>JARQTI010000706.1:529803-833208 GCA_030142655.1 Trachelus tabidus
ATGTCCTGGAAACTGCCAATGCCCAACAGAAAAGGTCCTGGAAACTGCCTTCTAACATATTTATATATATATATATAATAGACCTGTATATAAGACCGTGATCTTGGCAATGTTATAACGTTAAATTCATTCACGGCCAATTTCAACTCGTACGTTTGCCGTGAATAACCCTGTATGTATGTAACTATATAAGAATGACTTTGACTTTCTGTCATTTATGCAATTATGCACTTCGGCGTTATTCTTCTTCGGGTCTTCTAAAGAACTTGAATCATGGCGACCGCATCTGTTCATTATGGTTAACCATGTCAATAAGTCGATTATATATAACGAAGGACGCGACGATGGGGTGACATGCGTAATGTTGAACTCACGTTAGCGTTGAAAAATTTGTCGATTGTATTCTTTTATTATGCAATTTGTAATATCTGTTTCTGTTTCATTGCCGACGGCTAGGCGGACCTGGCCCACCCGAAACCCTGCCGACCTTTTGGGCCTTACTGCCTCGTTTAAGGATCCTTCCACTCTGCCTCGATTATTATCCAACAGATGGCCTCTAACATAGCCCTAGTGGCGTGCCTTTGTTTTGTTATTGTTCCGGTAATTGCTGCAATACAGACCTATTTCGGTAATCACTCGGACGCCTTCGTCTGACCAAGCGGCGGCAACCTTTGATATACGCCTTAGCTCTGGAATCGACCTTTTTTCCTCTATAGTAAAAATTCCCAGGATCTCTATACGGATAAACATCCACGAATCGAGACGTTCAAGATGCTTTGCGAAAGGACCAGTCGACGATCCCCCGTACTTCCGGCTTTCATTCAAGAAACTTCCACGTATATAGGTGCTTGTACTTTGGAGTAACTTTACTCTCTTCTGTTTTATTTACTCTCGGAGAAATTTCCACGCTCGGAATGCTAATACGATTCAGCGTATGCATCACTCAGCTGACTTGCGTTCATCCTACTCCAACCGATCATGGAATTCACGAGAACGGCATCGAGACCGCGACAATGGTGCTCGTTTAATTTTAGCCAGTCGACCGCAATCGGCACTTAACGCGCGGTCATGGTTACCCATAGACCGTAACTTGCCGTAAAATTTACGCAAAGACATACGCACGCGCATGCGCACTCCGGTTGTCGTGCGGTGGTAATACCGGTCAGGATTTTACGAATCGAGACCTTATTGAATTTAAAGTCCATCAGTTTTTTCGCGCTCAAGAAAATATAAGTTTTTTTCAATATCGAGCGGTTTCCATTATCTTGAGTCAATGAAAGACATTTTTATCTAGCTTCACAGCTGTACTCTGCTGTAATGAGATTTTCTTTGCGATTCTTTATCCGCTCGTTCTAACTCATACTTGACCGGTAACCGTTTCGAAAGGATTCCCGATGCGTCCCGACGCGAGAGGCGTCCTCGACATTGTCCAAGACTACGGGGAGTGGGTATTCGAGGAATCCAGCAAAGGCAAAGTCGCACAACGCCCCGGGCGCGCAGACTTGTGAAACGAGAATTTTGTCATCGGTCGCTATACGAACAGGCGGCGTAATCGACTAGTCAACCGGTCGACAAGAGACTCGGGAACCGAAGGACGACATCGGCAATCGTTGGGTTTTCCTTGGGATTCATTTGCGATTTACATATGCGAATTGTCTTTTGTTTGCCGTTATAGTATAACGATTCCACGGACTGTCACGTAAATTCATAACTACCTGCATAATTGCATCTGAGCCAAACACATTTTTTAAATTATTCTTTCGACTTGGGTATATTGACAATTTTTATACGATACAAATTTATATACAGATTTTGAAAAATCTTCACATTTCGTATATCGATACTAATGTATATAAATCACCTACTACAATTTCGCTTACAGCTGCGAGACTCATCGGCTCGAATCAAAGAGGAAAGTGTAAGCGTCTGGAAACGTGACTGGAATTACACCATAGTTTTACATACGCAATATCTGCGATCACTCATACGGCATACTATATATGTAAAAACTGTTATAAACCTAGATTATGTATTACGCACGCTCAGTGAATTGTACGCTAATGCATAACGGGTACCTATACGCACCGGTCGTTGCTTACTTACCGATCGGCTGACGATAGTGGGAAAATCACCAGGCAATAATTTACAGATCGTCATTGGCCACTGATCACGTATTTCACAAGACGTAAATACCAGATTGTTTCTTAGTAAATTTCGTTGGTACAGCATGTATAATGAGTCATTGCTCTCTCTCTCTCTCCCCCCTCTTTATTCGGTTCTCTCACTTTCTCTCCTGCGTGGATCCATGATCGAAGATCATCAAGAGCATTCCCAATGGTTAACGCTGTAACGAGTATTTCCAAATCACACTGCCGTATCCCGCTTATCTACGCGACACTGTAGTAATTAAGAGAGAGCTAAATTTCTTTACCGGGAACATTCGAAATCTTCTCCGGGTCGTGAGTCATAGAGCTGGGTCTAATTGATCCGTCGGTATTACTCACGACTCAGAATCTCATTAGGTTACCGACTCACGCTCACTTGACTGTACATCCGTAACAGACCGTATTCCCATCATGAATCTTATGGGATATTTAAATAATTCAATAATTATAAAATATATAATTGTAATTTGAAAGTACATAATCTACCGTGAAATCACAACAATCATAACAGTTACCATAGAGTTTGTAACGTTAAACGTAACGTGGAATTTTGCTGATTGATATAATTTATTAATAAATTTTTCACTTGCAATCGATAAATCTCTGTAAAAATGTACATTCACCATGTTATTCCAGACACAAGCTCGGGCGAGGCAGAATGGACGTATCCCACAGCAGTGCCGTCCTATCCCGGAGCTGCCACTGGAGGTGGCGGTTCTGCTGGAGGTGGAAGTGGCGGTGGAAGTGGACCTCCTGGTGGTGGTAGCGGATCTTACTCACCGATTCCGGTCGGTGCATTCTCTTATCCAGGCGAATCTCTCTCCCATCATCCAACCACGGAGCCTGTACCATTACCACCCGGTAAGTGTACAAATTAGATACCGAATGAGCGATGGCTTGTATCGTTAAATAATTAATTGATAATTAACGTACGTTTCAGTGCTCTCATCGGAAGGACAGCAGGACGCGTATACGCCTAATTGCGTGTCCATGTATCAGTCGCACGGGCCATCCTCGACGTTACCCCTGGTGCCTGCTAAACCCGATCCCGAAATATTTGGTAGTGCCGGTGGTAACGCTAGTCCGGGTTATCACTACGGCTCGTGGACGCCAGGCCCCGCGACGCCTGTACCTTCTCACAATTACAACCCCAACTATCAAGGATACTACAACAATCCCACGCAAAATTATATCAGTCCCACACCAATGGTACTTTACCCTCACGTTTACAGCACCGTCAATCAAAACCAAATACACCTTCATCTGCACGGCGACCTCAGCGAGGAGCAGGTTACCATAGCCAGCGGCAATCTCACTATCAGCAGTAATCGATTGGAGATTGGAGTGCTCGGAGAAGAAAGCGAACAGAGGAACGACGTATGGAGACCGTACTAAATTACTCATAAATTGGACCAAACAAACTTCTATCGCGTGACCCAGTGATCTATGGAAATTCCTGGTCCATTTTCAGTTCCTTGGCTGTTCCACGGATGCTGCGACCACGCAACTGCCCGCGCACTGATCGAATAAATGGACTCCTTGAGCGCGTGCGATCAGTGAGCTAGGATGCGGTGATAAGTGGAGAAGTGAATCTTACCGAAGTGACTTCACGATCGTGGGGATCCCATTAAGGAATATCCTTGGCGGGAGATTATGAACTCGTCGTAAGTATACGCGCGCGCGCGCGCACGTAATAGTCACGAATTCGGTGCAGTTGTAAAACGGCGTGGAACGTCGTAGTCCGCCGAGAGTGTATAACGAGAGAAGAGGAAGACGGAAAATAATGAGAAAAGAGATAACTGAAAAAAGAGAGTCACGGGGGAAGGAGATAATCATCCGTTGGTTGTAATCGAGTTGTGAACTCGTTCTACAGAGTTCTAGGATATCATTGTTGCGTCATACAATTTTAGTAATATAGCACCGCCGTTAGCAATGTACATACGCAATATTTTCCATGAAATAAAATCTTGCCGAATTCGTTCCTATATATACAATCTTTCCGACGCTTATACCTTGCGAATGCCAAGTCCCTCTATCGACTTCCACACTCGTTCCTCGATACGCGCAAGCCACCCAGTAGCGATGGGATAATCCTTTTTACGAGCTCCTCATTTCGCTCGCGCCATTTAATATTTAAAGCAGGGCCCCGTAACGAAGCGGTGGATAGTTGCGGTCAAGGGAGCGCTAGATGGCACTACCCTGTTTCTGTTCCCGATAGCCCCTTATTAACAATCAACTCCCTTCCGTAACAGTTACAGTTTACGAACGTACCGCACTTTGGACTGTATGCCAGACCTTATACCGTACACACTGCAAGTATATACAGTGTCCATGAAAATAGCGCTACTCCTCGTAAAAAAAGCTAGATTCAAAAGTCCTTTATTATTTTTTCAGTCCATGTGTAATCAACGAGTTATTAAAAATAAAAATTAGTCAGAAGCGCGGATTAGCCCTTTAAGAACTGAGCCTTGTTGAACCAGCGAAAAAGTAATATTTGATCATTATTGTTGGAGGAAGCCAAACCGTGTATAAAGGAGAGCCAATCTTTTACTAGATTGAATATACATTTTGTGACACTCACGTTGAGCCCCTGGGAAAATTTAACAATCGATAAAGTAGAAATCTACATAGTAAGTGAAGTTTTACAAATATGTAACGCTCGGCGCTATAGGGTTAACTCGACCCGTAGGTGAGTCATGCAAGTGAGCTACAATAGTAGGCTACGCTAAATCACGCATTCCCATTGGTTCAAATTAAAACTAACCACGAGCGCTACTTTCCGGGCACGTTCCATTGGAGATAGAGCCATAAGGAAAGGAAAGGAAGGGTCATTACTTTCTGGACGCTCTGTACATAGTATACCAGCTATAAAGAAGTACTGCTCTATCATAAAGCTAGAGTTCCTGTCCTGCTACTCCAGTGTTCTATCCTTCGATGAAAATGGGAATAACTTACGCATTAGCGATCTGCGTGCGTATGTTAGGGTATTCAGCCAAAACACAAGACCTAAATATGATTTTACCGTAGAACTCAAATTGGCGCGCTACCTTCAGGTGGTGCGTCTCTACTGAATAACCCTGTATGTATGCAGTTATTGATATATGATATTGCGTGCCGCAGCAAGAGAGACCAATTCCCCTCCATTCCTCTCGACAGTTCAAAGTAACCTTTCGTTTTGACACATTTTACATTTTATGATTTCCCACCTTCGCTCCAGAGACACACGAGGGATAAAGTGCCACGGCGAGGCGGCGTCGCTCGTAATCTCTCCTCTTTACGAGGCACGGACGACTACGGCTAGTCCGACCGCAGACGTAAACGCAGACGAACAGGGTGACGCTGACTTTCCGCACGAAATTCATCGCTGCTTTATGACTTAGCTCATCCATGAATTATTTCAAGTCTGGACCACCTTTGTATGGTTCAGCAAATTAATTTTGTTGTTGTGCTCGAGTTGGGGGATGAAAATATATATTGCTGTACGGACATTGAAAAGCCTAAGTGTAACAAAATGCCCAAGTCCTGTGCTGTACGTGTTGGAAATTTGGGCGATGCAAGAGGATGGCCGTCTAGAACTAGACTCCTCGTGAAACTGGACCACAGCTGCACGTCATCAGGAAGCGGTTGACAAAGTTACGAGCTAGCAATGCTCAGACCTGGCGGCCATTTGAACCACAAACTGTATTTGATGGTAAGGAATATAAATAAAGGTCGGTTATGGGGAGTATATGACAGGAGGGTTACACGAGCTCAAGAGCTAAATAAAATCTCATAGTTCATGTCGTTGCATCTCTCCTTCATTTCATTTACTTTTCCATTTACACCATTGTTCCTTGAATTCCTTTCACATTTCATAACGGATACAACATTTAAATTACATGTATCTCCAATCTAAGACGGACATACTTGACGCGTATAATAATTATGATCATCGTAGCAATAATAATAATAATAAATAATGCGCATCAAAAAATAGTATTACGTGTACTTAACTGTAAAATCCTTCATATGGATTAACGATAAACGCGAGTATGTGCCTGGTAGCGTAACACACTGGTAATACCTCAGAGCGAGTGATTGTATAATTAAAATGAAATAACGATAAATAGAGAGACGGACGAAAGTAGGAAACTACGTACTTGCTACGTAACGTTTCTGCATTAAATGCTGTGCGATTAGAGCAGAGGTCCTATATGTTGCGTTAATCATCGCGGGGAAAAAAGGACGAAAAGGACAGGAAACAGAAGTGGCTGAAAGGTAGACAGTCTTGCCTACTTGCTCGTCAGACCGTAGAGGAGAGCGACCCGGTAAAAGAGACTGGAGAGCCGGTGCTTGAGCATCGGATCAGTCGCGTGGCGAGTTAGGATCCCTATTCCTCTCACCAGAACCGGAAGTAGAGGCGTCAGCTTTTCGTCCTGTGAGGAAATAATAGCTGTTGGTATTTGATATCAACGACCTACGTTTTTCTTTAATATTTATTGGTTTTTTAGAGACAAAAGGACTTACCGGTAAGGCCAGGGTCCACTCTAGGGCCGCGTCCAGAGTCTCGGCCCAAGCACGACGATGAGCTTCGCTATCTTTGCTGATGCTGTCCTTGCGCTGTAGCTCGACCTCTGGAGGAATAACTGGCAGAGTTGAGATACTTGATACTCTGTCATTCTCGGTGAGGAAGGGGTTAGTCCTCTGATTTTGTTTGGTACGTTCATACTCGTCCAGAAGAAGACCCATATTGTCGCATGCTTTAACTCTGGAACTTTCCATGCATGATTTCCATTCTCGTTCATCCGATTCGGTATCTTGTTCTCGTGGACTAGCTGGAGACTTTTTAGAATAGTGAAGTCTGACTGTGGGTAATTTTACTGGGGAATTTCTCGACTCGCGACTCATTGGCAATTCGATTGCCGAATGAGAACGCGATGGTGGACCGTAATGGACATTTGAATTGATACAATCGTCAGATTCAACTTTCTCGTAGACGAATTTTAAACTGTTCTGTTGTGACAGGAGAATGCAGGTTTCGCTTCTTCGACGTGTTCTTGGTGGTCTATGCATTGCGACCGATCGACAATCCGATCTCGCTGGTTCCTTTTCCGAATCTACGTAACCTTCTCGAGAACTCTCTTCCGATCTGTCTGGATATACCATTCTATCATCTATGGATCCGAGTCTTGAGGCAGGTCTAGAATTATCTGTATCCGGTTCTGATTCAGGTCCCGAATCAGTAGAATATTCGACAGCTAGATCGGACAATCGAAACGGTCTGGAATCGGTTTCTACTGCCAGACCTAACTCTTCCAACCCACTACCGTCGTCCAAGTTAGGATTGTAGACGTCCTCATAATCCTCTTCGTCATCTTGTGAGAAATTAGGCTCTCCCGCAGGAGCGTTACATAGTTCAGCAGGCTGTTTCGACAGAGCGCCATTACTATCCATGGCTTCTTTCCGTTTGATTTCGGGAAAATCATCAGGTTGCGCAACTAAAAGGAAAACTTGCCTATCTGCGAAGCTGTCAATTTTCGAATGTACTCCATCTTTATCAATGACGATTTCGATATAAGTTTCGCAAAGCTTATCGAAAGTTGTTTGCAGCTCTCTCAAATATTTTCGTAAATCGCGATACTTCGTTTCGCACGGTTCTCCATCCCCACAAGCCTCGCTGTCCTTAATACCTAAGATCATCTTAACCGTTTCTACATCAGCATCAGATTTCGATATTTCGCGTAGACAAAGCTCGAACAGAGCTACGATCTTAATGGTCCAAGCTGCACCTGCTTGCCTATACAAATTGGCCGCTTGGTCCAGATTAGCAACTTTCTGTACTAGAAATTTCAGACCAGGCCTACAGTCGAATTTAAGTGCAGCTGCGTAAGAAAGATCCAAAGCTGACAAGAATGTGCTGACATGATCAGAACTCATGTAGGATAGATACGATGATGTTTCTACCGTTGATCTTGAAGACGATGATGTTATCGGGTGCAGAATAACGTGAGCAAGGCTAAAAACAAATTATTCTATCATCAGATTTGGTTAACAATAATTATCGATCATCAACTCGTCAGGTATACGTACCTAGGTACCAGTGGACTAACTCCCTGAAGTAAAACACTGGCAATGCAGTGCAACAGCATCTGATGTACCAAGAGACCAACGACCAAAGCTCGCAGCTGCACTCTCACTATGTAGAGATCAGGATTGAGCGTTGCGGCAACCGATGGCGGATACAGGAGGAAGACGTACGATCTCTCATCCGAGATTCCTGCAAGCTCTTCGGTACGCTGTTCCTCCAGTAGAAACACCTAGTGGCAAAGTAATGAAATTCCTGGTGCAACGGTACGAGGCCATTCTGATACTTTGGCGCAGTTATCCGATCGATCTTATATACTTGTCCGATTTTTCGATTAGATAAATTCTCGCTTGGAATTGCGAATTGTTTTCAAATTAAAAAAAAAATTCTCGAGAAACCGGATAGTACTCTATGAATGCATAGGCAATAGTTTTATAGTAGCTAGAGTAGTGATAACGAATGACAATGATCGATGATAATGATTAAGGGTGGTACAGTAATACTGGTGGTAGTGGTAAACGGCAGTAACCCTCCTAAGGGTTTAATTTTCATACTAACTCTTTCAAATCCGTGAATTATTAAGTCACTCGAAACACTCGTGCGTTTTATCTACATAGCAAAGCTGCAGACCTACAAATTGGTGTTCGATTGGTGATATATGAAGAATTCTAGCCATGGTCTCAAGCCATGGATTTTAGCAGTGATATATAACAAAATTGTGCGACTTGTACGAAATGACACTATCAGTGCCTACGACAGGGTCCCTCCTTATAAAAATTCCCTCGACAGTTACAGGCGACGACATAAAAACTTTTGTACTCGTGAAATAGTCGAGTTCATTTATCTCGGGAAACAATTTACTCCGGAAGGACCCTGTCGAGGATTCTCCTGTAGCAGCCGGAACTCTCGTGCCTTCTACCAGCAAGTGCAAACGTCTAAACTGGGTGATTGTTCGATCGAGATACATAATAAAGACGCATCTATCGGCAGGCCGATTTCTAACGTTGAAGTATCGCTATCGAAAAACAGTGATTCCTATGGAGAAATTGAAAAAAATATATTAGTAGAACGTAACAGCTAGTATGGGATGAAATCTCGCGCTATACATACCCTTTTTTTACGTAATCCGTACAACGCGTACAGAGGATGCGGAGCAATGTGAATAAAAATCACGCGGTGGGATGAATGATAAAAAGTATAATAAAAAGGCCTACCGATGATGATTCCGCTAAGCCGCGAGCTAGGACCTCGATAATTCGCGAAGGGAATGACAGAAAATTCGTAAAATCCATGACGTGAGTTACCGTGGACGGCTAAAGCCAATGGGGGCCCATGTTCGTCGTAGTGTTAGTGTAATCGGGGGGTGTGTTGTGCTGTCTAGAACCAACGGGGAAGGAAGTAGTAGTAGTAGTGTGGTGATGGTTGTTGAGCAGTGTCGTCTCAATGGTGGACTCGTCGTAAGGCATCATCGGCAGAGAAGCCGCGTTCTGCCTCTTCACGGCATTCAGTGCCTCTCGCAGCTGGCTAACCTGAGAGCAGTCACGTTACCGAAAAGGTACGTTCGACTTTTTTTCGTTCCTGGTCTCGTGCTCGTGCCAAGACACACAGCCGCCATTAGAATCCACTTAATTAGCGTTTACTAAGGCTCTACGAAATTTCATCAGAGACGAGGAAGAGACTTGGCGGTATTATTGAAATCGGTATGTTCAAGTTATTACATGGAGCTAAAAAACCGATTTCTATGTACTCGTTACTTGGTCTACTGGATCCATATGGTCTACGATAGCATCAGATGTAAGATATAATGATCCATAAAGTATAGAACAGATACCTGTGCGGCTAGCTGACGCAAACGTTCGGATTCCTCGGGTGTGGCGTCGCGACGTGCTGCGACCTTCACCTGAGCAACGTCTCCATAGAAGGACTCAGATCGTGGTGAGAAGGCCATAGTGAGCTGATGAAGTTCTTGAAGTGAATTCGAGCAAGCACGATAACAAGCCACTCCACATACTTCCCATTGCTCCGATGTTAAATTTGGGCCACTGCTGACCAGCACGTGTCTATTACGCAGATACAAAGATTTACCTTAAAAGTGGATTATTCATAGAATATTCTTATATGATCGTTAACGGTCTTAATATGTCTTATAGATAAAGAGCAAGGCCGGATCCGAGAGAAACTTAAGATCAGCTACATCGCAGAATCCCAGTTCTGCCATTCAGCAGCAGCTTAGTTAGTTTTTGCTTGCGAACCTGCCTCGTTTTTATTACCGATAACGCTCGTACGCAGTACATCGATACCTTTCGATCGGGGATAGAATTACAGCTCGATGTGTGCCGTGCATTAATAGGGAGAAAATGCGTGGACGCACGCGGGGACCGGCGGCACGGGATGCAAGCGTGTGTGCTAAAGTTTAACATTATAAGTATATACGCGTTTGCGAATATCTGCGTTGTTGGGAGAACGTGGGGTGTCGAATATCGGTGGCTACCTTATCCTATCCGACAGCCTGTCAAGCTTCGTTATCATCTTACACGCACGCTCCGCCCGTCCAACGCGATATACGGTGCGCATTCCGCGCCTTCCGTACTAACGGCGTTTCTTTATATTCGTTCTTCAGGTTGAATTTTCCATGTTTCATAGTAGCTTTGAAATAATTATGTTCAGTGGTACTACATTTTTTTATATTTTTATAATAATTTGTTGAATTACCTTATACAAGCACAACCGAGTCTCGCTATGCTTTCCGTGGGTTGCACGACGCATTCGGCCATTACTAACAACAGTTGTTTTAGCATTAGTGTCGTCGCTGCGAGAAAAGTATCGTTTCTGACGACGTCAGGACCTGAGAATTGATTCGATCGTAAGGTAATTTTTATAGACTTAAAAAAATTAATACAGTTGGTACGACGTATTTACCTTGGAGATGAGTTATGTAATCTACTATCAGATCGGTAGTGAGACCACAGCATTGTTTAAAGTTTGGTGCAAAGTTGTCCCAGCCTCGAAAAATCTTGGAAGTTTTCCGTAACCAGTTTTGAACCATCGGAAGCAGTAGGTGATTTACACAATAAAGACCGAATGCTGGTCCGGGAACATTTAGAGTGTCGCGTAACAGGTGAAAGAGTGTTTCCAAAGTATGTGGTTGATACTTTCGTGGACATATCATAGTGGCACTGGCTAATCCTTCTATCAGTATATACCAAACCCTTAATATACCGCTGGGCTTGTCCATACTTTGTAACGTGATGATTGGTTGCTGAGACTGATCGCCATTGTGGGAGGTTGATAAAATCTTGTAAGACATCTCAGGAATTGTCTCTTGCATGGATTCAGCGTTGCGGTCGAATCTGGTCAATTCCAAATTTGGTATCACTGGATCGACGTATTGCGGAATCGTCGATACTTGAATTCTTTGAGCGGAATGGAATATCGGACAGGCAGGCATGCGATACATGGATGCCAATATGTCACTGCAGCTCAGTAAATATTTAAGGCTCTCGACGCAAAGTCGCATTTTTCGCGAATCCATTGTCATTTTATCAGGACTGAAGGATGTACTCAGGACTTGATCGCGTCTGGCGCCATCTGCATTATCATTGTCATTAATTCCTGTTGAGTTATCTTCCACGTCTCCGTCACCAGGACCTCTCACGTGTTTCAGTAAACATAAGATGCAATCCAGGGCGGCGTTTGCGAATACCAGGGTATTGTCCGTCGAGAGGAATACACGGAAGACTTCTAGCAGTGGTGCTGATTCCACGGACTCTGAATTTCCAACCGAAGCTACACGCAGAGCACCGAATAACGGACGCCATCCTGATCGGATTTCGGTTCTATTTGTTTCAACGAACTCGCAAATACTGTTAACGATCTGCAACAATGCATACAAGCTGTAGCGATACGCTTTGGATATAGGGTCATTCGTGGGCCTTACCTGATCTTGCACATCGCTGTCGCAGAGTTCTAGGCATAGCAGATTTTCAAATGGTTTAAAAAGCGCTTCGTTGAAGTGGAAGTGTGGCAATTCTATTTGTTCGTTCAAAAGTGCCGCCACCGAGTCGTGAATGCACTGAACAGCTTTCTTGGATATTCCACGATCCTTGTGGCACGCGGCTTCCATAAAGTGAGGACCCAGTATACTCCAAACCTATTTTAAATTCACGTATAATAACTGCACTAGGGTTTCATTGCTATAGCAGAGTGTTATAGTTACCCTCATAACGTGTATCAGTGGTCGACCACTTTTAACACACTTCAGCATCACTTCTCCCAGACGTGCCAACAGTAAGACACTAAGATCATCGTCTCTTGGCATTTTTCGTCTCCACCAAAATCTGTTACAGTCCTTCGACTGATCTGTGCACTTGAAGAGCTGCGCTTTACTCGCCTTGCAGAGTGCAGTCAGGAAGGAGCAGAGAGCGTGCAGATTTAATTTCAGCGCAGCATCCTCAAAGAGCCTATCAACCTCTTGAGATAAAACGCAGACAATTTTTGCCGCATAATCGGCAGGTAAAATACCATTGAATTGATTATCCGCGTTAGACTCTCTTATAATTTCGGGGATGGTATCCGCACTGGGATTTTGTGTATAGGGACTTGATAAAAAGCTATAGACATCGACACTAAAAATTCGATAAATAATTAATACAACTACTGACATCTTTATAGCAAAGCTATAGTCACGTACCAAGTCTCCTCATCTTCATCTACTAGATTAAAACTTAAACGAAGTCTGTCCTGGGTTGATTTATTGTCTATCGTTACACCGCCGATATTATCCTTTTTGTCTTTCTTCTCTTTACGTTCTTTCTCGCGTTTCAACTGTGCCTTTGGCAACGCTGGATTTTGATTTTTGCCAAAGAAATTGTGTTCCAATTTACTCACGTAGAGGCAACACCTTTGGGAAAATTCAGGACGTTAGCACAGTTCAAAAATTTTGACGTAACGACAAGGTGTTGCAGTCAATAGTACTTACGTAAATACGTGTGGCCAGCAATCGTCACTATGACTACCTAATTCCAATCCCCTACCAAGTAAAACCTCCATACTTAATGCGTGAGAAGTGTGCACATTGGTAGCTTTATTTTGTAGCTTGAGCCTGAGGACGTCCTTTGTACGTCTCAGTCTGGACACAGACTGTTCCGTACAAGATGCCTTAGCGAGAAGACCGAAAATGGAACCGCATCGATTTTGGAGTCCTGTAATAATATTTATAGAAAATTGTTAAAAGGAATGTATAACAATATTTTAAATCGTATTTTGCATCAGAGATTACCGAGGACGTTGCTCAATGTGGCAGCTCTGTGAAGTCCATCAAGGGCCAGGACTACGGTATCCTTAATCTCACGTCCAGCGCCTTCGCGATTTAAGATGCCTTTGCTGTTCTCTTCTTTGGATGGATTCAATCCTGCAGTCAGCACAGACATCATACTCGCCCAGCAGCACGTTAATACTCTCCTTGATAACTTTGCGCCAGCTTCCGCTTCCGGTGTCGGTTCATTTCGAGACAGCTGAGCACGTTCTAGTCTGCGATAATCTGACAGAAGTTGCCCACCTCTTTGACTACCGTAGAGACCATCTATGTCTGTTATCAAAATTTTATATATCGAAATGGATCATGGATCGTTATTTTTATTTTATTGATAGCAATATTTTCTGCCAACCTGTCAATACGTTCACTAAAGCACTGTTCTCTGTACTGGTTGGATCGTATCCGCACTTTTCTAATAAATTACACGCTAATACTTGCTGATACAATTCAGAGAGCCACGTTGCTGATAAATAAACTAAAACACCAGACCCGTGAACCTCCTCGACGAATTGTTCCTAAAAATTGTATACGATGAACAATGTATAAGAAACGAGTCAAAATAAAAAACAATTTTATATACGTTATCGATAAGTCTGTTACCTCACTTATAGGAATCAGACGTCCCTCCTCTTTATAATAATTCATTTTAATTAATTTGAGATTCAACAGAAGTGCTGCATACGTAGCTAAATATATTCCATCCGCATTCATTATTGTTATAAGTGCACAAGTATCTACACTTGTGTCACCCTGATCCTGCAACCGTTGCTGTGCCGCAAAAACACCTGAAATCAAGAATAATGATTTTCTATACAAATAAATAAACTCGTCACTTTCTAAACTATAGGTGCATACCTTGACAGTACTCGGATGCGAAATTCTGTAACGCCTCATCGACCTCTATGTTGCTTCGCAATGAAAGTACCATGGGTATCAGATCGGTTCTCAAAGTTTTAGCGAAACGTCTTGCATTGTGACGCTCAACGTCAACATTACATTCTTCAGCAACTTGTCTACCTACGTGAAGACACTTTGGCAACTTTTCAAGTCTCAGTCTCTCCCTCTCATTCTCCAAGGCATAATCATTCTCATCGGGGCTGTTCTCTTCGTTGATATCGTCAGACTCATTTTGTGGGCCTTCGGTGTCCGTTGAGTCACCATTTTCAGACGGTCCGTGACCTGATGATTCAGAATCGGAACCACCGCCAATACCGTTTCCGGTACTACCACCTTTCCTCATCAGTTCCAATTGCTCCCTGTATATCGAATCATTTATATATTGGCGGATCAATACCGAATCAGATGTTACTTACCTATAGGTCTTAGGTAATCGTGCCATGCTCTGATAGGTCAAAGGTCCTCTATAATCGCAAGCTTCTAAATCCTCATATAAACCATTAATGGTACACGTATAACCATGACTGATAGCTCGACCTTCGCACAGCTCTTGTAAGGCAGACAACATTGCTACCACGCACGCTACACTGGCATGTAAAATTGTAGGTCCTGCTACAATCGATTCTTCTATAGAGTCCATGGCTCTGTCGATAATCAATACTTGTATTAAGCGTATTCAAATAAAAATTAATGCGTGGACCGTTGCCGACTTACAGACGCATAAGAGCCATATCGCTCTGAAGTTGGCTGCTTCTCTCATCTTCCAGCAATAATGGTCCTGCAAAGTCAACCATGCGACTGGGACTGCGTAAGAGTTCTCTAAGGGCTTTTAAAGGTTCAAGACGTTGTTGCGGAGGTGGATAGAGAAGCATCCGGTGGAACACGGATTCCAGTACGGGACGTAGGGATCCTATACATCCGACTAGTCGTACCAATTCGGTACCAATACTGAGAAGAGATTATTTTTCTTATTAATATTATTTATTTTTTTTTAATTCTGGAATTTACCTATACACGGTCTTCGCCTGATGGCTATCGAATCCTAAGGAAGTTGCCAGGTATCCTGATCCCCTGCCCACTTCAGACTCCTTGCCCTCTCGGGACGTAAAGGTTTTGTCTACTCTGGGTGTACCCAGGAATGCTATTAAAGCAGGACAAAACTTTTGCCAGAGGAATGTCGTGAAATGTGTGTTCGTATGTATCTTTTGCGGAAGGGATGAAATCAAAGTGTGCAGACATTCCAGCAAAAATACCACGGTGCATCCGTTTCGGCCAGTACTAAAAAAAAGTTTCGCTCCGTTAACATTCTTTGTAATTACCTCCTTTATTTTGTTTCTTCATATTCACGTTTGCGCTTCGTCCAACTTGCTACAAATATATTGTAATATCGGTATAGCTTCGTTGAAGCAGGATACTCCTCGCTCGCGGACATTTTTATTTCTCTTTGCATTTTCATCCATTTCTTGGCACTCCTCGTCTAAAAATAAAAATAAATCATCAATTATCATAATTTTACTCTCCCAGTAACTTCAATTCGGGATTTTCGAGAATTACCTAAAAACAAACAAAATGATCGCAGTGTTTGACTAGTGGCTGCCTGCGCCGCTGTTCTCACTGCTTGATTTCCATTTTCAAAGGCTTCGCAGCACGTGGTCAGCACAGCGATAATCAACCGCCCATTCATCGTCCAATAAGAGGAGCACGCCACTTGCAGTAGAACCTTTAAGTTCCGTGTAAACAGAAATATTAACCGTAATGATATGCGCGCAACGGCAATCAGTTACGGTTACCGTGTACTTACCTTCAGCATATCCGTTTGTGTGTCATCCGACTGCGAAAGTATGGATCCCATTGCATGTAAAATTTGTGCCGGTAGCCATAAGGAGTCGTCCTCGGGTTCGTAGGGCGGTTGGAATCTGTCGTCCCTTAGCATTTTCTGTAAAACGACGCAAGTCGTATTTACATAGATATCGCAACGTATAGTTCAGCTCATACCCCGAGCACGGAATATTCCCACAACGAATACGATGATCCAGGTCACAGAAAACATTATTCCGAATGATCAATATCGTAAGGTAATATAAAGTTAACCTAAAAATATCAAACTGTCGATTACGCACGTGTAGTCCGGCTAGCCCGTAAGCTACGAATTTGCTTCTCTTTGTTTCCAAAGATAACTGGAAAGTATGCAGACATTTTGCTCGCAGCTCGTGAGGCGGATCTCTCAAGAGTCCTTGTTGCTTGTCCAAAAAATCTTAAACAAACGGCCATCCAGTACGAATCAGTTGAGGCGGACGTCACAAGGATCTTTACTGTAAGTTTATAGGTTAAAACTTACCGTGTGCTTCCTGCGCCGATTTACGTAGACTCGGTAGTCTCGCGTTAAGGGCCTCCCTCACAATCTGCAGCAGAAGATCCTCCATGACAGCGCCACGTAACAAAATCAATAACAGGAATGGCTAGGTGCGTTGCTTCTATTACGTCGCGTGCGCACCGCGCCAACTTTCTGGCTTTCACGGACAAACGTACATGACGTTAACACAATGTGTGTCGATTTTCCACGTTTCCTTCTCGTAACAATTATTGCTGATAAGCCGATGTTCGTATCCTATTCGTTATGATTATCAGCAATACACTTAACACACTTCAGTAATGAGAAATGACTTATACTCGAATTATCGGAGAGACGAATTCGGTATGATTATTAACAATATACTTATCGCACATAAGTAATGAGAAATGACTTATACTCGAATTATCGGAGGGACGAATTCGTTATGATTATCAACAATATACTTATCACACTTCAGTAATGAGAAATGAATTTTACTCGAATTCTCGGAGGGACGAACAGCTGGCGTGTGAAAATTTATCGAATCCTTGGTAACCGCTTCCTCTTGGTGGGCTGATAACGATATCGTAGACGAGTTGCTAAGCGAGCCTGTGAAACTAAGGATGTGGAGGAGCCCTGTAAAGCCTACTGTGACGCACGTCGACACTGCGTCGCGACGCAGCCGCGGACACGGTTCTTTCCCTTTGCAGATACCCAGGCTACGTTTGATGTTTGTATCAATTAATTATGATTTAATGGTCATTTAATAATTAATAAAACTTTTGATGATTCCTTGTCGAGTATCACTTCAGGGCTCCGTGCATGACTTGAAATAAATTTGCGTTTATTATGCCAGTCTTCAAACAGAAAACCAACGTCAACTTTCTATATAAACCATATTAGCAATAACTGGTATAAAATAATCACGGTGAATCCTGATAACGTGTTTTGGGAATTGAGGGAAAAACCCCGAGTCCTGAGACTCCCCTGTCCAAGACTCGGGGGAAAAACTTTAGGTACGGAAGGAAGCTGAACTGGACGACAATAAAGACCCAAAAGATGAGTTAAACGCGAAGGTATCTTGTCTCCGGCAGAGACTAATCAAAAAGCTACTTAAAAGAACCGATACCACTTCAAGTGAAGCTAACCCAGGAACACGAGCAAAGGCAGCTACTTTGCCCAGAGCCAACGGACTGTCCCTCCGACTTCCCCGCCGACACATAGGATCGTCTCGACCTACACAAGTGCTCAAGGGTCAGAGACGTCTTGCAGCGTTTTCAGGAAAGCGAAAAGGTATACTAAAGCCGCAAAAGATAGACACCTAGTTAGATCGACTGCACGCAAGACTATCGTCGTAGCGTAGCCTAAGGGTGCCCAAGGCCCACGTCGGGAGGTCAGGAGAGACCATAGTGCGACCACGACTTGGACCTGACCTACCGAGCAAGCTCAGCAGATGAGGCGGAAGGGCAACCCCCGTCGCCATAGTCTACGTGTGTTTTTCTAAAAGAATGAACTACCCTCTTATGGCTACTCGAAGAAACATGCTCAGCTCAACCAAAGAAATAGGAAAAGTAAGACAAGCACGATCGAAAGTGATTAGAACAGAAGAGAAAAAAGAAGGCAAAATTAAAGAAATAAGGAAAGCAAAGAATAAGTTAAGAAATTAAAAAAATAAAACAAAATGAACGTAGCAGAGTAAGGAATACGAGTATAGGACTGAACAGGAAATAAGTACTGAAAAAAAGGATAGAAATGGATAAAACAGAATCGTCCAAGAGGCCGGTATAGGCGACCGGCTCGTGGGGAATGAACGCTTTAAGCCTAAGTGCTCCCAAAAGTGACACGCCCCCCCACACTCCGCATGCTCTGAGTTCAACCAAATTTTAGAATTTCCAGCATTTCTAACTGGTATCCACCGCGGTTCCTGCTTTCTAAGTGTTGGTTTACACACTTATTCGTCAATAGGGCCCCTTGCTACATACGATCTTTTATATCCAATGATATCACCTGACGGCCAGAAACTCGAAAGCACAGTAAATCTGTCGAATAAGATTGAACAGATTAATTGTTTTTCTATTCTTTTTTCTTGAACTATGACTTTCGCATTTAACTTTATCCGACATTTTTTGAAATGGCAAATATAATTTTTTCATTTGCGATCGGAAGTTAAACGAACAATAATAATAAGCGCAATCGATGCGCAACAAAAAAATATTCGGTGGTTGTCTGATCAGATTTTCAAAATCGCACACCATTTCATCGCAAATCGTAAACTTGCATCTTAACTGATACACTGTGTATATGCTTAAATCAGTCTGCTTCTTATTTATGTTATATTCCTTTTCATTCAAAAAGTCATTTTATTAGATATATAAAATTTTCGACATTGTGAAGAAACTTTTTCAAAATGTCATTCAAATTGATCAATTGATATTTACGTGCTCGACCTAAAAGTCTTCTGAGGAGATGAAAAAGGATGATTGTGCATTGAAATTAATAAACTACTTTCAACTATAATTAAACACTTTATTCACGTATAATTAATCACTAAATGATAAAGGATATATTTATTTTATATGATACATATCAATTTTCAACCGACCGATGCTTTCCTGTTAATCTATTTTGGTACAGAAGCTTTCAACAATCTACGTATATTCATATATACTTAAGACTATGTATCAAAAAACAAATCTCAATTATCTGAGTCAGTTTATAAATGAGTAGCTCCTAATTAATGTTTATCGTAATTCGAACGATTCTATTCGAACTGTATATCTTATACGTTGCAATATTCAAGACGTGCGGATACTGCGCTATCAGAATATTCCTAAATATAATAAAAAAATGTCTATTGTAGCCTAAAAAAAGATTTTAGAGATATTACTTACAATTAGTGCAACGATATATCTTGAGTTGCACGTTGAGTTGCACTTTAATTCGACAACAATATGAGAAATACACATGTGCATTTTTAGAAAGTAACTGGCCGACGCCATGCGTTTGGTACCTAATTGCTGAACTGAAACTAGTTATTAATACACAGAATAAAAAATTGTGATAATATTTATGATGTCGATATAGGATTGAATCTGGCACGGATACCATTAAAGAAAGATTATACAGTTATTTGAATCGTTTAAGCTAGTAGAATTTATATATGTTGATCATCGATGTTAATGTTAAATAGAATTGAAATATATTTTTGAAAATATTGCTTTGTCACTAATTTATATGGCTATTTGGACAATAAGCAACCTATGATTTAAGTCCCGATTGGAAAGTCTCCATTTTCGTCGTTTTGTATCTTTTAGTCGTTACCTCGTCCTCCATTCGGTAGTTGCCTTATTAATAAAATTAAATTAATGCTTTTCAAATAATTCTGACAGTGGCAAGCTATAACGTATTATTAGAAAGAATAGATTATCACGGTCCGATTCTATGAACGATAAGTAAGACACAAGCAGAGGAAGAAAATAATAATTTGCAGAGGGGAAATTTGGCGGGTGAGTAAGTAACAGACAAAGCATGATTACTGTATTTTTCTTATATAATTCCTACATATATTTTTAGGCAGTATTATTTACAAAAACGTTCCACCTCTATGAAAGTCTTGATATTTCAGTCTTGACACAATAACTATACGTGTACAATGATCCCCAATTATATATAATTTGTTTTTTTATTCGCTACATTATTAATTCATTTATCATTAATTAATTACGTGTTATCTCTTAACCTTCTCTAGCGTATTAGAAAACTATCCTCGCCGCGAATTTCTGCACAAGCACAATGGACCACGTGACTTGCAAATTGATAATAATAATCCGATCAACGATCCGTTGAGATATTTTAAATAAATACTTAAAATCATTTAACAATGCTCAAATAAAACTTAAAAAATTAGAATTCGCATAATTTAAACAGTAAAAAAATTATTTTCGAATTCATTTCGTCAATATTTATAACACTGACGTCACTTGCGTGCGGTTTCGCTTTATCAACACTGAAATATACAATTGCGGTGGAACAATAATATTCACAAAAATTAATATACGGATGGGAGATAATGCGAAAAATTAAAATAAAAAAAATTAGCTTCGCAATTTTCGTTAGTCATGCATTGTCCTGCGAAACGACGTGTTTATTCGTATTTCGCGCGCATTGTGCAGAAATTGCATGTATCCCATCGACAATTAGAAAAGCTCAACTACTCGTAAAATTTCGTCCAAACTGCCGTTATCGACAGTTATTAATTCTCTCATAGATTTTCCAAGCAATAATTAATATGTTGAATTAATCGATTACATGGCAAATGTTTCCAATATCGTCAATTTTAATTCGTTATATTTAAGCAAGAAAAATTTCGCGTGCGTAATTTAATACATCCTCGCGATTTCGTAATATTAATTCATCATTTACATTTTTTTTATTCCTTCCATTTTCCCGTATATTTTCTTTATTTCGTATTTTCTATATATCTTCCACTTTCCCGGGATTTCGCGCCCCGGAAAACATATTCATTTAACGTACACGCAAAATGCCTTGAATTTTCGACTGTAAACATTTATGTAAATCTCTTTAAATTTCACGGGTCGTTCACAATAAAGTCACGACTGTGTATATATTTCAGTGTAAATGTGTTCCGTGTAATTAAATCTGTGTGCACGTAAGTGTTACATTGCATGTAAGTGCCTCATTCTACTCTGTGAAAAATTGGAGGAGAATTGTCTTTAAGTTTACAATAATTAGAAATCTTAGAGCCAAAATTAAGTTGTCAGCCTCCCACCGCAATTCGGTCGAGTTCAGAATTACATCTATTTTCTCAAAACTGTCACTCAATTCCAACTGAACTCCATAGGGATACCTTTCATATGAATGACATTGTATATATTTTCGAATTGTCACCTAATAATTTAATTTCTTATATATTTCTATACTTCTTTCTTTTTTAGTTCTATACTTCTTCGATTGAATTTTATTGAAATCTTTCTTCAAGGTCCTGATGAAGTTCGACTAGCTTTGAAGAAAGTAGCAAAAATTGAATTTTATCCCAATTTTCACATTCCCTTCGATTCACCAAAGTGCTTTTCCATTTTAAAAATAAATGTGGATTATATGTTATTACTACTTAATCATTAGCATTGACATTTGGATTTTGCAATATATTTGCAAGTTGGCGAATACGCTGAGATTAGAAATATTATGACGTTCGTTGCAAAAAAAATCTGTTCACTTTTCGCACTTACAGAAATTGCCATACTTAATGAGTATTCATGGCATTTGTAAAATGCACAATGGCGTCTTGGCAGAAAGTAAAACCTGATATAAATTGACGGGATCGATTCGTTTATAATAAACTCGACTGCCAGTTCCTACCTATCAAAAATGTCTATACATAAAATTTTAATTTCTCTTTGGTTAAGTGACAATATTTTTGGAATTTTAAATTCGTTCCCGTGTTCTCTGAATTTTTTTAAATTGCCTTTTACGATACATGAGCATTTAGTTCATAAGTAGATCTACCGCAAGGAGTTTCTGCGCCATATGGACAGCATGCTATCTTGCACGAGTGTCAGTTATCTAAGAATTGTCAAGAAGATTGAAATATTGTTACCACGTGACACGGAGTAGAGACTCAAGGGAACACGGGAGTCTGTGACATTCACTTTTCCAAATAAAATGAAATATTGCAAATTCCCAAAGAATGCCTTAAACCAATAAGAATAACGTAGCACTCGTTCGGCTTAAGGAGTTTCGAGATCTCTTATCGCATAGGGGAAAATAAGGGAGAACTCTATCGTTTATCAGCAGGACACTGATTCGTTAACATTAAATTTTTTTAGTAAAAAATGTTAATGTTTAAATTTACAAATACAAAGTTTTTTGCAATACAAACATAGTTATAATTTTTTGATATTATTTTAACGGTTATATTTTATTTCTATGTGCAAATTATACTTTTTAGACATGGCAACCACGCGCTTATTAACTGAGCTTTACCTTTACATCTTTGGTGGGAATCATTTTTTTTTCCAGAGTATCATAGAAAAACATTTGAATCATATTCAATTTATTCTTTAGTCTTATTACGATATTTAAAAATGTGTGCCATTCTATGCTCATGCGGTGTTGTCACACATCATCCCTACGTTCAGTCGTCGAGGCAAAAACAAGATGTTTCTATATTAATTTTTTAATATAATTAATTAACGGTATAGACCAATGACTTGATTTTTGTACTGGCTCATCCTAACAGTTCCATTACTCTTTCGTTAGTCTTTCATGTAGCTGGTTACATTTGTTCATTCATTAGAATTCTATAACCAACATTTCTGAATATTCTTCCGCATCTTTACACGGATAAGAGAGTAACTCTGACAGTTAATATTTCGTAAATGGTGTAGATTAATAACTTGAAATTTTGATGGCAATTGTCACGGACCGATAATTCGATAGTACAAATTTCAAATTAACGATTACATTTTCACTAAGATCCCGTAACTCCTCAAACATTCGAGAAACATGGTTAAGTAAAATTTTCATTTTTTTTTTTTCATTCAAAAGCACATGTATCTTACAAAAAATGTACACGGACGTATGTATGTATTCGCGCATCTGTCTCTCTGTAGCGTATCAGTTATCTATATATTTTCATTGCGGTGTCTTATGCGCACTCACAATCAAGTCCAAGAGACAAATAGAGAAGTTAACAAAGAGAAACGAGAGAGATGAAAGAAATGAAAAGAAGAAAGGTAAAATCACTTATATACAATCAACAAAGTATAAAATATAATAACGTATTTACAATATTATAATGTTCGATTTTTTTTCTAATATATCGCATATATGATAGTGCTGCAGAGCCGACTGTCTGTGTCGCTATTAGTATCCACTCTAACGTTGATGAAATGACATACGTTTCAATTACGACGTACATCTAATTACGCATTACTTCCCCCTTTTCGATTTTATTATTCCTCATGTCAACATTTCTCTCATGATAGTCCACGATTGCTTGGCGACAACATCAATCGATGGCGCTCGGATCGAATCTTGCTTGTTATCGGAAGTTTCACGATGATAAACAAGGCTGACTTAAAACATTGTACAATACTATAAACGAGTAACGTTATTACGGTTCGGAACATTATTTAAGAGAAAACACCAAGACAAATAGCTACTAGATTTCACGTCACCTTAACACGATTTTCTTAAAGAAAAACAGTAAAACAGAAAATTTGTTCATTCATCTTTCACATCCTATTGTATATAATGATTAATATTATCATCGTAAATTTTTCAAGTTGCACCTAAGCTCGTACCTAAGACTGAAACACAATTTTCATGACAAAACACATCCCGTCTCCGCTTAGGTCACGATCGAGCAGTGCATATCGACAATACTCTTTTTTTTTTAGATTACTTATGGAGAAATGTGTAACATTATAGATCCCTCGTTGACGAGTATTTTGTGCATTTAAAGACAGCAGGAATTACAATTGAAGAGCGAACCAGAAAGAATAAAATCCAATTACAAGAATAAATATTAATACTACAAATGGAAATTTCTTTTCTTCTTTTAGGAAAATTTTTGAACATTGAACGAACACTCGCCAACAGGAGTATGCTTCATATATTTTTTTGGTATCTTTAAGCTCGACGATACCAAGTCCAAAAAAGAAATTGGTTGTTGGAATTACGCGGCACGCGTAAAGTTCGCATCGCACAGGGGAACTGTATGGGTGGATTTCTCGACGCGCTAAAAATCGTATATCTCGAGGGATTACATTGAACACAGACAGTTTGGATTTGTATTTTGTACTATACATTTGTGGGTGGGAAAATGAGCGACGGTTTTCTAGAAGGAATAGGGAATAATGTTGGCACGTGCGGGTGGGTGGGTTACAATGTAGTTGGTGCTATGACGTAGTATATCTTTTTTACATGTTATTGAAATAGGATATAGTGTTTCCCGAACTTTGACCAGTTGTACCACAGACGACTATATACCATGCGCAACGTCTATGAAAATAGCTTTCACAAATATATTGCGTATTTATATATGTGTATATTATATATATATATTTTTTGGAGAGATGCAACGTACGAGGGCCTTAGTCACTGGGATGCATTTGGAAAATTTACTCTTATCGATACTGGATCGCTACGTCCTCCTCTTGCGAATGCGATCTCAGTGTGATTGAGGAAACATTGTAAGACCTAACAGGAGTAACGGTTTCCAAATGCGTCTTTTGTAATCATGTCCTAAACGACACTAAAATCACATTTATTCCCAGGGATGTGTTCCTCGGACTTAAAAATTTTCTGTACATTAAAAAAATACCGTATCTTTCCATCTCTCATTTGTTCATAAAAAAAATTAAGTTTGTCTCAGGATACAAGAACAATCATCTCCCGACATCAGTTTTAGATTCAGGGGGATTCTTTTACAAAAGTAAGTCATAAGAAGATGGCCCCTTGAAGCCAAAACTAATGTATAATGACGACTATAGAAATACAAAATTTAATACAAGGACTATGGTATCCTGGGTACGCTTGTGAGTTTGGGAAACACTTTTGCTTGACATTAATCCGTATTCATTTTACCCACGGCTTTCGTTTGTAGT
The DNA here is from genome assembly GCA_030142655.1 of Trachelus tabidus. NCBI lineage: Eukaryota > Metazoa > Arthropoda > Insecta > Hymenoptera > Cephidae > Trachelus > Trachelus tabidus. The sequence goes on from JARQTI010000706.1 coordinate 555,206, forward strand.
CAGACTTACAAATTAAAAAGAGAAATTAAAATTAAACGGTAGGTTATACGAGGCGTGATTATTTCGCGAAAGGCCAAGTATCGTTGCACATCAAAATCGCGATTTGTTGCGAAAGAAATATTTTAAAATTTTAAACGTAACACAGGCGAATACATTGAAAAAAAGATTTGACAAGATACAAATAATTTGATATAAAATCCGAATTACTGAGGCATTGGTCAAGTAGTAAAAAAAAACTTTTACTTCACCGCTTCAACAGTTATAAACGCGGTACTTGTGATTATATCTTACAGACAATCAATCAATAAATAAACTAACCTGGGACTCGAACTTAACGTTTAGCAATTGGAAAAGGCCGGCGCTAATGATCTTGGCACTTTCGTATTCTTTTCACACACGCTCGTCAATGTAAAAACAATAGCGGCAGACTAATAACGATATACAGTAAATATCATGTCATACGGTAAGTATATTAGTATAACATTGCTTACTCGCAAAATTATGCCTCTAAACGTAAAAGATAGAGATGGATAGGTAGCACGGATGGCGCATGCATCGTTTACATTGTTGAATGAATTCAATAGAACCGCGTACGATGCTTATCAAGATTAATACGAGTCTCGTGCCATCTATAATCCAAGAAGATGAATTATGACGATACCAGATTTCGTGATCTTCTTTAGCAATTCAACCCCGTATATAATATGTTGATGACAGGGCCTCGATTACGACTATAAACGCCATTGCTACCAGCGTCTGTACTTATACCCATACGGTAGATATTACAATGGATTCACTTTATTATTATACATAATAATAAGTGTAATCGTATTTATAATAATAATAATAATAATAATAATAATATATGCATATATTATAACATTGCAGTCTTACAGTGAGCCAATTAAATCGATGGCAACGATTCATTATTTCGTTCATAAAATTATCCTTAATATCTTAGTCGCTTAATAAACAGTAATGTTATTCCTTGTTTTTATGCATACGTAATAATTGTCGACGTTATCATCGTTATCGTCGTTCAATCGTCATGCCATCGCGCAGAGGTAGTTCACACCCAATTTTACATTAATTGCAATTTCGGGTTAAAAAGTATTTCGTGAGGCTGACGCTGAAAAAAAAAAGCTCGGGCGAAAAAAGTGGGCGCATTATTTACAAGATTTTCTGAAGCCCCGTCCACCATTTTGAATTTCACGTCCAAGTTTTCTCTCTCCAATCTATATTTATATTTCGAATTTCCTTGTTGCTTTTGTTGTCATTCCTTTTCCCTTGTTTTTATTCTATATATTTTTTCCTCTCCCTCCTCTCGGATAGATTTAAAAATTGCCAACTGCGCATTGTAGATTTACTCTGATGCGAGGAGGCGCGAGGACGAGCGGGTTTGCTCTTCGAAGAGCCTTGAAATTCGTTCCAACTCGCGTTCGCACTTCGCCGTCATTGAAGGAACATCTATTTATAACGCGAATCGCGTTCGCTCTGTATTTTACATAATTAGTACTCGAGCAGTGTGTGCTGGGCGATATTCTTCCGTATCGACCGTCTGTCTGTAAACTAAGTCTTTTCTTCGTATAAACAATCAATATAAAATGCATATGATTATGCATCTGTACTTGGTACGTATTTCTTGACATATATATTAGTACACTTACGTGTACATTCACGCAAATGAAGGTACGCGGACTGCATTTGTCATTGTGAGAGAAAATAAAATCTGATACGTAGCAATATTAACAGTTGTTGCTTCATAACAATCCAAAGAATAACATGGATATGGGAGCACCGTCCGTCTTCTTTTAGACACGGATAATCGTAGAGATAAGGAACTTTGATTTCCTTCGGAGTGCGAATCGGGAAATTGGATTGAATTATTTCTTATAATGAAAAGAAAATATCCGCTCTAGAATATGGATACGCAGTGCATTCATATGCGATTCGCAATTTCCCTGAAGTACATTAAATATCGTAGCGATCGTGCACGCGTGGAGATGTCCCTGCGGGGACACAGGGTGAACGCATTTTTTTTTCTATTATTTTCTAATGTGTACGGTAATAATGTTCATTTCTTCTCGCACCTTTCCTGAGTAGAGCTTTGAGAATATATCCTCGAGATGGTAGGATTTCACGTCATGGCAAAATCAGTGAAGTTGCACACAGATACAACTCAATGAGATTTTGGAAAGATCGAATTTTCGTCTTCTTTTGTGAATTTCCTATTGAAGAATCCGCTACTGATTTTCATTCTATTATATTTCCTTCTTCGAGGACGAACTGAAAGTCTTTCCAAGCACTTCCTTCATCGCTAATTCTCATACGTCGATGTTATGCTTCACGCTGATCTGCATGTTCTGATGATCTTGTTGCAGCGTTTTAAGGAATTGCTTTTGCTTTACGTGTTCCGCCTGAAACATATGAAGCCAGACGACAATTATAACGAGTACAATGGATTACTTTCGATGGAAAAATGATTAATTATTTTTTTTAATTTATTAAAGACCAGCATCTTTCTTCTACTCTTACAGGTATCGCACGTTTCCTGGTACCTATTTTTCATAGCTGTTTCCTTCTACAGATTTTCTTATTTTATGCTGTCTTATGACTTCAATCAATTACAAATAAAATATTTAATTACCTGTAATTGATTAAAATTTTCACGCTGAGCCTGAAGCGCCGGATCTTCCAGATCACGTTTTAATATGCTGAACTGTGATTCTCGCAACGCCATGCTATTTGCGAGCTGAAGGTGGGTTCTTCGTATCTCTTCGTTAACAACTTGCTATAATGTGAATGCGTTATTAGCACGTACAAAAATAATCTCACGAGCAGATAGCAACAATATGACAAACGATTTCAATGAATTGCTAGAATAAATTGACAATGACGATACAAGAATAAAACATGGCAGTAATTGAATTAAGATTTACTGATTTTAAGACGTTTTGTGGCGTAAAATATAAAATAGAAACTTACATCGTTCACTGCAAGTTGTTGTGTCTTCACCTTGTCGATAGTTTCTGTAACATTGACAACAAAAGTAGATCAGCAAGATGTATGTTGCGGAAAGTAATTGTGAGGCCTTCCGGTAAATGGCGTATATCGAATGGTTTCAAATATGAACCTTCAATGGAAAAGATGGAGGGACGAGATAAATTCTTCAACGATATATGCCGCCAATTCGTGGTTGCTGATATTGTCAAAGAGAAAACATGGATGTCGAAAAGTCTTTACAAATCCTTATTTTTGGAAGCTAACCTGGCCTTGGTTATCCTGATAAATAAAGAATTCGAGCACAATTATTTTCGGAAATAGAAAATGACGAAAGAATTCCTCATTAAAAAAATTTTTTGTTGGAAAATTAAAAACTGTATGTGACATTAGTTAATCCTTAAATTCCACACCTTCCACACTGGCTGGTGCGAACTCACACCTGTGTAGAGTTTGAGGGTTACAACAATACGACAACGTGTCCGTGAATGATTAACTAAAAGTAAAATAAAGAAAACATTTACGTTTTCCAAGACACAACAGAAAGGCTGGCAGCTGTACGGAGAATCGTGTTTCCGGTAAGTATAAAAACACGCCGTGTAATACATGGCTTTACCCATTACTTAGCTTACGCAGAAAAGCGTAGTGTATATAAGAAGAGAAAAAAAAAATATTATTTTTCAAGAAAGATAAAAAAGTTCTAGCGATTCTTTCCACGTCGCAGTATTTGCACAGTTTAAGTCGTTGTGCGAGCATAGAGAAACGCACACGCCGAAGGCAGAGAGACTCGAAGCAGAGGCAGTAGAGAAAGCAAGATATAAAGTGAAAAAAGAAAGAACGTGAGATGCCCAGGTCGTACAGACTATTATAAAAATGAGGAACTTACTTTCAAAAGCCATGACGGGCCGGAGGTCGTCAAATATCTTCATAAGATCTACAAACATGCCAGACAGAATACACGTTAGCGGTGCTTGACTCGCAGTAATTCTCAATTTTGTTTGTAGGGATAAAACATAGGTCGTCACGAGCAATACTAGTCATGCCCCGATGATTCTCCGGTTAGCATCGAGCATAAAGAAGTTGACACGGAAGGCAAGGCGTATTTTGTTCGGTGCAAGGATATGCATAAAGATATCGGTTGGAGATTTTTGGTGCTGCTAGAGTGTCGTGTACGTGCTTTCGTCAGTAATATTGTTCGTGGATGAGAGCACTACTTGTGGGCTACCTGGATTCGTGTCGAGGCTCGGGCTGAGCGTATCTTCCTGGATGTCTGGAAAGTCCCTCAGCTGATCCTCGTCGGCAGTGGATATCCCGAGGGTACCTGGATCAAGCTGCTGATAATCCATCGCGATGTCCTGCAAACTCGAGCTCGGTGATTGGATCGGTAAGTGTAGCTCCTCCATCGGAGGAACATCTAGAGCGAGGCTAGTCTGTATGTCCTCGTCGGGGAAACACACGATGGGTGACGCAATGGCGCTGTTATCATCGTAGTAAGTACTTCGAGGATCTGGTATCGATGCCTCTGCACCAAAGGACGTCTCCTCTTCAATGAGATACGTCTCCTTACGCTGTCTTTTACTAGAAACCAGGTCCGGCTCCTCGCTCTCGCTCTTGCATGTCCTTTTTACAGAGGAACTTGCTTGACTCACAGCATTGCATGTTTCTTTCTTAACATGCTTAGCTCGAAACATAACTTCTTCCTTTTCATGGTTAGAATTGCTCGGATTGAGAATGTTCATAAGGAGAGTAGTATGCTCATTGTTGGGTCTAGCTTCACAGACGACTGACGGTCTCTCGTTAGAAACTTCAACCTTACTGAAGTCCTTTCCTCGACTAGGACTCGTACAGCGAACGCTTGTTGTTCCTGCTTCAAGATCAATATTTGGAGAAGCCCTTTCTGCTGGGGATCTACCACCGCTGAGAATTTTCTTTTCTGCAAGTGGATGTTTTAAGTCACCAGACATTTTCTTTTCAGGGGCGTTGCGTCGACCAGACATGGTCTGTTTGACTACTCTGCTTTCCTCCGTATGATCATCCAGTTCAGGAATACTCTTTTCGGCCACAGGCACGTTCTGATGAAGTCTGTTATTCTCCGATGATGGCGGACTCAGTACGGGCAGTTTCTTTTCACATACCGGAAGATGATTCGCCACAGGCAATGTTTTTCTTGGTGATTCGCAATCAATCACTTGCACATCATTCGCGGTAGGCTGTACTTTCTTGCCGGCACAAGCAGAGGTGTGACGGATCTCCTTGATACCAATTTTTTTGGCCTGTACGGAAGTTGGTGGTAATCTTTGCGAGAGAATTGCAGCCTTTACGTACTGTGAGTGCGGCAAGGGTAACGGTGTTTCGCGATTCTCCGATATTATTGGAGATGGCAGTTCGCTGATCAAGTTGGTAATGGCATCCTCAAGTTCCACTGGATCCTCCAATGTACTTCTAGAGTCGGGAAGCGATTCATCGTTCTGAAATACGGAAGTTACTTTCTGCTGTACCATGAATTTTGTAGCATGCTTTCTTAAATAAGTAATATAAGCGAATCTCTAATTCACGAATGTCTTTAGATAGTTTGCTTTCCTTTTTTTTTTAATATATGTAAACGTCATGTACTCGTAAAGATTTTATGCTACCGTTATGCCAGACTCGTATTGTAGATCATATCCGATCCGGTCTGTTCCATCCATTTACCATGCCAGCAAGGCAATATAATTATTGAAAACGAGTACTTAGACTACGAGACTTACGAAACTTGGTGTGACATATTTGAAGCCATCCGCAGAGTTATCGATGCTTGAAACAGCAGCAGAAAATCTGGTTTTCATCTCATTTACAAGTTCGAGGCCCTCTTCTTCACTGTATCAAAAATAATTTCGTGTTACTAAACATATTAATCATATCTAATCGAATTGTAAATCACTATGAATGACCCACGAGTCAGATACTTACGGTACTAAAGTATTAATACAGACGAATGACTCTACGGTTTGTGTGTTTTTATCAAATTCGAGGTAACCATGCGTCCGCAGGTAGATAAATTCTCCCGTCTTGGAAAGAAGCCTGTAGCAAGACATGCCGAATCCTTCACCACGGTCGTACACTGCAATACAAAAGAAAAATAGTACACCGAGCAATGGAAACAATACAATATAATGATAAAATTTTTATTTACTTTGTCGTAGTCCGATCATTGTCCATCTAACGTCATCTTTATGCATAAACTTAAAGGCATTTAGACCGGACACTTCCTCAGTCATATATCCAGCGACAACGGATATCCTATGGTCGCAGAAAATAATTCTGCCATCTACAAGGTGCCGAGTGACGTATTCATCCTTGGTGGCCTCCAGAAGAGACAATTCGGTAATGGTACGTTTCTTCATTAGTCGTGCGATGCCCACGAATATGATATCATTGCTGGTAGAGTTGACTTCTGAATATATTAAACAGAAAACGAAAGTAAAAGATAATCACAAGCAGAGATGCGTATGGAAAGTACCAATATGAAAAATCATGTTTGAGTGCCATGAGAAAGACGGGGAAGAAGAGATTACAAACGGTTTAAATAAATAAGCAGGGAAGCCGATCAACGAATCGACCTGCTGTTTTGCATGAACGTGGGACTCGTTAATATTCTAAAGAATCAAGAAGCTCACCTCGATGTCTCGTTCTGCTACTGGAGCTCGCATCCTGTTTCCTACATGCTTCGGCCAGTCTCAGTACACCTGACACATGAATATACTCGTACTGGGTATGTTCTCGTCTCGAGACGGCACGTTGGGACATTCTCAGGTTAAAGCTACGCTTTTGCTCTCGAAATCTTCTTTCGTTTCTCGGCGAGCTGGGTCCTTCGGAGGAGTTTGAATTCTCTTCGACACTCAAACGGGAAGTCCCTGATGCATTTGTGCTCCGTATCTCGGACGGGGATGATTGTCCATCATCGGGAGTAAGGTTCCTGGTGAGATCCTCGTGATCGTCCGGGCAGACGAAGTTGTAGAGAGACTGTCCCTGCACCTCATTCTGAAAAAAAAAGATTAGCATGTAATGAATTGATCTGATAGCCAAGATAAAAATGGGAACGTGAAGCATACGGGGTAACACAAGATTACGCATAGAGAACAGACAATTGTGCGTATCGCACCTCGTCGGTAAAGATCCTTGTTATCAGAAGGGGAAAGTTGTATCAGGTGTCTGCAAAACTTGTAGGCGGTTTTTGAGCGAGGGAAAAAATATTTTTTTAATAAACAACATCCTTATTATTTTACGCAATTGCATATTACTTATCACCTCTTGCCGTCTTTCTATCAGTAACAGAACTCATCAGTTTTAGAATAAAATTACTTGGAATTTAAATCACGAAAAAGGGGTAGAACTTTTGCACGCACCTAATAATTAAAAACAACTTACAAGCCCTCATTTTCCACCTTTCAGGTAAATGGCTTCACTTCCTACATACAATTTAGAAATTCTTTCTTTGAGTATAGTTGTACAATGTAACGTTTTAATGGTATATCGAAACTTTAACGTCGGCATGTACTTTTTCTAATGGCTCTTTTATAAAACTTAACTATATCCTTAAGGTATTCAATGTAACATCCTTAGCATGTCTACATGAAGAAGCTATTTGGAATCTTCATTGGCATAACTGTTAAGCGGATATAAATTCTGGAGGATATTCAATATACAAGATTCCACGTCTCTTCGTTATAATAAAACGAATGATTCAGACAACCTTGATGCTTCAAACGTATTGTCCTAAATTCCCCGTGCAAAATATTCATTCTCCGAAAATTCTTGCCTACATGTATACTTATCAGACACATTCTGGATAATTTAACCTTATATGATATACAAAAGCCCAAGAGTATATTACCCCTAACAGTGCGTCTACGTAACTGTGTTCGGGATTGAATAAGAGCTTACATGAAAAAAACTGAATGGTTAACGTATAGAACAGTGCCTACAATCCTACTTACAGTCAACGAGCCAAACCAAATATCTATCAATGTCGTCTTTCCTGTTTGTAAGCAAGGCGATTACGCGCGTAAAAACGAGCCAAGTATCTACGGCGACATCTTAAAATAATCTGAAAACCTCGTTACGCGAAACCAGCCCGTGAAATCTTATGAGGGAGGAAATAAATATAACAGAGAAGGAGTGAGTGATGGAGTAAAAGGAGTGAAAAGGACCTACTGTTCCTCCATGTTCTCTATGCATGGAACTATGCCTACCAACCCTAGGAAACCCAGCACACTTTTTCAAGACCATACGTACCCCCAGGCATATGGAGGATGTTCGCGTGTCTGTCCTCTTTTTTTTTATATATCGTCCTACCAAAGCTTCTAGGTACATAACGGAATCCCAGAGCTGATCTTCCAAGAATCTCAAGAGAGGCTTTAGAGACTCGAAAAGTTATCATAGAGAAGATACTCCTCCCTATAAATTATTTTCAAGAGTACATGGTAACACTATGAACGAATCGAATAACCAAAGTCAGGAATCCGATCCAAAGGGTTGTGTGAGAAGATCAGATCGATTCTTGATGCTGGTCAAAAGTTAGCCAAGAAGCAGGATACGAAGGAAGGGAGCTGGACCGTTGGCGATGAGTTTGTTTTTGTCCCATGTTCGAACCACGCAATAGCAAATACCGTGTCTTCGCGTGGTGAGGGATACGACGGAGGATGTAGACTATATCATGGTTGCCATGGGAACGCATAGCGTTGCACGCGTGCATTTGATCGATAAGCCCGCAAGCAACCCTTGTTTGTCGAGAGTTGCCGCTGGCTGACGTTGCTCCCTGAAACTTCTCGAGAAGCATTCACTCTCTTACCGCTCACACTTCCCTACTTTATCCTAACCACCACTGTATTTTGATCCCCCGTAATACTTTTTAGCTCATCTTGTTCTCACTTGGTGAACGGATATACTGAACGGAAAAAAATATCTCAATACACGGATTTCTGCTCGGAATAACTTCAAAATATAGTTAACTATAGAAAATCTGTACCTTTTATATAATTAAACCCCATATGCATATAACTCTGACCCAGTATGGTTACTCAAAAATATTTAATGTAGATTCTAAAGTAGCTACGTACAGTATGCTACAGCCAGACAGGAATAGCTTGTCTCGGTACGATGAACAGACATGAACTTTTTCTTCGTACTCATACTCTTTTATTATACAATTAATACCATCTCCTCAGCATGTTGGTATTATCATCAATCCCAAAATATTTTCTTCTGTGCCCATTTCCCTTTTTTGCGAATATCGGCTCAAGTATAATATTTAAGCATATTTATAATTCCAGGATATTGTATGATAACCCTCGTTCATTCATTCATGAAAATTCATTATTTATCAATATGATTTCACAGGATTTAACTACCTGAGCGTGGCCAAGGTGCTGCTCCATGTGCCGACTGACGTAGACAATCTTCCCCGCCGTCGTAGTTATTATCACGAATCCACCACTACCGACCACGTTCTGCAAGGTAAACACCAAGTAAGCAGCAAGGATTGTTTTTCTCTTCATCGAGAGGAAACTCGACATAACGTCGGTTACCACTTACATCGACGAAGTACTGCTCGAGGTCGAAGTCATTGAATTTACGCGGTAGAAATCCAGCCGAGCCAGAACCAAGAGCTGTAACAAAAGAACGTTATTAGCAAGGATTACCGTCCTAACCTTATCTTCTTAGGTATCCCTATCCTCCTTCTGGTCCTCGTTGTCTCCATATGCGTCTCGCTCCTTGCCTCCAGCTAAACACCCTCAGTGATCTATCCACAAACCGTAAACAACTTACCCAATTAAATACCATTGAAAGCAACATTAAGTACATTGAAAAATCCAGCGAGGTAATACAGTCAGAGGGGTCCGTCCTCCTATAGCCGGTCCACGAGTTCAATGTGTTTTTTTTTTGGAAATCTCCCAAACAATGTAATCCTTAACAAATCACATGTGGGCGGGTCTCAATAAAGTTACGGAAATACACACTCAAACATAAAAGTATAACATAATTAAGCGTAAAACGATGCGCGTGCAATTCTGCGTAAGTAAAATTCTACGCAGAGCCACGTGTGCCTTATTAGAGACCACATTGTTTTCGATCTGCCAAAAACAGCACGTCGAACTCGTGGATCGATTTTACGTCATCGATAACGATCATTCACTGATGAGCATACGACTGTATATATGTATATTCTCCTTTAACTTTTATTTTTATACTTCATTGTCGTCGTTTCCTCAGCGACCGCTGAATATCGATACCCGACACCTTGTCAATAAACTCTATTGAAATCGACGAACGCAAATAAATTTTACATGTGGCTTCATATTACCGAGCTGGATGTCATGAAAGTTCAAGTACGGAACTGGACTGTGTTCGTATACAGTGTGTCAAATGATTTCGTTTGGTTTTAGAGGGTCGTTTGCGTACAGTGCACGAAATCGCTAAAATTTTCCTACGATCGTTGACCGCTCTAAGGACCACCCAATCTGCGTCTGGAGAAGACCGGGATCGTGGATAAACGCACGTGTATACGTGTGTTTACCTCATTGTGGTAAAACACAAAATACCATATCATCTGGCTTGTATATGGCTTCCAATGTTTTATGGTTTCATTGACTAATTCACGAGCCAACTGGAAGAGCTCAATTCACTGGGGTGTATTGAGACAGCAGGCGAGCCTGTTGACTCGCAATTACTAAATTTCAATCAGACTTCAAATTCTCTCGAATAGGGCTTCTTTTGGATATAAATTATTCACGTTAGTCTCGCACTGTTTGTGAAAATGATCAGTGGTATTATGGAAAATTAAGTCTTTTGCCATTAAACGAACGTGCCGACGCTTTGAGTTGCTTATATGGAAAATAAATTTATATGAGATTTGATATGGATTTATTTAAAAAATAATGATACTGAGAGGAGAGCTCTTTGAAATTTAATGATACATTTTAAATTATATAATTATTCGAGTAAATCGCATGATTTGATTGACAAAAGCCATTTCACTGATAAAGAATACTAAAGAATATAATGCCAGCTACACACGTACTTGAATTTTCGTTCTATTATAAATTCACAATGAATAACGAAATGCTTTTATATCGTGAGGCTTCGAATATTGAACGACTTTACAGCATTACGCAAGAAAAACTAAATGACAAGGAAAAGGAAGCTTTAGTAGCCATAAACGTCGTAATCCTTCTCAGCTGACATTGGAATAATCGTAATCAGCTATTCCAATTAAACTTCCAATTTATTCTTAGCATCTATTCGGTAGAATACCTTTATGCGGTTAACAAAAGATTTCCAACGCTCGAGCGTTGTCGAAATTAATTCAATAAAAATATTGATTCGATTCCTTATCAATAAACACGCTCGAATAACATGTAGAATATTTACACATGCGATGTTTGTAGTCTCGAGCAAGTACGAAATTTATTGAGTCTAGATATACGTTGCACAATTTTAATCGCACAAACTTTTCATTGCTTCACAAATTTTATTCGTCCCGAGTCAATATGGCGTGACCAAGAAGATAACTTAGAGAAAAGTATATTTGATCTAAACGAAACAAAATTATATATGAGCAACGTAGTGCGGAAGGACCAAGTGAAACGCGAATGCGATACTCACTATACTGTGTCCTCAGAAAGGCAGCCGCTAGTCGGAGTATAGAAATCTTGTCCATCTTTCGTGAACTTCCGGCGACGGTTGGTACCAGTGCAGCCATCGTCGAGATATTGGTGTTCAGGTTATCCCGACGTTGCTTCTCGGCCATGTTGCGCGAGGCGCGCGGATTGCTGAAATATGAAAAGAAATACGTTTAATAAGATATACTCAATCGCAATAACAATTAGGCAGCTCCGATAATATCGATGACATCGTTAAGTCTCTGCAGCAAGTATACGTTATTCATAACGTTAACGTAATCAAATCTCTCCTGTGAAATAAATGCATTCGTCGACGAAACAATGCGCCAACTGTATACGGGTTGAGCACGCATAAATATTTGCGACACGATCATCGACAGTCACGTGCGGTTTCGAATTTCATCCGATGAGAGCAACTCAAAACAACAAGAATTGCCGTCGTGGGCTTCTTCTAATCTTCCTTTTTTTTTGAAACTATTTTTGTTTCTCATACCACATCGTTGTACAATCGGCAAATGGCAAATGCAATCGAAAGAGTATCTAGATGAAAGAGACGCACAAGCACACCAAAATAGCTGTGCTCTCCCTATATCAATTCTCCATCATCGCTAACAGTGGATACTTCAAAGATACTTGGACTTGTGTCGCGTTAATAACTTTTTCAGAACGTTCTTCTCCAAAGCTTAACATAAAACGAAAAATATATCAGACACTTTATTTATATCGACCGATCGTTTCGTATTCCCACAAAAAAAAAATAAGATTCAAGGCGTTAGATTAATTCGTCGTTTCGTATTAGGAACCTATAGCGATCTTTACAGATCCGATCGACCATGCATTCTGAAAGCATATGTATGGAAAAAGTCAGGAATTTACGTTTTAGAATAAAAAAAAATTATATACATTACATACAATATTTGTTTCAAATCCTATATACAATCGGGCATTTAATTTGTACATGACATTTATATGAACTGTATATCGAGGAAATATCGATGATTATTGACCGCCTTGTCGATTCATTTTTTCGAGCGACTTGAAGCTGCGGTACGTTTTTATTGAAATTGATGGTTCGTACATATAGATTATGCTATTTAGAATTATTATTTTGAACGTCATGAATAAGAACCGTGTGAGTTAAGTGAGTGCGAAATGAGAGCCACGGACGATAAACCGTGGTTACTTACAGTGATACATAGGCGATTTTGCAAAGTGCAAATGTAAACATAGTAGAATTTGCGTGAATATCATATGAGTGCCGTGGCGTTACTGAAGAGGGATACGGTGAGAGATTATAGTCAGTAGAAAATGAAGTGTTGATTACTGTCTAAATAAAAAGATTATAGTTATTAGTCTTTTTTTTATACATACACCCACGGGATTCTAACAATATATCAATATATATAGATGATGCGTGACTCAAGCACTGGCTTTACTGGCATAACTAGGCGTCACGACGAAAATAAGCTTGTGGCGTAGGTCGCAAAGGCGAATATATTTAAATTGTCCTGTACATACAGGGTGTCCCGAGAGGTAAGAAGTTATTTTTCAAGAGTAAGTGTCTAGAACACCCCGTATATATATCTGTATTGTGAAACTTGCAGGATCGAAATTTTGTTAAAGTGTATTTTGTCCTCCCCCCCCACGATTTTCTCTACGGCTTGCATGAAACAGTAAATTGCGTCAGCAGTGGCACCATACAGGCTTTATGATTGAGAAGAGATTTCGATAAAAACGTTAGAACGATATTATACAATAATGTAATATATGACGAAGTTGGATCACGTAAATTATATTGATGAAGCAATATTGGCGAAAATACGAAATTTGGTATTGAAAAATGTCAATGCGTTTATAATAATTTTATTTTTTTTGAAAATATTAATTCTGTTCCTTACGTATGTATATCGGACGTCGGGACTCTTTTAGGTATATTAAAGTTGATAAGGGTTATGCTACCTTTGAATAACTTGTAATAATTATAAGTTGTTGTATTATGTATACAATTATTGTGAACGTTTTACAGTCACGATAAGCATAATACCTGAATTAAGTTTCGACGTTGGTGAAGGATTGATCTACGATTTTTGATGAGTTTCCAATCAAAATTAATTTTATTAAGTTTCGTGTATTCCGGTGGTGGACGATAGATGGCATAGGGACACTTTGTGCTCGATCATGAATGGGATAGATGTTTAACTCGTTACAATGTATCCTCCTTATTTTCTAAATATATTTTAGATTTACGAGGAACGAGCTCACACGAGTTCAACAACCTGTACACATACTTCGACGATCCATGACTGAAAATTTTCTCAGAATATAACACGAGATTTTTCTTACCCGCGTTTTTGGTGAGTCATAGAAAATCAATGTCACTCAAGTTTCATTCAATTCTACCTTAAACCGTTCGCGGTTCTTCGAGAATCTTGATTAGCGGAAGGAGTGAGTGAGGTGGATAACGAATTTCTTTAAAAATAAATGCAAAGAAACGTAAAATTTCTAATGCTTGTGTCAAATTGTTATAGGATTATATAATTCAAAGGTAAACTACATAATTAATATGTAAAGAATATAATTTAATTCATACTGTGTGCCATGTGCTATAGAATACATAGTTCCAATTAATATTATGTGTAATAATCGTAATGTAAATACATGTATATTACGGTATTTAAAAATATAAGGCAATAATATAGTATACGTATGACGTGATAAGAATCTGGTTCAATGAAAATTGACTAAAAAAAAATACAGAAACAGATGTCAATCATAACCAGATTTATTTCGACCAAATGTAATTATACGCGAATCCGCTGATCGATCGAATCAAGTAAATTAATTCATGATTATATAATTCGGTGAAAAAAAATGTTAGAGAACTATATTTCATTCGACCCAAGATTCAAGCTAGTAGAATATATGTACGTGTTATAAGCAGACTGCGTCCTTCAGCCAACCTTGCGTCACTGTCTGGCATCGATCGACGCCATTCGTCTCTCGCCTGCGGTATTAGAATTTCAAAAGCTCGAAACATACATCCTCCAACAATAATATTACAAATTCTGTATAAACTATCAAAATGAAAATTGAAAATGCTATCGCTAAACGTTTTAAGTGAAATTTTCCATTTGCTTTACGATTGGAACATTCGTTACGTAAGTGTTTACAATATCAACATGTAGTTCAAAGTGCATTGAAGATAGGTGCATTATGCAGCAGTAAGACATTGCAAAGATACTTTATTGCATCGGTGCATATATAATTAGTTTACTTGCGGTTAATGCAACATTGTGATTACTTAGCGGCAGGATATGCATCTGAAATATTTATCGGCTGGCGCCTTAACTTCCGTACCGATGCCAAAATATTTCAGCAATTTTAAATAATTGGGACTTAATGTGCCGCTGGGTTCGATTACAGTTTCTGCGTATCTGGCGAATTGCCGAGACGTGATATCGAGGACAGTTCGAAGCTTGGATTTTCGCTGGTGAATAATTGATGCCATTGTAATGAATCTTCCCACGGGTATACGATACGGTTTTGAATACGAGAATAAATTTGCCAATTTGACAACTAAGGGCGTAGAATTCGAAAATTTGTTTTTGGACGATAATTCGACAAAGGGAAGCGTGCAAATACATATACGTATAGATCCGAGGGAACAGAAAGCTTTTCAATTGTAAGAGACTGACGATTTATGGGTCCTAGAAATTTTATATAGTTTATTCAATGTAGTACGTACTGCATATGGTAATCTATCTATATAATGGACTGGTTTTTCGTTGAAGCGTTTGAAACCAACCAAAATAATATGGTTGTATACATTCAGCCTTGAAAGAGCTTTTAATAAACGTTATGTATTTCCAGGATTTCTATCAATTTTTTGTTTATTCAAAATTGTGACGGTACAAATTTGATATCGAGCTGTAGCACTGCCACGAGTTTTTTTTTAATGCCAAATATTAAATTCAGCAAGAATATTTAGTTATCTTAAAATGAGCCTTCAATCATGATATGTGCCCTTTTTCGATCTTCTTTATTAGTACAAGTATTAGCTTGAAGAAATTGGCTACGTGTGCTGAGAGAGGACATAAAATGTTATAGCAAGAAAAAAAATATGGTATCATTTATCATTTTTAAATGCATATATCACGAATGTCACGAACTCGTAAATCAACGGTTCGAGTATTACGTATAAATGGAATACATTTTTTACAAGCGATGAGTGAAAATTATACTCCGTTTTTTCCCTCATTTCCAATAAAATTCGTGAGCAGAAATTTAATTGGAAGATCTTGTCCATGATATAAATTTCAATTTGATAAATTGAATTTTTTAGTAACATATTTAAACAGACAATCGTAATGACAACGGTAAATAGTAAACGAGATGTAAATATATAAAATGTACAAAGAAAATATTTCAGATCGTCAAAATCACAAAAGAGCTCGAAGTACGTATTCGCGAAAAACATGTGGAAAAAGACGCTACGATGTAAAACTGGGATGCTCGTTTCACACAGATTTTGGCGACTGATATTCGCAAAGAATTTTCTCTTGCGTTTCATCTAGCGATCAAATGAGCGATTCTATTCGAAAATTTTAAGCAGAGACTATATCCGATTGGCCGTGCAGCTACACGATTTTAGACAATCACTGCACCTTCGCGTTATCGAGCGATACGCCTGAGAGCGCGATTCGACAGTATTCCGACACATTTATTGAGGTCCGTGGGGGAGTGGAGGAGATAGCAGGGTGGCAAACAGGATAAGAGGAAAACGATAAAGCATTCGCGTTACCGTCAAAATAACTCGCGTTTCACATGTTAACACAGTAAAACACAGTCAGATATTTTATACGTAGGTACAATTGAATTACAGAAAATGAATATTTAACGTGTCAAATTTAAGACGTTTTTAACAATACTACAATGTTGTATAAATAGCATAATTTTAGTAATTGTTTACTTCTTTAACGACGTTGTCCGTGTGCTATTTTGTTTGATGGTTATTTTTTTTCCCTTCTGTAAATTTTTCTTTTGAAGAATGACAAAAGAATAACTCGCAGTGAAGTGACTTGCGACTAATAAAAAAAATGAAGCGTACCCAGCCATTTTTGTTGAAATTCGAGGAGAAACGTAGGTCCGTCTTTCTATGGAGGTAGACAAGAGAAAAAAGACAATGAGAACGATACGACCATCTCATAAATGTACGAGGGAAGCGCGTTTTTTGCCCTATGCAGAAAGGATGTTCAAGCTCCGACTACGTGAGGCTGACGACGAGGAGACCGAGGCCATTTTTAACCTAACGAGTTCTTGAACGAAGAACGAGAAGGGAAGTGGAAAAAATATGAAGGAAAATAAAAGGAAGCCTCTTGTGGAGTAAGTGGAGAGAGGTTTGCGTCCTCTCATGAATTCTACAATGTCGAATGATGGTTACAGGTACTCCGAATAAAGGACAAGAATAACAAAGAAAGGCAGATAAAATCGAATCGGAAAAAAGAGATACGGCATTAAAAAATCAAGAAAGGACTATTTCGAGAAAGAGATTACAGTACTGTTTCTTGTGGACAATTTTCATTCGAAATGTTTTGCCGACGAGCGTAGACATAAGGATACGAATTTTTACACACAACCGATCGTTTCGTGAATATACGACCCGCCAGTGTTCAGAGTACGAATTAGAATGCTCTACGATACAACCGATAAAAATTGTAATCTACAGTGATCCTACACATTTTCTGTGTCTAATAGGACCTCGGTAGTCCTGACCGCCGACACGAAAGCTTTCTGCACGGTAAGGTCGTGTCTATACTGCCACTGAATATAGCTGTAGGCAGTCTGGCGTATAAGCAAGGTAGGGAGGGTAACGGGAGTCGGGACGTTGGGTAGGTCGGGTCTGTGGTGCCGAGCCCTTCAAACTACGCAACTAAACGTATAGCTATAGGGAATTCGAGTGAGTGTCGAGCGTCGGTGTATTCAAGGGGGCAGAAAGGGAGTCGCGAGGAGGAGGAGGAGGAGGAGGAGGAGGAGATGGCGGCGGGGAAGAGGAGACGGTGGCACAAAAGAACTATGAGAAGGGGTGAAATACAAGAGGAGCGGAGAACAGACCAGGCGGGCGACCCTCACCTCGAATTCTCAGCCCCAAGCGCTGACGCGCCCTGTAGACTTCAAGGACTTCGCAGAGTTTGGAACTGTGGTGCTGAGCATGGTGGGGCGTATAGCGTGCAATGGCGAATGGCAGAGCTCGAGAGGATGGGGAAAGTCAGTCGGGATCGATATTCAAGTCTGGCACGGCTCTCTTTCACTCTCTTGGACGCTTTCTCTTAGCCTCTCTATATCGCGACCTTTCATTCTCAGTAGAGCGTACGATATCCCCATCTCCAGTTCAAGGTTACGAAATAGCTGCGTTACCAAGATACAGAGGACGATGCTCATCCCCAGTGAATTTTGCTACCCCCTTGCAATTTATAGGAAAAGGCAAAGTGGAGACCCTGATTTTTCATTCTAACAATCTCTACGCAGAAAATCTTGACTACGACGAGGTACAAAATTTAACCAATCCCAATATGGCTACCAGATCGTGTGAGGTTTCGAGAGTGGGTGGTTGAAGTAACCATGGGCTGAATCAGGATTTCAATAAAGTGCCTGATTTATGAAAAGATCACTGGTAAATACGTCAAAGGACGACCTTCTTGAAGGTTCTCCTTGATGGATGATATCAAAAGATTTTAATCTATAAAAATAATTCATTTCTTCGTAAGTCTCAATCTAAATAGATTAGCTTATATAGGCAGAGTCGAGGCACGGTCGAGTGAATGAGATAACAAGCGCGAAAGAGCTTTACCAGTAGGTAACAAGCAAGGTGACCGCCTGTATACCAGAATGAAGTACGATGTACGCGTAGAGACGATCGATGATCGCGAGGGCGCGATAGCGCACGCAAAGTATGAAAAAGTTGTCGGTCGCTTCGATAAGTCAAAAATTGAAGATTTGACAGTACCACGAGTGTTCTGCCAAAGGAGTTTGGGCACCTCTATTAAGTCCGGGCGGTGTTCGCGGCCTGCCTCACTATGGGGCTGCGTGAGCCTTTCGAATGAAAAGCCCCGGGTCATCAGCCCCGAACCTCCCACTACCCAAATTTCTCCGGACTCCCGAACATTGGAGGCCGTTCTTCGTCTCCCTCTCCTACACACGGGTCGCCTATCTTCTCTCTCTTGCTCATACAACACATCTCGAGTCTTGCTTGGCTTCTCACTTGCTCTACCTCTGGCAGTTCGTCCGCTTCCCCGCCTTCTCCCCGCCTAGCAGCCACCCGACTAAAATCTCTCGCGTCCAATGAACGTCCTCGGATCCCTCATTCCTACCTAACCGTTCCCTCCCTTATTGCTATTCTGTACGCAGACACTGCTGTCGCGTCTCGTGGCATCGTCCCCTCCGCCATCGCCTCCCTCGGCAAGCTCGACTTGTGTAAGGGTTGAGGAAGGTGACCTTCGGACCCTACTCACTACGCCGCTCATACGAACCAACACCAATACGAACGTCGTCGGTAACCAGCGGCGCTCAGCGTCGCCACCAGCTACTATAAATCGTGACAAACGCGCTTTCGAATAAAGTAAATGCTCGGCTTCTCTCTACCATCTCGATCATTCCACAGAACTCTGATCGTCTGGCGGCTGGCTATGTTATCGACTGGCAGCTGCTGGGTGGCAACAGTAGCATGAGAAACGAGGAGCGCGACTCGTTCGCAATTTAATGTCGCTTAGAAGTCTCAATGCGGTTCTTTATACATATAGGTTTTTTTTTTCAGTGAGAATCAGACAAAATTACATTATCTTTGTGTGTATGTTGGGAAATGAGAGAAAAAATGTTTAAGTTACACTATAAAGTTTCTCTTTGATAATTCTTTGAGGATTATGCTGTGATTTGTTAGATTTACTGTATCTAAACCTGTTGCTGATAGTTGGCGTCTAATCGTAGGTGGACATGGATAATTACTAGGCAACTGTTCGGTACGAGATAACCACTGTGCTCTTAATGCATATTGAGGCATTGAGTTGATACTATTGTATCGGATAACTGATGCGCTTAATACGTATGTATATAATCTTTATACCTATACGTCATGAAGATTGTCACAAAATATTAATAATTTAAGATAGATAGATAGAGTGCATAGATCGAGAAATGCAGCCAAACGCGAATTAATGTCGCCTGCATCTACAGTTTCCCCACAAAATCTAGTCTCTAGCGTTACGGGAATACATTTTAGGTGGAATTATATACGATTACCACTTTTCTTAATTATCGGAGATCTCTTTGCCCAGCATCTTCATTGTACATGGATTGAGGTTATATTTATACCCAGTCTGGAACCTTCATAGAAATTTATTTCGGTTTGAAGGACTGCCAGAATAGAAAATAACGAAGAAACGTATTACGGAAATTTCGCAGAAGTAATCGAACAGGAGCTTGATGATTCTTGTGAATGTGAGCAAAAAAATATTAAAGCATACAAAAGAAGGCTCAACCATCAGAATTCGCAGAAAATGATGAATTTAGACTTTAATCGGCCAATAGTCGCACGCCCTTTTCTTCGTGTAGATGATCATATGGGATGTCTCAGATACAGCCCCACGTTTTTCTCCGTTTGGCATTCGTTTATTTCACTTTTCGAGCGACTACGAAGCTTCTGTATAATAGGCATTTACAAGATAACTATAAAATGCGAAAATTATATATATACAGGTGTACATATTTGTACGTACGCGGATACGCATACAGTTCAACAGTATAACAGTAGAATTTCAATAAATAAGATTTGCCATAAAGTATCATCATCGTCATATTTGTTTTAAATTTTAGAAATTTAAAAAATCTTAAAAATATAATCGAAAAAAAGGTCTCTCGCATTCATAAATAATTTTGACGCACTCATTGTGAAAAAAAAAAATTCGCACGACTCGTGTGGTACATCTCAAACACCACATAGCTATACCTCAGGTCGTCTTTTTTTTTACGTTTAATTTTTCAATAATACACGTGACATTCGGTAGGTTGGAAAGTATAGCTATAGAAAGATATGGTAGGTAACGTGGTTGACAATACATCTTTGTTAACGATCGATCGATCTCGATGGCTGCTTGAAACAGCCCAGACAACTGCTGAGAGGGGCGGGGGGGGGGGTTAAGAATCTACAATGGTACCATTAGTGAAGCCTTTTTAGTGTTTTGGACGTAATATAAAAATTTTTAAATAATGTTGAATATACTGCGTTAAATAAAAATAAACTTTTATACACTATAAAATATAAGAAATCCTTATGGGTTTCGTCCTCGACTGTAACGAGTCGTCGGCTAGAAAAACGTTAGTTATCCCATAACGACTTTTAGTGAGGTTTAATTACTGGGTGAATTATAATAAGAGTGATTAGAAAGCGTATGTCTTTTTCTAATTCACCGACTAACGACATAACACGTAATCAAAAGCGTGACGGCACTAAAGGGTCCGTGGATAATCCTAAACGAAGAAAGGTTTACAAGCATGTCGTGGAAATTAGACGAATTTTTGTTTTTATTTTAAATAAAAAAAAATCTAAATTCATAAGGTACACAGCCCAAGAGAGAATCGAGTCAATAATCGTCCGCATGCGTCTAGTCACTTCTGCTCGTTCTTTATCTGTAGAAAACGTCGACGTAATACCTTAACAATTTTTTTTCACACAGTTAATGAAGCAGTGAATACTACATTTGAATGATAGGCGCCGGAAACTAGGAAAAATATTTTCGGGTGTTCATTCGTAAGCGAAATTGGCTTATTCATCTAGCCGTGACTAGGCGGTGCGTAATAACACGCGCATTTGAATCCTCTGATTGAACGTGGTAATAAGGCAAAGTGGATATAACTAATTTATTTAGTTGTTCTGTTTGCCTCCGTGTCTAATTGGTGCGAAAGAAAGAGCTCGCATTATATACTGGAAATATATCGTGGCGGGTGGACAATTTTTGACTCTTTATGTACGAAGTATACACGTCAGGATCAATAAAAACGCGTGTGAAAGATTTTTCTTTCTCTCTCACTCTAACTCTACCCTTATATATATATATCTGTCCCTCTCTACGGTCCCCTCGATGTATTACGAAAACCTTTCAATTTCCCAATGATTCTCCTGTATCTCTAAAGAAATGACCGGAAGATCGTAGTAACCGAGTAATTTATTATTTCCTTAAATCTTGAAAATCCACTTTTCTTATCTTTTATCAAAGACCAGAAGTACAATCGTTAGTATATTTCAGGAAGAATAAATAAAAAGAGAGGAAACATTATTCACTGTACGCAAAGGATAGCCATTAGAATAATCAATATTCGGTAATTTATACATAACTGAAAATCAACATAAAAACCAATGAAAATTCTTTTTTATGATTCGCACTGATTCGTATACATAATAATAGCCACAATCCAAGATAAATCTACTGCTTTTGATGCGATAGGCAATAGAGAAAAGTGACAAGTATATACATAAAATAGTGATAAGTATAACTATATCTGTCGTGCGACGGCGTCCATGCGGGCGTGACAACTTGTGTTTACTGTAAATATGCACATAACATATAAGTACATAGAGACAGTATACGTGTACATAGTCCGTCGATCGGACTTTTAAACAGCTCCATTCGTGAATTGGAACAGTCAAGTATTTACGTCTGTATGTCCGCACGGCGCATTATGATTAATAAGCCGTCGGCTATTACATAATGCGCCGGATTGAGATAGATCATGTTGGCAAAGAGAAAGGGTTTAAAGGACACCCACACGCTATCGTCTGGGGACCATCGTATCGTAATTTCGCCAGTCCACTGGTCGACACAGCGTGCAGATATGTTTTATGTAAACCGTCGGACGCCTGGATACTCTTTTTTTCTCTCTTTGCACTCTTATGTGACTGAATAAAATTGAATCAAAGAGAAGTGAGAGTTCAGCATCCTTTTTTTTAAGATTACGAAAAGCAAGACGTTCTACGCCCCCCCCCCCCTCCTTCCTCAAGACCACAGGATTATTTACAGATCAAGTGTAATTATTTACAGGAACGTTATAAGCGTATACACTAATCGAGCGGATGTTTAAATAAAGTAAATAAAACTTTCATGAGTCTCTATATCTATATTTGCTTAGTAAAAGGGTTGTATCCGCTCGTATTAATTACAACGTGCGTCTAGTTGGTCTCTTTGTATAACGAGAAGAAGTTCTTCTCTTTACAGAGGTTGTTTGTACGTTTCAACGTACCGAAAATTCGTCCATGTGCACCTCAGCGAATCTTGCACTTCCGGTCTGACTCATCGATATAAAATAAACTGAATAAAAAGTTAAGCGAATACCGAAGGTGTACATGTGGCTTGAAAATTTTTAACAAACTGTCACGATATTCCCCTGCCTTTGGGTTACGTTATTATCCTGATCCAAGGAACAGTGTAATCGACTGCGTAAGTCATTGAGTCTGCAAACAACTTGATCAAAGCAAGATACATGCAGTTTGAATTCACTTTTTTTTTCCTTTCTCTTTTCTCATTTGCTCATGTGCACAGTACGAAGAACTTTACAAAGGGACTGTTAACTATATAACAGAGAACGTTCAGGCAGACATTGAAGCAGCTATAATTAAGAAACGCGGTGGTTATCGCGTGCGCGGTTTATTTCGTGGTAATTAAAAATAAAAAATCGGCATGATTAACATCGCCGTAATTAAGGTGGTTCGATCATGAAGGCAGTTCCAAGATACGGATCTGAATTTTCTATATGTTCTTAGCAGGTGCGTAATGGTCGTGGATGCAAAATTTCAAAATTATACACCATGTAATTTGCGACATATAAGGAACGAAGGAGGCCAAAATAGCACTATACAGATATACTTGGCACTTTAAAATAGAAAAATTTTCTAAATAGCTAAAAACCTTTCGATAATATTTTTTACCGCGTTATTTAAACGATATGTGATATAACATTTTTTTTATGATAGATCTCTGTCCTTTCGCTCCTCTCAAAAATAACCTTCCTCGACATAGGAAATATGTTTCGTGTTCACCGAAATAGGAATACTATTATTATGATTTCAGAGCAAACCACTCAAAAAGTAATCGGCCAATGCCAGATTTCCCTTTTTTCTATTACTTTTTCTTCTATTACTTCCATTACTTTTATCTTGTTCGCTCGACCCCCCTCCATCCACTCCACTCTTAACGTCATCGATAAATAATTCTCTATATCCTTATTGTCATACGCTATTGCAGAAGAACCAACGTAACACTTGTACCAGAACCAATACCAGTTCATTAAAAAAAAAAAGCAAATGCAAAGAAAAAAAAAGCAATATCCAAGCACACCCGGTATATCCTACAAGGATCAAAAATTAAACCGTTACATCGGGATCAGCTCGTACGAGAGCTCACAGTCGATCCACTGGATTAATTACGTGACTCAGAACCGCATGGACATACGTATATGGTGACTTTATTTAAAGCGTGTTCTCACCCCACGCTTTAATCACATGTCGAACAAAGCCACAGGGCAAAACATGTACATATACACATATCGTTAATGCATCGTGCACTCTCGTTCACCAGCTCTGAGAACCTCGTGAATATTCACCTACGTCAATCAGCGGTAGTGTCATTCGGCACGCTACGAATTACTCATACGAATAGGATCACGTCCCGTCTGGCGTTCTACGATCTCGACTTAAGGCACTGCCTATCGTGGTTATTAAGCATCAGACGCTCTCAGTTCTATACGTGTATTACACATTGCTATCGCACTGCGATATACAGTCGTAATATATCAAGTATATACCCTACATAGTACTACCCACATAAGTATACATAAGACTATTTAATTTTTCACAGAAAATCCACATAACATCTGTGAAGTAACTCGCCTCCAATCGGACCTCATTGGCTGCGATAGATAAGTGACGAGTCTATCTCGGATTCTCGGCCACGGGAAGGAGGGCGTCGGGGACGAGAAAGTGACCTCGATTCGGTTGGATACGGGCCGACGACTGACCCCCGCGGAATTCCTGAATGACGATCTCCATTAAGCCGGCTCGTAACTTTTGCCCGGAATGGAAGGCCAAAGAAAGAAGAGGGGAGCGAGGATGGATGGGAGGAGGACCGTGGAGGGGGGAGAGTACAAGAGCAAATCAAAGACGGCGTGACTGGGAGAGGGTAATAGAAACAGCTGAGGGAAGGAGTGGAGAGGCGAGGGATAATAGGGCACGCAGTTCATAGGTTACAAAAAAAATTTCTCAAAGAAAATACACGCTGATGTATACCGAGTTCGCGCGACCAATCGAATCTCATTTCGTTTTCATGATATATTTTAGATCGGTTTTAGTGAGCGTTTTTTAACATGGCGACGTAAAGCACTGCGAAACCGCTTCTTTTCATTTGGGTTGTCTTTCCTTTGGCCGTGCATATGAGCGATAAGACCAGCAGATCTTAAGTAATTAATGCAAGCTATATGTGAATCATCTTGACTTGACGCGTGTACAGACTCTGAATTAGATAATGAAAATCTATTACCATTCAGTAGTCTCTTTGATACTCTTTTTTTTTATTTACTTAATTGCTAGAGTACTCGTAGACTTTGAACTCGCTGTTACACATTATTAGTATGTATTTATAATTCGTTTAACTGTATACGAGTATACTTCCCTCTATCTTCTTTTGCAGTTTCTTATTATGTCACTTGTACAGACCTCACTTACGTTCTTGTTACCATTGGACCGTTTCGTACGTTCAAGCGTGTGAGATGAAAATTAGAGCTAATCAGATTGCTTTGTGTGCTTCTGATTCGTGAGCTTATCCTGGCGGTACGATAAGAGAGACTGGATCTTACCTGAAACATATCAAAGAAGGACGTCCATTAAATTATCGAATGGTCACAAGATTACCGTTACATTGTGGACTTACTTAACGTTAAAAGTGCAACAAGCGACGTCCTACGTCATGTATACCCGATTTAAAACAAAAATTTCCGCATCGGCGTGTTAACGAACGCGACAAAATATACGATTATTTACGTGGACCTACCCAACTGCAGAAGCAGGTTGGTGAAGGCCACAAGTGCGCCGGAGTGTGGACAGCTGTCGATCAAGGCAAAGGAATTATGAAAAAGAAATTAAGCGCACGGCACAACATTAACGGCTGTGCTATTTAGTCAGATGTCTATTGGTCCGATATCGTGACACTCGCCAAAGTTACAAATGGAATTGGCGATGATAACAGCTCGTGCATGCTCGATCTATTCATATAATATAACAAGTATCCTGAAGTCTATTAAAAGACTCAACCAAGTTATACTTAGATCAGTCTCACTTGGAGGGGACATCCACTTACGGTATGCAATGTAAATGAGTCCCCTCAATTGCATGATCGAGTCTCAACTTCGCTAGTTCAAATTTTATTATGAAAATTTAGACTCCGTCTAGACCTTCACTGACTCGGTGGAAACTTAAACAGGAATTACAAAAACAAAAAAAAATATGTACTGGGCTTGACCCATACCATTGTGCATATCTCATGGAAGCGAATGTGTTTACGAGAATAATCAATGACGACACTAACTGCGCGATCTGAACCGCGTTCGCGTGAACTCGTATTATTTTTACGTATAATAAATTTCGAAAATTTAGACGAAAACGTATATGTCCGGTCATCACCGTACAGTCCACGTGTATATAGATAAATACGTGGCACGCATGTATGCACGTTTACGCGTTCTACGCATGATACGCAATATCGTACCTCGCGGACGTGACGTCATAGATTTACCGTAGAACGTAGAAAGACAAAGAGCGAAGGTGGGAACGTGGGATGGAAACAGCAGAAAGAAGGGAGAGTAAAAACATATATCGGTCCATGTGTTGCAGTAAACACCGTAGGTAAGGTTGGGCCGAAAATATTTTCGTGATTACATCATTCATTAAAGCGCCATTACTTTTCATTCAGTCAAGCGATAATGAAAAAATTTTCACAAAGAATTTTTTTTAGAATCCTATAAGAGTTATATGATAAAAAGTGCATCCAATTTAACGTATGTGTAATAGCCACGTTTAGAGGTACAACTGACAACTGGGTGTTCGAGTATGAGATTCGATAACCGGAGTCCGATACGCCATGATCTAGATCTACGAGCAGGGTGTCGAATTACCTTCGAGACCCCGGATAAGAATGTGACTTCTCAGTTCCCAGGCGGGAACCAGTGTCGTGTTCGGGTGTGCTTTAAGAAGGCGTTACGAAACTTTTTAATAGATGACGCAACTGCCGAAGCGTCCGCGTCGCGTAGCCTTTAAAGCGCGTAGGTCAGGAAGCGTTATTTCATTCGCAATTGGCACGGTGTGGAAAGAACCGGGTGACACGCATACGGTTAACCCTTTACGGACACGACGATTTACTATCATCTTCTCGTTCTCCAATCAGGATGTTCTGGTCTTTACTGCCTCTGCGTTAAATTATCGATATACTTTTATATAGCGTAGGAAGTCACTACAATACTGTGCCATTGGATTGCTTGTTAACTGACCGAGTGAATAAAATTTTCAAAGGAATCTCGACGATTTTACAGAAAATATAACTAATTTGTTCGTCTGCGTAAATATACTGGCTATACATATAGGTATAGTGAGAACGTCAAGGGCCAGGGTCATGACCTGGGAACAAGTTGTGTGACCGCGTAGAAAGTCAAGGAAGTGTTACGTGCGCAAGTCATGTCTTTTGGTAAAATGGTTTTCCAAGGGGTCGATCTTTTGCACTGTTTCCAATTGTCGATTTAGTGAGATACAAAGCAGAGTCTCATTAGACGGGTACCAGTGCAGGATCTTATATGGACCAGGTTAAATGATTAGTCAGTGATACTTTTGGTATCTAAAATTTGTATCAATTTTTATGTATTAAAACTGTACTAAAAATACAGAACTACTAACAGCCATTAGTGAATGGTACGATGGTTGATTAAAAAAAAAAATGGCAAAACATTGCTAAAAATAATTCGCAATCATCCGAAACAGTAACTAGTGAACGACATTGATCTGCATCGCCTTTGGAAATTCCAGATTTCCCTCGTACATCGCCAGGTCAGGCAATAACAAAAAAGTTAGGTAGGTAATTAATGAACGCAGATGATCTGCACATCCGTGGGATATTCGAGATTTCTCTAATCTATCTTCGCATCGACCAGTATTTCGAAAACCATAATTCATATTAGATTCTGCGTCCCAAGACGAGGAAACTAACGTTATGGAAAGAGCGCCTCCTGTGGCTGCCAATATTAATTGCTAATAAATTCCAAGGGAATCAATCTCTCATATAAGGATATACAGTAGACTCTCAAAAACATTAAAAGATTCTTTCTAATGAAATAATTGAATCGATACAAAACAAATCATTTGTCGAATCATTTGTCAAGCCTTGAACTTCAGTATGTCAAAAGAGTCCCACTATGAAGAACCAAGAAGCTTAACCCAAAAATAAAAAAATTGACTCTCAAGGAAAATGTCTTGATTCCATGATCTTTGACCAATGTTAGACCTAAAAGTCACGAAAGGATTAAGAACCAATAATATATTAAACGAAGGTACATTAATGACATTATTCTGGCCATGATTATCACCCGAAAACAGTAATAACTAATAACATGAGACTGGGCATAGAACAGATGATAAGGTGATCGAGGCCAACTTGCACAATAAACTACAACACTGAAAATGGAGATATCGTAAATTATTTTCACTGACGATTTCAAAATATATTTCATTATCAGAGTTTTTTTTTTGTAAAATAAACATAAAACTCGATCATTAAAAACTTTATGTCTTCAATTACAAATGTTGTAACGTAACGTGGATAGTTGTATAATCTGACAATAAAAACTTCATTCGAATCATACAGAAATATTATTCGTTCCGTCTCCTGCAGGCGTGATATAAAATTTCATTAAAATGTTTCGAAATTCCATCATCGCGTTTTAAGGAATTGCTCGAACTTTCTGTTCCTTAAAAGAATTATCACGGATATTCCAAGTCATACAGAGCTCTCGTCTTATCTATCAATTTATCCCATACGGACACAGTCGTCCAAAAGATTAGGAAGTCGTTAGTCATTGCAACATAGCAACCATTATTTTGACTACGCCGAGAAAAATAAGCGCGATGTAATCGCTACGAAATACCATAGTTAAAATTTTATAGTTGTGAGAAACATAATATTAGCAAATGCAATAATATTGTATTTGTCCGTTACCATACGGGAACAGCTATCGATAGTTGTACATACATGACCCAACTATACTTCTAGTGTACTTATCAATATTTGTTTTAATGATTACAAACCTACTCGAATATCTATGTATATTAACTATAAATTATAATGAGTTTGCCCCATATCGTTTGCATGCGCTAACACAATATTTGACTAACGATTTGTATAGTTTCAAAGACAATTTATTTCCCTTAAGGTACAACCGATTCGGTATGACCGTTTTAACGAGTCAAATATCTCCAATTATCATTAAAATATTAGAAATGCATTGTAAAATAGTGATAACTAGTAACGCGCATTCAAATTACTATGCAGTATGCTAACCGAAACGCGTAGCTGTGTGGGCAAAGTTATATCTACTATATCAAGATTGTAACTGTTAAAATTGTAATAAGGTAACATAACTATTAGACTGATGGCCACAATATAAACTTATAATAATGTAAATAAGCATGGTACAGTAATTATATCCATAGTGACTAGTAACTCATAACTAGTAAAGAATACACATCTGCATAACATAAATATTTCTAAGGTGCGACCAAGGTGCGTTATTTCCTTCTGCAAGCAATAAATGTTGTATGTGTATAATATACAATGTATGTGTAAAATATTTATCTCTAGTAATATATCTGTAATACGTATTTAACTGCTTTCTCGGGGTCTCTCGCCGAGGAAAAGGTCTTTTCCAGCAGATCAATTAAAGATCCCAAAAAATATCAATATGCCAGGAACACCCCATATACTCAAAGGTTCAAAATGAGCCGTAAACATTTCATAGCTGCCCAGTAAAACAAATGTTACCCGTTCCCATTTGAAAATGTAACAAGTACGAAACGCTGTTAATACGACTAACCATACTAAATATTGTTCAAAAAAAAAGTATGTTTACAATTCTCATACAGTTCCCGCAACTCTATGAATTTAAAGTTAGCCCAATCATACCTTAACGTTATCTGATACATAAAAAGATTGTTGTAATTACTACAATTTACAGCGACGATTAGAATAATTTCTATGATTTCTGTAATTCTAAAATCATCGCAATTATGATTATATGAAATGATATCGTGTGTACTATATTGTACAATCCTCGATACATAAAAAAAAAATGTTACGCGATCACCCGATATATTAGTATGCACAACACATTGTTATTTGGCATCATATTGTGCTCCTCACTTTGAGTTTTACGTTACTACCATTATGACTTATGAATCTTATACATATGAATTATAGTATAAGCCTCATGGTTACGCTTACCGCGTTCACCTAATAACTGTACTTATTATTACCATAATTTTTTCTGGACATCGCCTTAACCTTAAAGGGGATTTCTATAACTATAAAACTATAATAACGTGATATTAAACCCGAGGGTTTAGTTAAGATGTAGTTAGCGCAACCATATATTTTAGTCTCAGTGTAATAAACGTGCGACGTGTCGGGCTGCAATGTCATTCCGAAGGTCGATTACCAACGTGTGACATCCTTTGTATAAAAAAGATAACTGCCAATACTATTGCCTCCGTCACTGTAGTATTATATCGCCGCACTGCCAGTTTTCTGTAAGGCAGAAACTACTGTCGCAGGTACGTGGAGAGAAATTCGCTTTAATGAATTTCCCGGCTCCCTTTGAATTTACATGAAAATAGACGAAGAAGTCACCTTGTTGAAAGTCGGCATGCAGAAGGAAAATTGCTACTGCCTTAGAAACTGATCTTGCTGTGAAGTTATTTGCATGGAAGATGTCGACCTCTTGAAGAGCGATCGGACGACTAAGTTTGGTAAACGACGTCACAATCATCTGCCAACGAGAACGCATCGCGATCCAGTCGCATGAATCACGCGAATCGCTGGGACGAAAACAGGAAAAACTCGTGTGACCATTCGTAACGTTAGAGACGCGGCTGAGAATAATGATAGGACTGACATTTTTGGCAATAGAAGGACCGGCGCCGTTCTGTGGTTCAATGGCTTGTTTTCATTAACGACAAAATTTACGGTCGTGGGAGCGAACTCTTTCCACGCTGAACGAGTGTCGTCCATAAATTCATATTTGGCCGAATTAATCGTGGGACGTCTACTTTTTTTCTTCTTTCA
Source organism: Trachelus tabidus (assembly GCA_030142655.1). Lineage (NCBI taxonomy): Eukaryota > Metazoa > Arthropoda > Insecta > Hymenoptera > Cephidae > Trachelus > Trachelus tabidus. The sequence goes on from JARQTI010000706.1 coordinate 586,281, forward strand.
TTCCAGAAACGCCGAGCGGCCATATTTTCCTACGTAAGAATTTCTTCCTCGGCATGTCTGACTTGTTACTGCCTCTTGCCACTCTGACGCCCTATGTCTCTTGTCCAAATGTCAGATGGAGACGACGCGCCGATTGCCACGTGCCACTTCGAAATGCGCCGCACTGAGGTGGGCGTTGTCTCGGCAATCGTGTGCTGCGCCATGTTATATTCGAAATTGCAGCACCTCATTATCAGACCATTGAAAGTCGTTATTATGCCATAAGCTGTTAATAAAAAATTAAACTTTGCGCTAACAAAAGATTATCAAAATAATGCTAATCGTTAATCGTCGTTTGAACGTTTCTATCACTGATTAGATAGCGGTAAGTGTAATTGAAAAAAAAAATATTTTTAAGTCACAACTTTCACCACTGTATTAAATTATTCGTGAAAGCATCATAATCACATTTTTTTCACCGTATATAGGCATCGCCTATACGCGCAACAGGTAGTTTGCGATGCATCCTTAATTAACTTGCACGGTAACATTATGGACACTGTCCCCAATAATTAGATAATAATTACAGACGTTTACGGAAGCAGCATGAAACTTACGAATAAGCTAAAAGTGATAGCGGATTCTTAAATGATAATTCGGATAGCCTCCAGCATTCATGTTAATTCGTAAACCTTCGTTTTCGAAAATTTTAATTCATGCTAAAATCACGTTAATAAGTGATAAAGTTAGCTTGACGTAATACATGATACTGATATAATAATAAACAAAGTTTTGTATAGGGATCAGATGCAGGTTATAGACTGTCAGTTTTACCTTCATAAAAGGAAGGCAAACGTACATATATAAGCAAGTAAGTATAGACCATATAAAAATTTTTTGAATTTTACATCACAAATTTTGTATGCTCTCCATGATACATAACACCGAACGTAAGTGAGAGTTGGAGGTACTTTGTTGAACTACAATATTATATAAAAACTCAACACGAGACTGTTGAAAAAGCATTGAGTGCAGCGTACAACTGCGAGACAGTAATTACGTAGGTTTAATGAAAATATTATTCTAGCGTGTGGCGCGATTCGTTTGTGCCAACAAAATAAGAAAAAAGATACTGTTCCAAAAGTCCAGGAGTTCTACAACCTGTTTCAGAGAGATACCGTAGCGAAAACTCATTCGAGCGCAAAATGAGCGTATGAAAAGCAGATGAAAAGCCTAATCAGTGTATTTGAACGAGGTGTCATTGCGACATTGTCAATGACTCGGAAACCCTAAGAAATTCCTAGTTACACATTGCAAAATTCGCCCCCCCCCCGGCTCGTCCCGTTAACGTCAGTCAAACGCGCGGGTGGAGTTTCTCGCGAGACGAAATTGAACTCAAACTGAGATTCAACGACAGGCAATTGTCATACGAGCGCACGGAGCGATATGTATCACAAATAAATTGAAAGCATTACAATACAGTACATCACTCCATTACGAATTAAAAGCAACCACCGTGTACAGCGTCCAAGTCCTGATGATTTTTTTAAAGACTGCTCGATAACTTTGGATCGGTAAAATTTGTGAAATACAGTATGAAAAAAAAAACAACCACAAAGTATAATTTTCGTATTGAATCCATATGTGTTCAAATTCAAGTGCGTTATTCCCTATTGTTTCTATGTTACTAACTTTTTTCACACTTACAAGTCTATTCGTTGTTTCCATAGGGAACAGGGAACAACACACTTGGATTTGCAGTATGGTCCAAATTAATTCGCGTATCCCGTAACTACCGATTAATTAACCAAAATCGTGTTAACGTCAAAAACCAATAACGACGCGTATATCAAATCGATACTTGCGACAAGTTGGACTATTCAGCTTTGACCAATGAAAAAGCTCATCCAATTTTATCTCACAATTTTCACACACCAAAGTCGCTTTCTTCAAGAAACTTGCTAACAATATCTTTTGAAAGGCTTTTCATCGGCGGCACCTTACGCAGATGTAAGAAAATCAAACTGCCGTTCGAAGACGATCCCCCCTACCGCCCCTTCGTAACCACCCCACTAACCGAGCCCATTACAAGACCCTACTATACGTATGTATGTATATTAGAGCCATAGAACGTTTAGCGGCCATTAAGATGAAAGTGACGAAGGGACCTCGGCAACAAGTTCAAGGTTCGCTTAAGATACACGAGGAAAAATGATTAACGAGAACTTCGATGCTCGAAACAATTTTAGGGAAAAAAAAAAAAAGCGGCAACACGCCTAATTTGGGATCGTTAAATGAAAAGAATTGGAGACTTGTCCGTAAGATAATCATAAGATGCCTGTAAGTATGATAAAAATTATTTATTTTCCTACCAGAAAAATTTGTGCAATCACAATTTTTTGCGCGATCGTGAGATATGGATCGTTGAGCCGATGTTCGCAAAATTGTTCCTGGAAATTGATAACCGTAAGGCTAGGCATCACGTACACAGGCATGATACCCGACTGAAATTTGTAAAATCCAATTTACAACTACACGGTAAGTGTGCGAGCTGCGAATATAACATACATATATGTGCAAGGACTGACACTATACTTTCCCTCTTCGTTCAACTATAGCATATTCTCTATTAATATCCCACTCGTTGCACCTGGCGCATCTACATCCGGCGAATGCGTTTTGCTTCTGTGCACTTGACAAACGCTGTGCGCCAAAAGACGGTAAGATACTGTCCATTTTAATATAAAGAATAAGGCGTACCCACATGACAGATACTTCTCTTTTCGTTGTTAGTATCGATGGCCTGCATCGATGTATACTAGCCGATGCGATATATCTAATGGTACATTAATAATTTATTGTAATATTAGTTCCAATGGTGGATACATACATTGTAGGATTCTAAACTTTAGGTGCCTTGCCATGTCAGCGTGGTAGATGGAAAGAGCAATAATAGACAAGCCTAGACTGCTCATCCTAGGCTTATAGGATCGAATGTCTCGGTGTGTGTATGCGTGTGGATGGATGAGTGTGAGAGAAATGTACGAGTCAGTAATGGACACGACGCTGTAAAGATCGGACGAAATAAAAACGGAAACCTCAAAGATACGAGAACAGATTTCGCGCCTTACCTATATATACCCATGTAAAAATGCTACAATATGCTAAGGACATAGTCATGCGCTCATACAGACTTCCCCGTGCAAATACCCATCAAGCAAAATACACGCTTGACTCATATCCTGCTGGTAGTAAACCCTGCCCTAGCATAATCAGTAACGCGGCGAGCTGTTAGTTGGCAAGTGTTGCGGGTATGACGTCGTCGTTCATAGAAGGCACCGTTATCGGCATCCAAGAAGAAAAAGAGACGACGGCACTTTATCGTGAAGTTCGTATGGTGGCGAATGCGCAACGATAATAGCCGTCGGTGACGATCGCAGATAAGATTGTCAGGGCAAACGATAATAAACACGATTAAGCGTCAATTTCCAGAAATAAAAACAGATTCGCATATATATAAATATAGCGACGATAAATAGAAGAAAAAAAATGCGTACCTCGATCGAAGAGAAATATAAAATTTTTGTGGTGTTAATGTCCGAAAATAAGATGTTCATGAAAAAGTTATTTATAGGAGCCTGTTAAATTCGCGAGTAACCCCGTGAAAATTTCATTGTCGAGCCTATACCGTTTCCAAGAAACTTAATTAGTCTGACAAGTAAGTTACTTGTGTTATACGCGATCCTACGCCTATGCGTAAGAAATAATTACGGTTAAAATAAAGCAGTGAGACTTAGTCCCGAAAGCACTGAAGTCTCGATGTATACGAATCTAGTAAAGGGTTAACAGTCATACAATTACTACAAAGTTCAAAGGGCACCTAATAAGACACCTAATAGGCACCTTTTATAGAATTAGCTTGTAAAGGCTGGAAGTTAGTAATTATAAAGTGTCAGTAGCGATTTTCTATTACACGAAGGCCATAGAGGAATCATTAACTTTTTTATATTCCGGAATGTACAATAACGTACAGACGAATCATCGATGATATTTATATATGGTTATAATGACTGCTCTTCAAATATCCGATACGTCTCGGATCCAAATTCGAAATTCTAAATCGATCCTCGACAGAAATTCGGGAGAGAATATAGAGGAGCGAACAAGATGACAGATGCAAGAGGCGCGAACGGAGATAAAGCTCAAGAGATGTCGTGTATGCGTCTAGACGAACGGGATTATATTCCAAGTATTTTGAAACTTCTCGGCGACTCGACACGTAATGCACTAAGCAGGTAATCGTATATCCCGTTTGAGAATCTTTCGAAACGTGATAGATATATATATACAGATATGTGTGTGTGTGTGTGTGTGTGTGTGTGTGTGTGTGTGTGTGTGTGTGTGTGTGTGTGTGTGTGTGTATGAATGTATGTTGGAAATTGTAGCTAAATCTTTCAATGGACAGTTAGACATATTCGGGTGTCAAGCATGAGATACGTAGGACAGCTTTGGGGACACGAGCATAGGGCGTATAAGGTATGAGCTAGTAGGCTCTAGCTCGATCGTCCGAATAGAAAAGCCTGCGACTTGAAATCAAGGAGGGACTTGGAATAAGAAAAAAAGGCCGCCTTTCATGTCGGGCTTAATTGGTCTGGATCGAATCTGGCTCGGGAAGCCGAACCTCGTGCCACGTGTGCTGACCCGGTTTCATTTTTGCCTGTATTCAAGCGCAGCGATTGCGAGAGAGGGGGATTCTCCATAGGAGATTACGGAAAAGCAACGCATTAGGTGCACTATAGGAGAAGGAGACAGGTACATGCTGACGGAAGTAAAATCGAAGTGGAGACTGAGGAGAAGAGTGGTGGACAACAGAGACTGGATAAAGGAAATTAAACAAGAGTCAAGTAAATTGATGATTTAATTGGAATACGAATGACTGAAGACACAGCGGAAGTGAATTGTGTGATACGGGTAATTTGGACACTCGTATAGACATTCGAAAGGAAGAGAGAAACCTGTTTGGATGAAGATCCGTTCAAGGTCTCAGCGTAAAATTAACTAATCGTTCGTCTTCGTGTTTTGCCATGTTTATATTCGATTATCCAAGATTTTACGTGAATTCAAATTGTTATCAGTGTTATATCGTTTTGAACATTTTTTTCAAAACACGATCTTCGATATCATCCAGTATTCAAAGTTATACTGGATTACATGATAAATCTGTGCGACAGAAAGGTACTCACATAAAATGCGTCGCAACAACGACCACGATTTGCCCTTCCCCTTGTATATCTCTCGATTACCAAGACCGTTTTGGAATTTCAAGATTTTATAAAACAGAAAAAAAAGGTCGATCTGCACCGTGGGAAACACAGCGAGCGTCACGCTCACACGACACTTTTACATGGACGTTCTTGCATTTCCCGCGATTAGCGTCGCACGTACGTAAAATTCATTGATGCTAATTTCGCGAGTGCTGAAACGTGAAATTTGCGAGTGACCCGCAACCTGTGTGATTACGAGTGTTGAAAAAGGACAGCTTCGATAGTTACTCACAAACGTAGCCAAAGCATTAAGTGCCATTCAAACGTTTGGTTAGGTCAGTCGGTCCACAAGTTCAATATGTCAGTTCAACAGCCGGGAAACAATCAATCCTCCACCAAGTGACATGTGGACTCTGCGTAAAATTTTGGTTACGAACTTTTCACGTGGATGGTTCTGCACTTTTTTGCCAACCGTCAAGAAACACTATATACATATACATCTATCGATCTCTCGTAAATCCCATAACGCTATGGTAAATACGACGTCAAACGATATGATTCTAATGCACGTAACCTGGCATCGTAATCTCAACAATAGGGACGAACACGTGACGTTAGAAAGCACGGATTCCCAGAGTAGCATATAAAAGATTTCCTGTTAACTCGAAGTAATGGCATACGCGAAATGGCAGAATCTGCAGTTTCTCGATTATGCAACGAGTGCAGTTCTCCTCGTACGTGCAAGCACGTGTTTCGCGAAAGTACAATGTACACGTAACGAGTGCACCGTGTAACGGTGACCAGTGACTCCTACGAAGAGGAGGTTTCAGTTACATTGAAAAATCGAAGCGAATCGATGAACGTGAAAAAAAAATGCAATAAAAACACAAGCTGCATCGCTTCAAGATGCAACGTAAATCGATTCGATCGATCGATCGATTGCGCCGGAGTCATTTGTAGACAACCTTTTAGATTGAACGACGTACCACTACTTCCGGCGTTCATCTTGCCTGTTGAAACTTTTTTTTTCGCTTCTCTCGTTCCGAAAGTGGTTCGTTTACTGCCTTTTCTCTTGCAGTAAAGTCAGTCAACCTCACGAAACTAATGCACCTGCAAGGTGGTTCCTTGAGACACGGAAGGTCCTATGGTTTTTGAGGTTAGGTCGTTCCCCTTAAGATTCAACCGCGCTCCTATATGTCATTTCTGGATTTGGTATACCTATATGCATACCGTGTAGCAAAGAACAAAGTACTCCACTAGTACTGACTACTGCAATACACTCTGCGTCATTAACTCTTAGCTGTCAAGAGAGTCAGTGCATGCGTTTCATTCATCCAATACGAAGACACGTGGTAATCATGGCAACAGGAAGTTCCACGCACGATAGAAAGTAACATGAAATTAACTAACGTATCCTGTCTTCGTTGAAACAGTGGATTTTATTACGTAGAGCGACGATCTGCGACGCGAACTGTGACAAGAATTTGCCAATTGCCCAGAAACGCTTAAAGTGGTCCTCGCGTAAAAAAAAAAAATAAAAGACGCAAGACGAATATTCGCACGATTCGCTTAAGCGATATAGCGAAATCTGCGTCTAGAAATAAGACACCGTAAGATACGTGCACGCTGATTACGTACGCGGTGTCATTAATTTATGGATCATTAAAAAGTAAAAAAAAAGATCTAGGCAAACGGTTTTGCAATTAACACGACACAATTTACCGCGCTATCCATATATTGGCGACAGACAGCAAACCTAATGAGAAGCGATAAAAGACGCATAATAATGATAGTGCAGATGCTGGGGATACCCGTAAATAAAAGATCGTCCGAGATCAGGTTCGTTTAACGGTACTGCGAGTATCTAGGTGAATGCGAATATCTTGTGGATTTACATTTATTTACGCGATTCGCAGTACACTCGCGCGCAAATTTTTTTTGTTTAGAAGTACGACGTTATCCATAGGCACAATTATTATTTATCGTTATAGGTGTAGGACTCGAAAGGACTCAGGCGGGTTTGCGATTCTTGGCTCGGCAAGCTTGCCAACCTGGCCCTAGGTTAAATCGACAAGGTGCCTGCAAGTGCTAATTGGGATATCGCGCATATGAAGCCAATCGCGTTTTTCGCAATTCGCGATTATTGAGCCGTGGTCGCTAAGAGTAATTTTTCAGTGAGCAACACTCTGGACGCTTTAGTTACGCCGAGTGCACCTGAGGTCGTTCGACCCCCCCGGATAACACGAGTGCACGATGGGGTTGACTTTTTCAACCGTGTCGCGTAGACCGTTGAAAACTAGCCTGAGAATATTTACAGCGATATGGTGTTCTCATGAGAAAAAAAAACTAAACAAAATTTATACAATTTACATATTGATAATAGATAAATAAAAATAGAAATAAAATAACGAAAGGAACATATATTGAAACGTTTCGTCAATCTTTTCTCTCCCCTTTTTTAAATCTTTCCTGGAAGTAAAAGGAAAGACGATTCCTAAATTACGTCTCCATTCGGGCGAATGAATCGATACGCACAGTGGAAGGACGTGCTATGGATCGGCGCTGATGGACAGACTGTGGGAAAGATAGCGATGAAGGAGGAAAGAAATTGAAGATGAAGAAGAAAATTGGAAAAGTACCGGAAGACGACGATTTAACGGTACAGCAATCGTACCAATGTTATTTAACGTGTGACGTTCCTGGATGTACGAGTAGCTGGCGTCCCCGTGCTATCTAATTCAGAATTAAATGAAACATGAAAACTCAAGAACGGAATAAATAAAGCAATAGGAAGTGGTTAATGACGTGTGAAATAGAAGGGTAAACGTAATAAGTTACGGGGGTGGGTTAACTCTGCAGTGATTGGATGGAGTGGATCCTACATTTGAAATTTTTCAGACGAGGTACGTATAGGCACTACGAACAATCCATAGTAAAATATGCCATTACGAAGAGGTCCAAGGGATTAAGAATTTGATAACAATCGCAATATTCATCATAAAAGACGTATCAAAGCACCATATGCTTGTGTAAAAAAAAAGTACATAATTTGCTAATTAACACAAACCTCCATACCACACCCCATTGGACCACTCAAATGATTATTTGAGCACAAAATTAGACAGTTAAAAGGTGACACGAAGAAACGGCAATCAGTAAAAACAAGAGAATGATTGAAAATTTCAAGGAATTTCTTATGTAAATCTGTCGTGTGACTACGCCAATGGGATTTTTATGCGAGGCCAAGTCTGACTTATCGTCCGCAAGCTTGGCCTATCGCAATCATGCCATTGACGCATGATCGTAGAAAAGTCATCACGTAGAGTCCAAGGGAAGTGACGGTGATAAAAATTGTGAATGTTTGGAATTTCCGGTAGGAATGCCGTAATAGACATTAACTGTTAATGTGGGACGTATTCCATGTCTCTTTGATCATCCTAAGCTAAGTCTGAGTGAAGTCTAGCAGATATGACGCGGCGCTGGTGCTGACTTTATATGATCTATCATCCTCTTCCAATGGACCCAGGTACTCATCTCAATGTTGACCAAGTTCAATGCATTAAAGCTCGCTATGAGCACGCGATTTATCAACTTTGAACTTGTGTACATCGTAAGCTAAATGCCGCATATCACATTTGCTTCTCGACTTGTCTTTTAAACTGGCCAAGCACGGCCGGTGCATGCGAATTTTGAGACACCCTGTACAAGTTGGGTATTAGTACAAGTAATTTCATAATGACGTTAAACCCAAAAAATGCATAAGTATTAAGAAAAAATTACGTCAGTGTACATCCTGACAAAAAAATTCTGATGAAAGCCAATAGGCGTAGATGGAAAGCTTGAAGCGTCGTATGCAACGAGTATTCCCAGTGAACGAATCCTTAACCGCCGAGCACTCGGACATCCTCGAAAAATGTGAACCCTGGAGAATACCAAATTACAGCGTGCCAACCTTAAACGGCATACCGGAAAAGGATCTAGGAATTGTTCGCATGTATTAGCACTGTTAAAATATACATCCGGTCTTTAAACGTTTTCTCGCGAACAAGGTCCGCCACACGACACGCAGAGAATAATATGGGAATCGTGTAATTTTAGGGTCTCCCTATGCTCGGCGTAGCAATTAAGAAATACTTCGGCATACTGGCGATTACACGTGTATCCATATAGCTGCTCTGCGTGTTGGAATATACGATTGACTGACAATAGCAATTATGCCCATACTTTTGGTCTCTCGATATTTTTAGGATCCCATTTTATGTAAATTGAGAGCTACAGCAGGCGGTGTCGGGACGACCGCCGTAAAATTGAACGACAGTACTATAAATCACGAGTACTTGTCGCAATACGTATTTTAAAAAAAAAATGCCGTGACCAGTGTCTATAATTTTGGGAATGTTTTTCTCAAGTGCATTGAAATTGCCAACACGCACAGATAACAAACATTTTATCATTTTCATTTGTAGAGCAACAAGCCTAAACGCCTGATACTCTTGCCCATGCACGTGACTTTCGACTGAAACAACAAAAGCTAAGCTTCTGAAACGGTATGACAATAATTCCCATAGATTTTATTGTGTCCCCCAATGTACGATCGAACTCTTGTGGTTGTTCGATCAATCGCCCGAGCAAGATCGCCTCCCGCCTTTGATTTCAGTAGCTTCTTCGCCTAGTTCAATTTGACCAGGTACATATGCGGACGTTTCCCAAACGACATTGTATACGCGCATAATTCATTTCCATACGACAGTATGGAAAAATTGCCCAAAATTCCGGAATATTACCGTTTCACTATACCGTCTGGATGTTTTTACTCACTCGTACTTTTTTTAGAAAAAAATCCCTAAAAAATATCTCCGTCTAGGAAGTTGCGTACAAGCATCATGACTATTTCTATCGAGGTGTCTCCTGATCCCTCGGGGGGATCCAGGTCTATCCGACCGAGACTCCTTCCCCTCCCTCCCCCCACCTCAAGTGTCCCAGTACCGAGAACAGATCCACCGTGAACATAGACAATGTGCAGATGTCCGCGTATAGATTATTTTTCGAAGCGAGCAAATATTTTCTTGCTTTTGTTTACGACGTTCCGCGAGGATGACGCAATTAAGATAGTCAGTCGCTCGAGCAACGCAATGTCCTAGGTAGAGGACAGCAAGGTCGATGCATATACGAGGAACAGAGTGGCAGTAGCAAGTGGCAAATAACAACGCGACGGCATCAACCGTCCCAGACGCCATTGCGCGCTCCCACGCGTTCGCAATCGAATCCGACGTGCAAATTATAACTTTTTATATTTTCTCAAATAATCTACGTACGATAAAAAAACGAGAAAAGGTAACCACCGAAGTGAATTTCGCGTGCCTATTAATAAATAAGCTAGATAAAGATGGACAGATAGGATTTTCCAAGGGTAATCGAAACCGGCGCCGGGCGTCGGCTTATACCTATAACAGCCAAGGCAAAGACCACGTACGCCTCTCTATGACCATAGTCAAAGCACGTGCGATGAATACACCTATACACGATTAGAGCGAAGTCGAGTTAATTTAGTAATGAATAGTAATGAACAGTAATGGCTATAGAAATGGGTATACGAGTATCAGCAGCTGATCCCGCTAATGGTACCAACATAAGAAAATGATCGTCCTCACTAGTGACGTTTATAGTACCCGGCATTATCGTTAATAAAACATACAAGATTGAAAGAACAATTTCTAGCTTCCTGTTACGTATACCGCACTCGGCTAGGTATACAGCTCCTCGGCACTCCTGTGTACCGGGATAACGAGAGTCTCTGCAACTCGCGATGCACCAGGCAAAACGAATTGACGCTGACGCGAAAATAGCGTCTGACGTGACCAAGTAAATGTTTGCTTATACTCGGTCGAATTATCCAAGGACATTTGGTCGAGACGCTGCCACCCAATGACTGGGGTAAACACGAACGTAGCCTCGGAACGTTTCGCCGTGAGAATTAGAAGCCGACGTTTGCAAAGAGACAACGAAATTGTCAACAAGGTAGTGACGTTCGGGAGGGACGGCTTCGAGTGAGAGCGCCAAAACGTCACTCAGCTTTCAAAGCACCGTAAAATCCTATTACCAGTCAACATAGACACTTATCGCAGAGCGATCGTACGACCAGTTCCAAAGATTACACGACTCGTAATGGCTTTCGTGTATTTTCAGTATAACTCCCAGACGAACTGCACAACGCTGCTCCGACTGCTCCCGCATAGTTCATACGGATTGACGTCACCGTCCGAATAGGTAATACTGCCCGCTCAGACTGCCGTTTACAATCCGCTTGTTATGTATAGTCGTTAACGTACCGACAACTTGCTTGAAAGTGTTTTGGCTGGAGTCCCATTTATGTGCGACAAGGATGGCAACATACGTCGCGAGCTTAACCTTTAGACTGTCGGCATTTATTCATTTAAAAAATAGTGGAACATTTCTTATTAGCCAAACATATATACATATTGAGTTTACATGTTGCATAGGATATTCAAGTTTGTTCCAAGCCATAGAAGGAACTTTGCCGACAGATCTAAAAGTTAAGAGTCCCTGTGGTTTAAATAATAAATTAAAGGAGAAACTCGGCTGAGAATTAACAAGGAAAATCGAGATGAATTATATAGTACGACTTAAGATGCTCTTAGAAAAGAATTTGAGAAAAATATATGTATACATATAAATATGCATAAATATATATAAGTAAGCACGCTTGTACCTGCCAATAAATAAGCGGCTGTAATTTTCCGCCACACTAACGTCTTTGTACCACGGCATCACAATTCATGAATTATCCTATGATTTTATGTAATTACTATAATCCGATGCGCGTTTAATTGTCGATAACGCACCTCAGTCATATTCGTGTCACGTAAATAACTCAGAACCTTTTCCTTTTACCTTCACATTTTCTCTAACAGGAAATCTTCGTTCAAACATTAATCTCGCGCGCACCGTCAACTTTTCCTCAGAGAGACTCGTAAACACGCAAGGTTAAAATAAACGGCTACCATAAGTACGTATAGCCGGTGGACTGTACAAAGACCGTTAATTTAATCGCACAATAGGAAAACCATACAGTATATATAGGTGTGCCGCGAAACGTATTTTCTCGACTCGACGCAGATAACGAAAACCTGAGAACTGACCTACGTCACCTTCGGCCGTCGATCCTTCATCCATGCGCCCGTATGCCAGGCGGGCGTGAGCCAATTCTTTTTTTTACCGGAAAATGACGAGCCGGTATGACCCGGGACTTCCGACGGAACCTATCCGAAGAGACGATAGCTTAACGAATCCCGTCGATTTCTGGGGACGTGTAAAATCGAGAAACGCAACCGTAGATGCTGATTGGGGACACGTAAAATCAGCAAAGGCAACTGGATGCACGAACGGGAGCGAACGGTTACGAAAATGAACGGCTGCTTAAGTTGATAGGTTGAGGTCGAGAGAGTCGGGAATAAGCGTCAGGCAAATAATGACCGTGAGTCGAAAAATCACGTCACAATACCTATATCCAATAGTAATTCCACTGGATACACTATAGGAATTCTAAAGTCTCGGCACCGTTCACAATGAAACTTCATAAGGTCAGTACACTGTAATACTGATACAACTACATCGGTATTAACGATTGTATAATTATAAAAATATACCAAATTCCCATTTAAACGTCCCGATGACGCGAACACCCCCCTTTTCTCGAAATCCTTAAAATCCCCGCGCGTGGCAACCTTGAAAATGCACTTTTTCAATGAGAAAAACTGCATCGACGAAAGCACGCTGCTTCCAGCACGTGCAAGTGTTACGTAAAGATATAGGAATATCGATCAAGTGAAATTGTACAATATCATACCACGTCCATATACCGTGCACACACATTTCGTCGAGTTACTATACCCTATGAGTAATAACACTACCATTGTTACCCTAGCTACTCTACTAAGTGTAACCTGGGGAGGGGGGAGGGGGCAAAATAATTTTCACGAAGAAGCGCAACACGTTTTTTCCCACGGCCATTAAGGAAGTTCTGACTCGACGTAGTAAGATCATTGAGACCTGCGAATTTCTAAACAGGTACTCGTGCCCCTTTTACGAACGAACTTCAATCACGTTCGCACGTCGGATGCGTGACGTACGTGAATCGCGTACACCTTGAGGCCCCATTCATTTTTACGCCCATTCACGAGGGTAACGTGTTTGGAAAGCGAAGCGACTGCAGTACCGTCTCTAACGTATTTATCGTTATGGTATCCGAATGGCAAAGTCATGGAATAATAATCGTAATCGTCATTGTCATTGCGTAGAATCTACATTGTCGGATAATACGATCCATGGTAATACACGACTGTAATTCGGTTCACCGTGCGTAACGCGAGTAACGTTCGAAAGAGACGTCGTGGGGTTTCGTTACTTTTTTACTCGTACTTGGGGAGGGGGGAGGGGGGGGGCTCTCGAACGACAAAATAGCGTCGACGAGGGTGTGGCGTGAGATAATTAGGCACTTTGTCGCTGTTCCGACGAAGACATCCGGTCTGGATTGATACTGACCTAGGTACATGGGTTTCAGAGAAGAGAGCCAGGCACGTGGTCTCACTCTGTTTAGGTTATACCCACCTGAGTGTGAGCGAGGCGAGAGTGACCACCTCAGAGTCTTTGTCTCTGATCTTGCAAGATCTGGGTGGATAGGTCTGCAAATTAAACATATCCCTAGGCTCGAGCTCTTGGAAAGGATGAACTCCACTCCCAGCCTAGAAGGGCGCCTCTAGCTTTCGAACGGTTTCGTAAAATACGTAGAACGTTTAAAATCGCGTCTCGTGCATCACATGTGAATAGACACTAGGATTGCGTATAATTCTCGTACACAGTATACCGCAACGTCGAATGACCAACCGTTCACTGAAATTATTTAAACAATCACCTGTCCCCGATTACTTCGAGCGTCGGGACGCGTCGCCGTATCATATCTTCCACACGAGTACGCTGGTCAAAGAGCCGCCCACATTTATTTCGACCTTGCAATTTCCATGCAAAAGTCATTCGGGATCTTCTTTGCTCGCAAACGTAAAGTCATACGTTGACGCACATCGGACTTGAATGCTCGGCGCAAGAGCATCAACGCAATTTTCGGTCTCTCTCGCGCACATTCGTTAGCTTCGTCCAAGTGCGTATAGTGACGAAAAAAAAAGAAAAGAAGTTTAAGATAAAAGTCAGACGGTCGTGACGTTAAGCGTTATGAGAAAGGCACGTGAACTTCTGGCAAAGCCTTGGGGAACTTTGGTGTCGTAAAGAAAAGAAAAAAGTTGCATATGATCCACGATGCATTGCGAAAATTTCAAATTACATATACTGTATCGCATTACGGAAGTCGAACGGAGGCTCGAATTATGTTTACAAGGAAATCCCTAGAGTGGCGAGAATGGATAGAGTGATAAGTAGACATCAAATGGAATATGTAGAGTCGAGAATATTATGGGTGTATCATTAAATATGTATATATAATATATTAAATTTTGTTATACTACATATAGTCATCTGCATACAATGCGTTGTCTCGGGACACAGTGCGCATTGCATTCTTACCTTTTTTTTTTTAATGTAACGCATCACTTTGCATGTAGAGAAAATGTGCTTCTTCTCGGGATAAGAAAAGGAACACAAATCGATATTACGCGTGTTCGGGAGAAACTTGTATATATGTATAGTCGGGGGTGAGTAGCCGCATAAATATGCGTATAGGAGAGAACTGATACTGTTCGATCGCACATAGTGATTTTTTTAGCCAAAGGGACACAAGTCGTGCACGTACAAAATATCACAGTACGATTGCGGCGAAATTACCTTGGCACCACTGTTGCAGACAATGGTTCGATATGAGACGTTATCAATCGTATAGAGACCCAAGGTCTGCCTCGCGTGAGAATGTGGGATACACGTATGTGTACGATGTGTTATTGCGAAAAGTCTATCTGAGAAATGAGTTTCAACACGTTCCGGATAGTGACTTATCAGGTTGTCGAGTATTGTTATTCGCAGGAGAAGAACAATGACACAAAAAAAGTCTCTACCAAGTAATACTAAGGAATAACGTTAAAAAAAATAATAATTATCGCAATCCCCAAAGCGATAACCCACAAAGCTGTGATTTGTCGAATGTTAAGCGTAAATGTATATGGTTCCGTGCAAACAATATTAAGTATATTGCCAAAACCTTTTCAACGGCTCAAAACAAAAAAACTCCGAAACGTTTGAGAGAAAATAAATTTTTTTTACCTCGGCCATTTTTCATACTCACGAATGCCCAACGACGCAAACACTTTGCCAGCTGGTGAACCCTTTTACCGGAAATATGCCTTATCAATAGCACCCTGGAAATGCTCGAATCAATGAAGCTGAAGCTAGCAGTCGAAGGCGATGTGTGTGCCCAGGGCCGAAAAGGCGCGAGGGTTCAGGGTGCTTTACGCGTTATTTAGAACAGTTCGGATCGTTCTATGCGAATGAAAAATTTTCGAAATACTAATCAAGCATTTAACAGCGTATTCGCAGTGAGAGGATCGATTAAGCAGACCGTCTTCGTTCCGACGATGCACCGTCAAATCGGAGAGCAACAAGATGATAATTCAACTCCTCATTAACGCGATAAACGTTTGCGAGCGTTAAGAAAAAATCGAATAATTAACGACGACCTCTCGTAAGTTGCCAGACTTGGCGCAGCCAACCGGGCGATTTAATAAATATGCGAGAACATAAAAGAGCCGGAGACTGGATTCGTCCGTTGCTCCTTTCACCCGGCCGATTGGCAGAAGAAGGATTGGTCTGACGGCCGATAACTCAGTTGCCCCACTAGCGGGTGAAAAGACTGTAGTAAAGTAACACACGTATAATTTAGTTCGACCAGTCCCCACTAAAAACAACGGCCTGTACGCCAATTAACGGCTCGACAATTATTCCAATGCCACAATGATGACGGCTCGTAACATTTTTTACCGAGCGGCAAACTAGTCCGATAGAAAATTATTTAAATATCCTTATCAGATATCTATGACGGGTGCAACAATTACAGATCAAGTATATAATCCACGAGAAACCCTACCCGATTGCATAGAAGTGCACTGGACGCTATGCCACTAAATGCACTTTGCTCGTACGTCACGCATACTGCATAGGGGATAATTCAGAAACTATTGCCAAATACTGTCGGAAGACTCGAGTCAGACGCAAACGTAGATGTCAGAGGACAGAGAGACGTTAAAGGAGAAACGATTGAGGCCATCCTATCGATTGTCGATAGGTTCAATAATGGTCTCCAGTGGGAGAGAGGGAGAAGGGACTGGCTGACTAGACAAGCATCTGGGAATTTTCTGGACCTTCCTCAACAGTACACCAGAGTGGTCTGTGCAGGGTCCGGATAACGTAGTTATGTCGAATGGTGTATAAAGTATAATAATCATAAAGAATGGCATAGCGAGGATAATTTTGGGACACATTGAAAGACCATTGGAATGGATTGCGAACGGACAATTTTAGTTGTACCGATCGTATCGGGCCGTGCTTAAGAAAAGTGTCTTGTGGAAATAAGCTAAATAGAAATTTTCAAAATAATTTCAATAGACCGTCGACTTCATGTGTTTTGGATCGATATACATATATATATGAATGACGATTTCCCGCATAAAATGTATAACCATTCGGAGTGAAATTAATGATTTTCATTTGAATATCTGTCATACGTAAGAAATCATGCTAACGACGCTGGATGTATCAATTAAATTTTGTATTGATCGTAATGAGATTAGGAATCATGCCTATATGTATCTTTCGCTACGGTAAACCCGGGAGCGTGACTCATATCGACATTTTAAAAACGGGATGGTGCGGGAGACTAACGTATTAATGTATTAATTATTCGCTTCGTTTGAAGTGTCATTAGATAAGGAACTTGAGAGATGACTTAAATCATGATTTATCTGTATGAGGCGTATAAAGTATATACTCACGGTATCATCCAATCACAAGAAATACAGGTAATCCAATAAATTTCTATTAACCAAAATCTCATTGTCAATCGCACTTTTAATTTTCCACAGCATCGCGTACATAATCGAGCTAATTCAATATCTACACAGCGTGACGTGTCTTACAGATTGAAATAAAAATTGTTTAATTCACAAACATATCAGGATAGTCTCGCGCGGGTCGTTTCATTCTAATCGAGTAATTATTTTCAACTAACTACAGTTCGGTCCTCTGATTAGATCTAGTGTGTCGCGCAGTGTATGCTCGCGGACTTGTACCGCACACGATCTTAAACGTAGCGCGAATAGAGGCGACGAGACCCGATTGTGCTTCTTGCTGGAACTTCGGAAGATCCTTGTTCGACAATATCATTATTATTCATACTGCGTGATTTTCACCGTACTTCATCAAAGAGTTGAGCAAGTTTCTGAGATCTGAGCTGGACTTGAAATTTGTCAAATTTTATCAAGACGTCCATGCAGATCAACTTTTTCGAAACTATTTGAGATTTCATTCGTGAGACATTTACGAGGGGAAATCGTTTACCCGCAACGAGAACGCAAGTAGAGACTTCTAATTATTACCACTAAACGTACCATCGAGCGGTCATTTGACCGTTTTAAAGCCAAAAATACGTTTATAAAAAATTGCCGGTAGGTTTAGTGTTAAGTTCATGCAGCAGATATACGCGATAACTTTCCTTTCTTTCCTAATAACCGTACAACAAAAAACGTGAGTAATATCTATGTAAATTGATATATTAAATTCTTAAGACTGCATCATTTCGTTGTTCGATGTAAGAATGTAAAAGAAAATTCTTCCTCGTCCACGGAATCGTTTCCGATGTATGTATATTAATATACGGCCGATATTGATGATTCTCGAAAAAAAAAAAAATCATAAAGATAGGAAAAATGCGTATAGAGACGGGCATGAAGTAGGACGCAAACGATGCCAAGAAGCCCTCAAGAATGATATATAGATGAAGCCAATACCGTACGCGGGTTCTGGTCCATTCGGGCTCGTAGTAGGTATCTCGTTATTTACTATGCGTTGCGTAACGTTAAATTGAATTTGCGAAGTTGGATGGACCCCCGGGGGCAGGACAGCCGAGTGCTCAAGTCGCCAACCTGTCTAGCAAGTTAACTGTATCTCGAAGCCACATCATAAAAACCTATGTGAAGTTAGCATTACAAATTCGGCTTATTAAAGTTTTTGCCTTTTCCATTAAACTGGTCGTCGTTGGCTGAAAATATGGTCGTCGATCAATTTTTCGAAAAATCAAATATAAAATTCCACCCTGAAGATGGCTGATGAAAATTTTACTTCTCGTTAGGGACGTCCGGTAAAAGTTTAATCAACGTGCAATTTTTGGATAGTCGCCAATTAGCAAATTAGATATTTTTTTAGCGAGCCTCGAATAACGAACCCTTATGCGTGTCGCATTTGGAGAAAATTTGTTTCATTGTAGCTGATACTGTAAAAAAAATATCTGAACAATATTAGCTATTCATACTTCATGTA
Source organism: Trachelus tabidus (assembly GCA_030142655.1). NCBI lineage: Eukaryota > Metazoa > Arthropoda > Insecta > Hymenoptera > Cephidae > Trachelus > Trachelus tabidus. The sequence continues at coordinate 605,075 of JARQTI010000706.1, forward strand.
GGTACAATATACAAACGTAAATAATTATCAAATGTTATTTGAGATTAAAACAAATTTAGGATTTCTAATATAAATTTGTTATCATGCCGTTAAATAATCTCAGAAGCATCAAAACACGGCGACTTCCAAATGTCATTAACGGATAATACCATTTCACGTAAAACATATATTAGTAACGATCAATTTCATGCAACATGACTTTTTCTGTTATTTTTCAATCAATAGCTGGTCATCCTTTATGATAAGTTGATAAGGAATACTGATTAGATACGGCCTTGATCTTAACACTAAACGTAGGTACCATCGAGCGGTTATTTGACCGTTTTAAAGCCAAAAATACGTTTATAAAAAATTGTCGATAGGTTTAGTGTTAATCACGTGTGTGAACCTAACATCTCAACTATTAGCATCTCACAAATAGACTTCATATTTACTTGCATCCATCATAGTTTCACAGTTCTAGTTGATTCTAGTCGACCGATATCTTCGTACTCGTGACAATACAAATTTTTAATAATTATTTATACATGACGAGAGACTGGAACTCCTCTCGAGGGTATGCAGGGCAACTAGAACAGTGGATTCCACCCGCTAGGAATCCTAGAACTCACCCCTAAATGTCAGCATCTCACTATTATAGCTGAGATGCTGATAAATATGATAAAATTGTATCCCGCGTGATTTATTCGTTAGAACTATTGAGATAACTTTCCTAGGTGATAGAACTCTTCAGGATTTTCTTCCTTCACCCTGATAAATCTGAAATTCGATGCTAAGAAGCGGTACGAGAAGTTAGCATCTCATTTCTTAAAAACGTGATTTTAAGGGATAATTCAATTGGGCTATTGTTAAAACTTATCAAGAACTGTGGAACTATGATGGATGCAAGTAAATATGAAGTCTATTTTTGAGATGCTAATAGTTGAGATTCTAGGTTCACACACGTATCTTTAATCTTATTCAGATGTATACACATTACTGTACTATTATCACCCACTTGACTTGCTTCGTCGTTTCCTCGGAAATTTAATTTGGTGGGAGATTTAAGTGGCAAATTTTCTAATTTGGATAATTAAAACCCAAAAATAAGCGTCATTAAAAAAATTTTAGACAATTAAAGACGGAATTTTACGCCGATGGAGTCCATGAGTTACCTAGCTAACGTTATCACTTGTGAATCTCCTAAATCTCGAGGTTGGCTCTGCTTCTGCCTTAATTTCAACAGTTCATATGTAAGTCAACCAATCACCTTATCCTACAAGGATTTCCGTACGGTAAACCGGCACTCGAATAACTAAAGGATATTATCACCCTCAGTTCGACTTTTTGGATCTAAAAAAAAGCATTAGGATTTAACATTATCATATGTTGTTACATGACAGGTCTATACATACGTACGTAAATAGTTAAATTGAATTGAACAAACATATCAAATCTGTACTAGTTGTATACCTATAGTTCGTTCACGAGCGAAAGATAATTGGAGGGGCCATCTTCCCATGACTTTCAATGTAACGATGTCTCCTAGAATTCATTTTTTTTTTTAAATAACCTATGGTAATTATGGTAGACGAATGAAAGAAGCTCGAAATAAAACTGACAAGGGTAAATTTTTGATTGCCTCACGTGATCCCGAGAGCAAAGTTCACGAGTGTGAGATGAAAGTACGTAATGGAGTATAGAAGTTGAAATGAGATTTCCGGTAGGAATTAATGAGATTTTCTCTGTGAGTACAGAACCCGCGCTCTTCATGATACTATTGAGTTTTCTCCATAGTATACTTATATATATACAATATATATAAATATATATGCAAATTAAATTGATTTGTCTACCCAACGAAGGAATCGTTAATGTTATTACGTCTATTCTCATAAAATAGTCTCTCACGGCCATCACCATCTGTTATTCGCAATTCAAATGAATCTATAATCCACGCTAGAATGTTTATTATCGTGGTCGGACTCTGTAACGGATGAGACTATCGTGTTGTGTGTTCGTGTATTTTGTATAAAAAATTTACTATAGCAACGTAAAACACAACAGAGGGGCAATGAAAATTCGAAACAAAAATCTAATTCAATTTTTTGAAACGAAAATTACCAATTTTTCATACGTATGAATATTTCTAAAAAGTCACGTAATATCAATAATCGCGTAATATAGAGCAAATTCCCACAGACTAGGGCAATTTGTGAATGGGTATGAAAAACCCCAAAAAAATGAATTTTCCCAATAGTGGGATATAGATAACGAATCGATCGGTGTTCGATCGAAATCGCAAGGTTGACTCGGTGTACTTGCGAACCGTGAATCTGGCCAGTGACGTAAGGCCTGCTGACCTTGTTATGGTCAAATCCATGATCTGGCCCTGATGTCGTCCACATAATTCGACAAGGGCAAATTAATAGACCCATATTTAGAAACGGTGCACATTCCGATTAATAAATCGTAACCGATGATACCCAGTCAGCTAACGCGAATAACAGAAAAAAAAATATTCAACAGAAAATGTATAGGTTGATAACAATACCGATATCTATACAAGTATAAATGATGAAGGAAACGATGACGTCGATGCAAGAGTAACGATAAAGAAAACTGACCTTGAAACCGACATGTCTATTGTGACATGACGATGTTGCGAATGAGTACCCTGTTGCTGCTGTTGTTGTTGTTGTTGCAAATTATTATCCGTGTGATGCGCAGGTCGAAGATTTTGATAATGAGGATGTTGGGGGGTTACAGCACCCCCCATACACGGTTGCTGATGCTGAGACCACATAATTTAGTCTACCAGGATAACACTGTCCGATAAACACATACACGACAAAACACGGTGCATCGAAGGGATGCTCACTTCAGATATAGTAACGATAAATGTGCCCATAGCGGCCATTTTGGAGAAGAGTTTATCGTATTTATTTCATCTTATTTGTCACGTTAAAATTAGCCTTGCGCATAATCTGCGCACTTAATCGTGTCTGAGGAGAGATAAGACTGTTTTATCGTGGTAGAGGAAGTCGGAGAATCATCAAATATTATCCATTCAATTCAGAGTTCGTCCTCGCCGACCGCGAAATTGTTTCCTCTAATGAAAAAGTCATGGATTCGTGTTTACCCAGAGACCAAACGAGATACTACAATCTACCAGCTGTTTTTACATTTATAAGCGAAGGGGACTTTACGTTCAAGTTGCTCTATCTTTCTCTCTTTCTCTCTCTCTCTCCCTCTCTCTCTCTCTCCGAGCACGATACACAGTCGCCGATGCGAGGCTGAATCACAAGACCGATTTCCATCGCGCGACAAAACACCCAATCTGTTATTCAGAATTTGAGCGAACCACGTCTGCAATATTATTATTATTATTCAATGCAATTGCAACGGTATCACGTCAGTCCATCAGTACCACACAACAACCACGCTCTTGGCGCAGCTGTGTCGTTTCATTTGATTTTTCGACAGAGGCGAGGAGCTCTCGTACTTACTCGACTTCATCGTTCAGTTTGACGTGTCAACCTACTGTTTCGTGCGATTTTACTGCGCAGAAACCATTGCCAAGATCCGGCTGGGAACAGCTGACAAATCAGCAGACGCGTCGTCCAAACACATATATTTTCGTCGTATTACCAGAAATGCTGTGACCAGTCCCATCACCGTTACCGTGTAAACGCACTCGACAGCGCCTTACGAACAAAGACTTGAAACGCAGGAGAATTCTTGTCTCATTCTAAGCCAGAGAGACACATACTCCAGCGCGTACGAGTCGCACAGGTTGACGGGAACGTGGCCTTGACACTGTATCCTAGATTATAGTCTCGACCAGATGGCGATAAATTCGAATAACCCTTGTGCGGCGTCCCCACTCTTACCCACGTAAGTCACGATTGTAGGAAAACTTTAAGAGAATTACAATCCTCGATTTATTTTAATCCATCTGTTATTAATGTCTCCAGACATAAATCTCGACCGATTTCTTCTATCTGGCCTTGCTCCGCCAGTTTCGGCTTGTCTCCTTACGTCACAAGAGCAAACGACCGCGAGACTACAACACCGCTCGAAAAACACTTGAGACAGATTTCAATGCCCCGAATCGTCCTCCGTCGTGAAGAGTCGCGACGCTCCTCTAGATATTTACTACTGAAACACCCACTCGTGTAATACACAGCTTCGGTAGAGAATCCATAGAGAGGTTTCAAGGTTACGTCAAATTACTGTCACTGTATCACTATGCACACATATACACGTATATCTACAGGTAAAAAAGCGTCGTTTAGCAAGAGGACCTAACCTTTCTGTGCGTCGAAATGTACAGAAGCGAATAGAGTGGTACATATATACCGAGACATAATAACGTGATAAAATGACAATAAACACAGATGCTGCTGGCGGAGAAGGAACTTTTCATACAAATTGGGCAAGAGTACCAACAACAACTAGCACTATCACAGAGTCGCGATAGGTGATCATGAGACTCGGTCGAGTCTCGCGTAAATGTTACCGAGGACTCGGAGCAGCACGCGATGCCTCGTAACGCACACTCCCGTCGCCGGTCCGCCACGAACTGGCGGCCTGAGATTTCTCCCACCCTGACCTTTCCGCTAGCCTGTATGTCCCTACGTTGAGACGCCCGATTCCCCACCAGGGGACGAGTCTTATTCGTCCCCACCAAATATCCACCGAAGTACCCGTCCTCTTGAGAAGCCATGCGGAGTAGCGATAAGTGTCTGGCCAATGTTTCATTATATTTTGTCATGTCCTATTGTATGTCTGAAACGATTTTAATGAGTACATTACGTCGACGAGGAGCTGTTACGTCGAGACGTCTCTTTCTCGACAGCTGCCTATAGCGACTGACGAATATCTATAGGGAATCTTAGCGCGTTGACAATATGACCACCGGACGGACAGTATTCGCCAACGAGTAAGCCTGTAATTTAATTGGAGCTCATATTTGCGCGTGGAAATTTCATTCGCTTACTCACGACAAGTCTTTAATTATAACCGGATGATCAGTGGCGACCCTGACCTAGCACAGTCACCGCAACGGAGGACAGTGGAGACGATAGTACATCGGGGACGCTGCAATGTCAACGGAATGTATGGTAAAATTGCGCGGTAATATTTTCCGATACTGGAAACGTCAAGTAACAGTAAATAATGATCTAACGATATCGGATAAGAGTTTCTACGATCGAAAGTGAAAATTCATCTGAACAGTAAGTGGCTGGTACCCAAGGAAGAAAATTTTCAATAATGTGAGGACTTAAGATTTCTCTGCCCCCCCCTCCGCCCCCCCCCCTTCTCCTACCGCTCATTATTTGACCGTGCGGTATTTCTCAAAGGGATGATCGTGTGTACGTGGCTCTTTGGCGGTTCGCTAAATAATTCGAAACTGCATCGGGTGGGCCGACTGCATCGATCAAACATTCGTGCGTCGGGTGCGCGTCGGCCCAGCACGTCCTTATACGAGCCCATTCACTTAGAGACATGAAAGTAAATTAATTAAGACGCTCGCAAAGTGCCGCGTTCGGCCTCTGATTAATCGCTTGGAAGCGATGGCAATTAATCTCGTAGCGCAAGTGGCGGGCTTTTAAAATGCTCTCAAAACTATAAGATTTTCATGGTGAGAGAGAAATGGAGTGAAAAGAAAAAAGTGAACAAGACAGAATAAAAAGTGAAGTCAAAAAATCCCACTTGCTCCCACCTAAAATCTTGTTGTTCCGTTTGTTGGGGCGAAACGTTAGAAGGAGGTTTTCGGCAATTCCAACGAAACCCGTCATTTCCACTCGATAAGAATTTTCAATAATTTTCGTTAACGACCAACGGCTTTTACGACAAATACGTGGAATACGATTCGAGTCTAGGAATTTTTACGTCTAACCACTTCGATATTGTCTGCATGGTTGACATATACAGGGTGTCCCATTTTAACTTAGACAGTGGAATAACTCGAAAACAGGGAGTTTTCGTAAAAAATGTTTAAGAAAAAAGTTGTCGGGTTCGATGGGGGCCATCTAGCGAGATACCTGAATTTTTAGCCTGGGGCCTGTGTTGGGCCCTGTGAGGCCCAAGTCCATTTTTTTAAACGGGAACGCCTATTTTTTATTGCAGATTCGTGTTGTATGAAAAAAAAATAAAAAAGTTTTGTTCTTGATCATTTTTCGATAAACCTGCAACAGTAGTAAAAAGGTCCGTGAAGTTGAATTTTGACATTTTGATAATCCGTCTACATTGAAACTACAGAATGCTACTCCGGCCAATCAAGACAAGATCAACGCATAATTTTGGCAGGTAAAGACAAGATCTATTCAAAGATTTGGTCACTCTAGGCAAGATTACTTCTTTTTTTTTTTCGACAAAGGAACTCAGTCTTAACACTATGCGTTCCGGCGACACCACACTGGTGTCGTGCGCGAATTATCGCTCAATGTCAAAGTTCAACTTCACGGATCTTTTTACTACTGTTGCATCGGAAAATGATCAATAACAAAACTTTTTTATTTTTTTTTCATACAACACGAATCTGCAATAAAAAATAGGCGTTCCCATTTGAAAAAATGGACTTGGGCTTCACAGGGCCCAAAACAGGCCCCAGGCTAAAAATTCGGGTATCTCACTAGATGGCCCCCTTCGAGCCCGACAACTTTTGTCTCAAACATTTTATACGAAAACTCCCTGTTTTCGAGATATTCCACTGTCTAAGTTAAAATGGGACACCCTGTATATATAAACGGTCAAGTGCGTCACATCGGAACTCTACGGCTATTGGTGGAGAAATTCAAAATCTTCCTGCGCAAATAAGACGCTAATTATTTTTCGGAACTGTTTGTGGTTTTTTCTTTTCAGGTCGTCCAAACGGTAACAACATTTTTCGATCGACACGCAATATTATCGTCGGCATCCCTTGTAGCTGCCACGTCGTGACATAAGAAAGAAATTCATAAAATATGACAGCCCTTTGAGATAAAGTCGACCAGACCGTTTCCCAAGTATTTTCATCGCATTTTCGTCCGGTTATTACGGTTCATCAACACGTCCCTTCGCGAAGAGCAAACGAAAGAAGGACAGACAGAAGACGATATAAAGACACGCAATTTTTTCAAATATTCTCGACAATAAAGCAATCTACTTTTACCGCTATATTTTCTATAAGGAAGTTGCCGCACGCGATAAATAATAAAGAATTATCGATAAATGATTATAACGGGCTATAAAAAAAAGGTTATAAAAAATTTTTTTATCTTACCCGTAAGTGGTTGTACTCTCTGGCAAACAGGCTGTTGAGGAGGTTCCGGATTCATCTTCGTCCAAGTCGTCTTTCATTTTCTCAGAATACGTCTGAAACATAAACTTACTTTATGAAACAGTCCCAGGTAACAAGATTTCAAAATGTTTATCGGTATCGTGTACCGGGAGTACATGTACATATATACAGTACGTACATAAGGCGTGCAAAAAAGGGACCACATATGGATCATATATAATGATGAAAATTATGAAATGAGTAACGGCCGTTATGAGCGTTTTTTGTCAATACCGAAATTATGAACATCGAGTATCTTAATCTTTGCAAATTTGACGAAATTCGTAGACTCTCTTAATACACATATGTGAAATATGGGATATCACGGTCAATCGTCCACCGACAGAATAGTCACTGTTATTTGACGTGGGCGTGACAGGACGTCGAGTAAGCTCAAACGCTCCTCTTAGTAACAGAGAGAAAGAGAGAAACTTTTCGAATGAAATACTCGTAATGACAACGAAACGGACGAAGACGACGTCGACGAAGCATGACGAGACATTTTTTATTTTTTCTTCTGGTAATCTCTCTCTCTCTCTCTCTCTCTCTCTCGCGCGCGCGCGCGCGGGCGCGCACTCGTCAAATGAACCAGATTCATTTTCTCGGATGTCAAAACATGTCTTGTGTCATCAGCGAATATAAACATCGCCGTTGTGCAGTGAAAGGTCAAGTCCGAAAAAAAAAGAGAAGAAAAAGCTCAAAGCGATCATCGCAGATGAATGGCTGATCGAATAGTTCTAGAGACCTGTCGATCTTTCAAATTTGCGCTAAAAGCTTGGACGAAATTCTTTTTCTCCAAAATAATGAATCATCCAAATCTTTCCATAATTACCGTATACATAGTGTATCACAATAATGATGAGGCTGATGATCATGCATCGCTTTTTCTCCTTGCAATATCATGCGAGTCGTTGAAGCACGACGTAAAGGCAAGTCCACACTACTCGGATCCTTTGTTCGGGTAATGCTTCTCGTATGCATGAATCGTAACGTTAAATCTCAAGGGAGCTCGTCTACTAGACTGTGGATCGCATTACGCGGCTTGTAACCTAGTAGCCTCTGTTCGACCGAAAAAGTCGAGCATTGTGAACGCGCCTTAAGATTAATTTTCAAGGACGATACGATAGAGTCGTTACCAGTTACGTCATTTTGTGTGTTAAAATTCAAATGAGAGCGAAAGAGAGAGAAGTTGTTGAATACTGATCTGTCAGTTTCCCAATAACTGGTTTTTCCACGTAGATCATCAACAACTACCCTAAACAAGTACGCCGTGCGTATATTTGTTTGGTGAAACGAAGTTTATTAAAAATCAATAATAAAAACAGGCACGAAGCATCTAGATGTTAAACAGAAAAAAACTATGTTGCTTTTCAGAGCGCAAAAGTGAAGCATTAAATCAAACGTGTTGATCTAACTTGTATACTCATTTTCTTATGTATCATCGCGCCACTTATCACGTAAACAGATATAACTCGTTATAGGAAATAACGTAATTCTAAGGTGCATATATTCGAATTAGACTCAATCCGTCGTTAAACGACCACCTTAAGGAACGCATTCAGTGAATGACGTACCGTGTCCAATTGAGTGACCCTGATCATTGACTGGTAAAATCACTCTACGTAAATCTCGTAAAATTATCAGAATTCCTATGAGCGTTAAACAGTCGAATGTCGTTCTGAAAGAACATCGGAAAGAAAAAATGATGTCATTAGAGAAGCCAACGAACGTCTCAAGTCAGTCGAATACATATCAGAGTGCGACTTTTATTCGTTGTACGATAGATTTTGTTTCTTTATTGACCGTACGCATCAATCAGTAGATACGATTATGGGATAGGTATTTGTAAAAGAGAAATTAATGAACGGCGATATCCTCCTCTTATTATTTTTTTGTTTAACAAGTCATCATAACCTATAAGTTTTCTTGTCCAGCGCTGAAGATGTTCTAGGACAAAAGTAAGCGATTCACACCCCGTAGGTAACAATTGCTACTTACCCTAAGCAATGAGGCTGCCTACGCGTCACGCAAAACTGTATTTCCCATATGGCAATGGGTAATTAAATAATCAAGTCATATCCCACCAATCGCCGATAAATAGAAAGATATATTACAATCTTCCTTCACTGAAAGACATACAGCTGGGTCCTCTATGTTCTGTGGGTACCTTCTGTTATAATTACTGAAACACTGGTAATGCTATTTCGCTATGTTCCCGTGACGAGGCAGCACCCTTAAGTTCCACGAACCTCGTACGGCTCGTGGCGAAACAAAATAAAACTCAACCGTGGCTGTGGTTGACTCGAGAGAAAATGGGCGAAGCGAGTTGACACTCGTAGGGCAGTGAATTCAATTGACAATTAGATTCGCTCTAGACAGATAGGGATATGGTAGGATAGGGATTTTTTGGCTGACGGTTAGCAGACGAATGTTTTGAAGATGGCAGTTGTAAGATTATGATGGAGTTCGAGCAGTCGGTAAAGTAGTTCATCCGCTATACCGGTAAGCTAGTCCCAGAATATATTAGCAGGGCTCAGTAGTCCTTTGCTCCAATAGGATGCAAACGGTGGCATGGACGTAAGTGCGTATACAGAAGTAAAAAATAAAAATACAGCTCTCAGGTATAATGCAATTAGCTTTAGGTGGTTTCTTCGACCACTAGCCCCTTGAAGATGGTTGGTTCCAGGGTTTATAAATCTAAGCCGCGCTTCGCCTTTCTCAATAATTCGTCATTGCGATGTACAGATAAAAACTGCGATGTCAGAATAGACATGTTAATATATATATGTATATTTGTCTTTGCATGGAAAGTTGGACGAGAATTATGGAATTACGAACGTCCAAAATACGAGCGAACAGTCGTATTTAATTACTTAATTTCGAGCTGTGAGATTTCTCAAAAACATCCAGCAAATAACTCTGCGAAAGGATCGAGATTGAGTGACAGTGATGTGATGCAAGAACGTTGCATTCGGCGGGTATGGACACTCGATACTTGAGTTTTAAAACCTGTAGGCGAGCGGTGGCCTTTCATCCGCGATTTAATCGACTTTTTTTTCTTCCCTCATTTATTTACATAATGACTTTTTACGGTTCAATGATGTATTCGCTTTGTGTATCCTCGACAGTCGCTTATACACGGGTAATTTATATGAGCGTGTAAAAAAAGCACTCGCCGAACACATTACGCGGCACTGTAGTAACTGTTTATACATATGTAACAAATAGGATTCTATGTATATGCATATATATTGTGACGTAGCATCTTGGATGCACGTCAAAAAATTTGCAAAAATTTGCGATAACCTCTGCGTGCAATTTCATTAGGGTGAATCCTCAAGGCTTCTACGTAGTCCACCTATCATTGGTACACTTCTGTCAGCGGTTATGGAGTACTGCGATTGGTCGTCCGTTCTGCTTATTAAAATTTTCCCTTCTCTTATCCCACATGTTCTATCGCACTGGCAGTCTTAGATGGCCATAGAAGTGCATCTTGGTGCAACTGCAGTTTCGCATGTATAAAGATATATCGATATCACTGCAACGTCGGCGTCCGGCCATGATGTGCGCCTCTTGTCATATCAAAAGTTAGACACGGGGACAATGTACCTATAAACTTACGACCTGCGGTACTTATAGACATTGTTAATTCCTTAATAATAAGAATAAATCATAGTAAAAATGTCACTATGAAAATCGAGGGTCTGTTGGGGTCCTAGAAAAACCTGAACTGCGTTATTAATTTTCGCGTCCCGTCAATTGCAGTAACTAGTATTCTGATCAGTAATTAGAATCTCTCAAATCAATATACACTACAGATAAAAGATACTACAGTATTCGAGGTACTCATAAAATTTCTTTGTTTTATTCGTCTCAAAGTATTTCGTCTCAAAATTATCAATAACGTGACAGAAAGCTCACACGTTAATTTTAAACTCGTAGAGCTAAATGCATTATTGTTGAAATTTTTGATACAGAGAAATTTTCAAAGGACTGTACCATACAGGAAACAAAAGCTACGAGATACGCGTTTTCGTTTCATTAGTAATATGAGATTTATAAAGTTCACTATACTATATATGTATAATAAGTTGAGGTTATCATTACAGATGAATGAGAACGAGTGTGCTGAACCCAGCTTGGGCCTAAGCTGGGTCCACCACCCTTTCCATCCTTTAAGGGGGTGAGCCCTAAAATCAAATATGGGGTCCAAAATTAGCCCTAAATGGGCCCTAAATTATGCAATAGTTCCGGTTGAAAAAATCAAATGTGGTGGACCCAGCTTATTTCACATATTCAATCGCGTCCAACTACAACTGAAAGGAGTATATATATATATATATATACATTAGACTTTCATTAAGCGCGCATGCCAAAGTCGTAGGAGTAGATAATTCGGCGAAATGCGTATAATCACGGTCTGGCCCTTACACAGCCCTTGGCTAGCTAAGACCAGACTGTGTCCACAGAAAAATTTCGTTTCTCGCATTCATGGCCTTTTAAATTTTTTAGATAGCGCACATACGCACCACTAACATCTGGACCCAACTACTAGCAGTACGAAGGGGTGTTAACGTTTCAACGTACGTGTGAATAATAAGGCCCATGTGGTATTGGCTTAGGCGCTCACTAAATTCAAAAAAAAAAAATACACTATACCTTGCAGACATTAATAATATCGTGCACAAGATATCACTTCCCTATCTCATCTAAGGCTTGTGTAAATGTATATCAAGAATACTAGTCTCTCAGGTAGATCCGTGTTAATGCAGCAGGTCGTTGACACCGTTTATCTAGGTTCCGCTCTAGAGTACTGATAAGGTAGACCGATGTATACCCACGCCGTGTGTGCACACGGTGCAGGCTATACGGATTGCAGGAATATCAGTTAACACAGTGTGCATTCCCCTTTGCTGCCTTTCGTATCATCCCATAAAGCTATGAGATTACGAGCAATAAGAATAACAATAATAAGTTACCATAGGTACTTCCGAAGACGCCATGACCACAAAGGTACGTTTCCTTGCTTATGCCAGCAGCTCGTTGCATCTAAAGAAAACGACGCTGTCATTTTTACTAATCAGTAATCACGACGTCTAGGCTTCCTTTATCCGGGAGTCTGACTTTTTGGGGTAGATGTAGAAATTCTATGCCCGGAGAGTGTACTGCCCCTACGGGACAAGCCACGAGGCAAGGGCTTGGAGAACCAAGGCATGTATATGTGCTCGCTTGGTAGGTAGATGGCAAGGAAGAAAATTGATTGGACGAAAGTCAGAGGAGGGGCGAAAGACGATTGAAACGTCATCATCGCGACCCTGTGGGATTGTAGGTACACGCGCGACCACCTACAGTTCCTAACTATCAGTTTAAGTATGTGAAACAGCCTTTACAGGATTTCTTTCGTGAAAAAAAGAAAGAAAAAAAGAAGAACTGGCTGAAGTGAATACGAAGTGGAAAGAAGTTACGGGTATTGAGGATACGGAATGGCATCGTCAGTTGTCGAAAAAAAAATCAATTTTTTATTAGAAACGTCGTTATGATAGGCTGTTAATGAAATTAGGCGAAACAGGTAAAATTCGATATTTAAGGTATACGTACATCTTAAAGATCTTACCCATGTCAACCCATAATAGATATACCATAATCGACGTACCAACATCACTAAAATAATTTAGTTACCCATCTATGAAATTCTAGGTAATCATAACACACGTAGAGCTGTTATCAAAATGACGACTCGCGATTGTTCATCAACCTATATATCTATGATTAGACATCATTAAGATTCCTCTTGATTATTACAAATGACCAATTTTAATTACCCTATCCCTCCTCTACTAATCTTGATCCCAAAAATCATAATAAGTACTATCCTTTTGTACACGTTTACTCGATTATTTGTCTATGTGCTATCTCTTGTCAAAGCTTCTCCCACGTAAGATACGTATGATAACCTAGAGAATGAAAAGACAATTGCGTCGTCACACATTGAAATTATGAAAAGAATGAAAAAAATAGAAAACCGAAAATAGCATTACAGAGGTAAGATAAACATACCCTTTGGGCATTTTATTTCTAATGGTTAGTATTTCGCAGAATCGTAATGGCATCTATATATATATATATATATATATATATACACATACCCATGTATACATTATACACGAACACGAACGAGGCACAAAAGGTGTATATATATATATACATATATGAAAAAGGATACCTACTGGCGGCAGTGAGTCCTTTGCTCCCGAATACCGTGACAGGAGGAACACGTGTCTCTCGAGAAAGAGAATCTCGCGTTTGATAGCGCATATAGGTATGGAAGATTTATGCACGTGACAGTATAGAGGATCATCAGGCCGCGTAAATTTCGTCATATGGGTATACATAGGCACAAACCAATCGATCGGAGAGTTCAATGCCATAGCTAGAGTGCTTGTAGTGAATGGATACAGTTATGTGTATACGGATATATGTGTATCAGTGTACGCTATAAAACGTGTGTACACTATGTGAAACACGCTGTAGGTATCCTGACTACCTCTGGGCCGCCTCTCTCGCTAAACGGATTTTTTTTCTCGATCGAGTCAAGGACGATTAGTCACACGTGGTACGTTTCTTCTCCCGGTAAGATAGAACCTTCTGAGCTCTCTTCGAAAATACAAGATGAACTGGTAAATGTACGTTGCGTATATGCATACATGTGCACAGTGTATGTACAGTGTTATGCAAAAATTCATTGACGCTCGAACGGCATAAGACTTACTGTATGTTACATGCACGTATAGGTATAAAAAAGATTACTAGAGCTATGATTACTATTTGGACGGTGGCAGTGACAAAATTCTGTCAAAATTTGCTATTGTGATTGTGAGTCTCGTTATATAATTTAGTTTGTCAATCTTACTATAACTGTTCTCATTGTAGCTGAAAATTTTATTGTTGTTTATTGTTTTTTTTTCTTTTATTACACATTATGTGCATAGCTAGAGGGTTGTTCAGAAATATACCATCGGCCGATAGTGGTCGTACCATACAGACGTCTAAGGGACCGTCTAAATTCAATTGGTACGATATTGTATACAGGGTGTCTCGTTTCTTCTGCGTTTTTGTTGCAGACGATAATTTACCGAGTTATTAATAATTAAACTTGACCAATGATACGGCGCACGGCAGGAGTACTCAGTGGTGTAGCATGACGTAGAGTCCCTCTCGAGTTTCTATAGCACATTCCCTCGGTTAAAATTCCATTTTAACTTTTTAAATTAATTATTAAAATCCATAAATGGAGGAATGAATGAATGAATGAATAAACAAGTAAATAAGAAGAAGAACGGTAATTAATTGATCATTTTCTATCCACTCTTATTCGAATTTACTCGTTTATTTATTTTTTCATTCATTTATTTATTTAATAATTAATCATTTGCAAACCAGTATATTAATTCATCATTGGTGGATGTATTAATTTGGGAAAATAAATAAATTACTAATTAATCGATTAATTGTCCAATACATTAATTGATTCATCCATTAATTTATTGGTTGGTTAATCAATCAATTTGTTAGGTAAATAATTGTCCGAAATTAATTAATACGTAAATAGCATTTGCTGTCGATCACGTTTTGCTCTTTTAGAAGGTTTCACAGCAAATGTTTTATTTAAAAAACCAAACTTATTCGCAGAAAATGAATTCATCAATTTCTAACCCTTCTTATCCTTATTTACTTGTTTATTTATTTATTCGTTCATTTATCCATTTATTGTTTTATTATATAATTTGATCAGTGGACATGAAAATTTTAACAGAAAGAACATATGGAAATCGTGAAGGTTTCTACGGCAGCTACGCCCATGCGTACTTCGTCCGCATGCCATCTCATTGGTCAATTTAATTATTAATGACTCGGTGAATGATGATCAGAGACTGAAAATTCCATCCGCTTTCACCTTTTGCAAGATTATTTGTAAATGAGGCACCCTGTATACACAAATGTTTGACGTTACGTGTTTGCAGCGCAGCGCAGACATTCAGATGGTTTCGGGTCGCCCCTGTCTTGGAAAAAAAAACATTCATAAGAATCAAATTAGTATACACGTGCGTCTTAAGGACTGCCGATCATGCTGATATAAAAAAAAACCCTATTATTGCATCATGCGATGATATTATGCATTTGCGACTTCCGGATCTCTACGATATAAAGGCACAATAAAGACGACAGAACGTGACCGTCTGTCGCCGTTTCAATTAAATGATCGCAGGAGTTTAGATCGTCAGACTCCGTTAAATTGCAATTATGCGTTTCAGACGCATCGGGGATGACCTAACACTGTTATTGTACATTGTACACTATATGATGTATATGAAAATGTATAGGTATACATAAACACCTACCTCATATACATACACAACTAAATGACGTTCCTCATGAAGAGATTCCCCTTCCTGTTTATAATTTATAGGATTAGGTTACAATAGTATTTTGGTGGACCATGTTTGTTCACCGCTGTACACTGGATTGCATATAACAAGCTACAAGGTCACTGATACTTTATTGCCAGACGCTGCGTCATGCGATAGGTAAAGTCTGCACACGTGATATAACCACACCGGCGTATAAAACATACTGACAGATATCGTGCAATGGATTTTTCGCACTCTGAAATTGTACTTGCGTGTACATTGCTCATTGGCCGTTGGCGGGAAATTCAAAAACGGTCTATAACACAATTTGAAGATGTAACGGTCCGAACGAGAAACAGTACACGTAGAATTAAAAGGGGGAAAGGTTCGCTTAATAACGTCATAAAAGGCTAGTTCTTCGTGATCTGCGTTAAGATTCAAACTCG
This sequence comes from Trachelus tabidus, assembly GCA_030142655.1. Lineage (NCBI taxonomy): Eukaryota > Metazoa > Arthropoda > Insecta > Hymenoptera > Cephidae > Trachelus > Trachelus tabidus. The sequence goes on from JARQTI010000706.1 coordinate 621,235, forward strand.
ACCGGTTTAAAGGATTCCGAGTTCGGACGACATACGACGCTTGAGAACAGGTCATAAAGAAGTGGAATATACGGTCCTGGTATCCCTCGATATATCCGAGTGTTTAGTAGCACATTTTTTGGTCTTATCATATATTTTCTTTTTTCTCTTTCGTTTTTATCGCGTTCTATTTTATTCTTACTCGTACCGCAAGATAGAACCACTTCGGGATGTTGTGGTCTGGCTCTAGAAGATTGTCAATAATTTTACGAGCATACTCGTCGATAACGAGACAATTAACGAGTCTCTGCATCGTATGAAAAAGCCACATATGCGAAAAATATATTTAAAACTATACGTGCCAAATTTAAAAATATATTTCAACATATGTGATGTCACGTATGAGCCCATGTATAAATTTTTGCCGGTTTATGGGAACAATTGTACACACGTTTACAAAATTATATTGAGGCTAATCTGAAAGAGAGCGGCGACCACGGGACCGCGAATTATTTCCGGTTAACTTCACAGGTTACAGCTTATCGAATTTGCACGAGGACAGACCGCACAAGTAGCTTTTGTAATTCGCACTTTGGTTGTGCTGGAAATTCAGGTTGAAAGTCCGGGAGATAAATTGTGACGGAGAATTTTTTATATTGAAATGTAGCGACGGTAACGTATGATTTGCACTGCAAAATATTTGTATTTCGTCCTGCAACTGTCGGAGACCCGATGGCCAGAAGAAAAAAACATGGATCGATTGATTATTTACATTGTTCATTTCTAAAAAAACATCAGATATCGTTGTAGCAGAGAAACAGGAAATTTTGTATGCCAATAGGCCAACAACAAAAGAATTTAATTTAATTTTTAATTTAAAGAATATAATGATAGTAAAAATATACCTAGTCAATTTCAAATGATTTATCAAACAATCGAAGACGCGCCATGATCGCCTTCTGACGATAACATATTATTGTTTTGTATCGGTATAACCCCCAGCCGAATAATCTTTACGGCCAATTAAACGATCATTATATGATACATGTCGAGTGGTTTGCTAGCATCCGCTATCGGTTACACTAGACAAAGAACATTTCTGGGATTTCGAGTGGCTTAAAATTTTTAATAATTTTTCTAAGACTGTATTTCGAGCGCCTATCAACAATTAGACAATCATTCCTTAAAGTTATCCATGTCCCAGTAGATACGTATGGATATGGAAAATTTTAAGAAAACTGATATATCTCGATATAATCATTTATGTGATATCAACATCATCCTTAAGATATTATATAATTAATTGAACTTTGCCTTATGGAAATTAAAAATCATCAAACTTTAATAAATAAAAAAAACCAGTTGCGTCCTACTTTTATGAGAAACCATACGTACATTCAAGTGAATCGAAAGAAAAAGAGATGCAGGATGCCCCTTGAGGAGCGTATATCAAGACGATGGAATAATGAGTTTGTTATTCTCAGAAAAATCTGGTTGTAAAAAAAATGAGAAATATAGTAATGAAAAAAAATCATCCGGCAAAACTGCACAAATGAAATCTTCCAGAACAAGCTGTAAAATAAGAAGACCTGAATACACGTGATCGTGAAAAATTCAAAATAAAGTCAAACTACAGCGAACGATCGTACGAACAGAATCAGTCCGGTAATACAGGAACTACGTAAGCGCAAAAGAATGCATTTTATAAAAAGCATTAATTGCCATACGAGTTGCGCAGTGAAATGTAACTTTTTCGCGATAACGTTGTTCTTGTCCTTGTAAAGAGATTCTGTCGTATCCATCATCGAGTGCAACACGGTAAAAATATTACTTGTTGCACTTCTCACTGATAAGATAATAAAAAACACGACTATGTAATTCTCGACTGTAACGAATCGGCAAAGCGTGGACGAATGGATTATTTTGAAGAGGACGAACGATTTATAACGATTATTAGGAAAAAAAAAAAAAAAAAAGTAAAAACCATCGATGAGAAAAACACTCTACAATGTCAATACGCGATTACTAGCTTATCTCATTGGAATTACGTAACTGGCTACTTTTCTTATTGCAACGTCCCGGATTAAATATTCACATGGAGAATAACGTTGACTGAGGACAAAAAAATTGTTATGCCGACAGTATCGTCTCGAGGCGAAATCCTGTACACGATTGTTCGCTGCACCTGGCGCAGGTGCTGGTGGGAAAAAAAATATATAAGAAATTTTTTTGAACCACGGCAAATAAATGCCAATGGCAGTGTGAGATATTCTTATGGATTTCGATGCATATCTATAATAATAATAATAATTTTTAATAAAATAGTATACAACTCAAGTCAACACTTGACAGCGATGTATCAAGGATTTTTTTTTAATAAAACGTCAAAGATAAATAAATTGATAATCACCAGACTTTCCCGATAATCAATCGATCGATCAGGAATCTTTCTCGCGTCGTACAACATAATCTGTCTTCCCATAAAATCGTATCATATATATGTTTTATTAAATATCTCACGATATTTTTATACTTTATTTATACTTTGCCAATGACCCACTTGGAGAGAATTTATCGACGCACGCGTCTATCGTTTGTTACCACCGTAGGCGTGTGTTTGTGCGCGCGATGTGTGTGACGGAAGAGCCTGAAGTCCCTTCAGCGACCCTGAAAATCAGTATAGAAGCAGTCTAGTTCTTTTTTTAATTTTATATAAAAATCTCACGAACCACGGATAATGGACGCATCCAATCTGAAACAAGGCTACTGACGTAAACACTATTTTTTAGTATAAAAAACAATCACGATTTCCATTACAGGCCGTGACGGTGTTATCGCTGCATACCTCACTTACTCCCATAAGCCTAAGAATAAATATGGTCCGCTAAAGGCTTCCTCTCGTATTTGCGTCACCGGCTTGACCTGGTCAATCCACGAATATAATTTTACTGGCTGATTACTTATCGATACATCTAGTTAAAAAAAAATTTAGCCAGTATTATACACTACACTATTAGACAAATTCAATTTAATTCCGTTCCCCTCCTCGCTCCTGCGTCCTATTTTAAAAGATCTTGAAACTCTAGTGAAAAGTTCGCAAATCCCTGAGAGTCGCACTGCTCTTGCGGATGCGTCCAAACGAGTTTCGTCAGTGTCGCGAATCGTTAATTGATTCGCAGAAACTTCGCATCGACTTAATTCGTTGCCATCTGCGAATTCGAGCAGCGTCATGTTTGCGCATTCAAAAACCTCCAGGTGAGACGCTCTTTCTCTCTTCTCTTTTTTTTTTTGAACTCGACTTATAACTTTATCGCGTCAATAGTTTTGCTACGCGATATCCAGTTATCCTATGCGTAATTGATATCTGAATAATCGACGCCACTATTTATAAGGAGCCGTCTGCTACTCAAATTGCCTGGTTGTGTGTGTATGTATATATATATATGTAATGTATATGTGGCAGAAAAAGAATGTAGGTCATCACACACGCAACTGTTCTATCACTATATGTATAGGTATCAACATTTTGGTAGATTGTTTCCCTTATTATTTATCGTCCAATATATTCTATGAATGCTACATAAAGTTTTCAGTCGGTTTGTACCAGCTGGTTATTCTAATGCGTTATCGTTATCCATTATTTGCCGCAATCTTCTTTTCCTAAGCTGCTCTTTACGTAATCCCCGAGACTTTACAATCATCGCATTTAGCACCTGTTGATTTAACGATTGATGGAATACTAAATTTACAAAAATAAATCCTGTTTGCACCGTAGGAGTTCCGTTAACTTTTTGCGAATATTAATACACGTTTGTCGCGAGAATCCAAAGGGTGGTTTTGACGAAGGTATAATTCTTTTCAGAGCAAGCATAATTCGAGATTCGATAATTTTGGGGTAGAGTACTGGGGATGGGTTTCAACCTGACAGTTTGTTTTTTTAAATGGTTTAAATTAATTTCGGAAATCTTCCATGGCATGTATAAATGTATATATTAAGATTTAAGGTAGGGAACCCTGACCTTGGCAATTCAATAAATAATTGTGTTAGTCTCGGGCTCATTCGACTGAGTCCTCATTCGATCATCGACTATTATTGTCTTCGGAAAATGTTATATAAGTATATGTTTTGCTAGAGGATTTCATTTACGACGATTTTATTTACGAAGTCGCTTTTTCGAGGATAAGCGGCTGTTTTGGGAACTGCCCCCAAAAAATTGCCAACGTAATGGCTGTTTTGAGGAGTATAAAACGGATTGTCTCCAAATTTTTTATTATTTTTTCTATATTAGGCATCCAGTATTTGTGATGGGCTTAGAAATGTTTCGTTAGGTTAGATTAGGTCAGAATTCCAATGCTGTGATGTCCCAAGGTAGTAGTTTAAAAAAAAATATTAGCTTGCTATTGTGAACGCCCCTTAATTTTTCGTATCCCCAAAGTATCTCTTTGGCAAATGTATATACATACTCCCACGTATCTATATATATACATATATAATCTATGTGAACCTCGCGACTTTTATGTCAAACCAACACACCCACGTGCTTGAGGATGCGAGATTGATCGAGGTCGTGTCGATAACTGAAAACTTGCCAAATAGATATCACGACACCATTTCCCACTGTGACACTATTTTTATTCCGATCCTAAAATTTCATGGTAATTCCATAAAGGATCTAAATGTATTTTCATACCACGATGCAGAAACATGTCAATGTTCAAGATGAAATTTTTACTAGGAATACAATACGTAATATTGTACTTTCAATAGTCAATATAAAAATATATGTATTCAACTTCCTAGGGAAAGCAAAAGAAACCGCAATTACCAAATAAACTTAATGCCAGGATAATTTTGAAAATGTCCCTGCACTGCAAATTCACGTTTGTTACTCCCTATCCTTACTGTGGTAGTCACTTTTGACATATTTACAACCGCGTTGTTATTCCAACGCATTCCAACGTAAAAATAACAAACCTGTGTGTAAAAAGTGACTGCCACAAAAGGCATATGGAATGACACGCTTGGATAGTGTGAAACATATTGATCATTGTCATCATCAACGGTAAGCGTGGGATATGCGATTAATATTTAACTGACGATCTGAAAATTTTCCAACGTGGCCTTACCCCACGTGACGCATATGATGAACGTTAAATTATCCGTGATTGGTCGTCGCGAGAATCCGGAATAAAGATATACATATATGTATACTATATTTATATATTAGACGTATGTATCTCACGTCTTTTCATACAATTGAAACGCTTAGATACCAGGTATACATATACTATACTGTAAGTATTATAGTATACCATATAGATATTAAGTATAGTATATACAGATATTATGGAGTACGCGTGTCAACGCTGAAGAATCCTGCGCATGGCAAAACGTTCCACCAAAAGACGTCTTTATATATCCTCGATTCTCTGATTTGCCTTCGTCACCATTTGCTAACGAGGTAACCGAGGAGTAAGGACTTTCGTCGATGTTTCGCACGAAAGTCAAATTCTCGCTGTGTACATGTAGACTAGACAGTTCTTAAGTCGTTGCATTGCCTGATCGGACGGCCTTGTTTCAAGTGAACTAGTAAAGCTGACACGTCATCTTGGCGGATACAAAATACCAAAATATTCATAATGCTCTCGCACATTGTACTCCTGGTACGGTTCTTATATTATGACATGCAAGAGAGAATTTGGGCGCACTATGAAAAAAAAGGCCTATAACCTCACTAATAGAAATTGTATTTGGTCAGTCCAGAACCAGCTATGATCTCTTAACGGACCCTTCATTTCCATAATGAAATTTCTATTGGAGGTCTGCCGAGTATTTCGAACCCAGTACACGTAGTGAAGCATGAGTCCAAGTACACCTAGAAAAATTCATCTAGTTCACTGTTTTGCAATCTTCCGGTAGGTTGCTATGGAGACGCGCAATCAAAAACGTAGGAAAAAACGACCAATGAGATTCCAGCCTCTTCCAGACCTACTTGCCCCAGGAATTACACAATCCGGCATATGAGGATTCACGACGATCTAGAAAGTTTCCACGCGATTCGTTAAAGACGAAAATCCGATGTACGAGATTGTAAAAAAAGTAAGCTGCCAAAAAAAGCATATTTTTATTTTTGGATATGCGTATAACGCAGGTCGTAGCGCGTAATCACAAGTCAACTTTAAGCTCAGACGCGATAGATACAGTTTAGAAATTTCATGATCAAAAGTTGCAGCACATTAATCCGCCGCAGTGATCCGAGATACAGTGAATCTATCGGGGTTGGATATTGCAGATTTTTAGTATGGCGATGACAAGCTATATGCACAAATGATATCTCATGTGTTGTGAGGTATAGCTTATAGAAAAATTTCGAATTACTTTTTATTCTTTTTTCGTACAGTAGACACCGATCATTGCAAAATAGCCTTGCGAGATTATTAAAGCTTTACCGTGAATCCATTAACACTGTAACTAACTTCTCGTTCGATTCTATCGGTTTTATTGCCTTTCAGTCGTACAGAATACTTTAGTGGCGACCGAAATGGATAAATATTGAGGACGCTGTGTACAAATTTCGAAAAACAAAATAACACAAAATAACTCACTCGTATTTAATATTTTCGACCTGTTTATATAGCTAACAAAATTCATACATTTAATACTCATGGTTTCCGGATGGAAGCCGCCTCTGTGTTCAGCTTCGTGCCGACGTTTCGCAAACGTTTCGGTCTGCATCATCAGGGCTAGGAGGCTCCGATACCGAAGCTCCCTGTTGTCAGGAAGTCTTAATATATCGATGATTGCTCATTAATAATTGATCAGCTGATCAACTAAACAACTTATGATCGGCTGAAGCACTGATCCGCATGAGCAAACGTGACGTCCTCTCCATGGTGTATAGCTATGTCCCACATGCTATACAATCTCGATCCTCTATCTCTCATCTCAAAGTAAGGTCTCCGACTGACGCCCTTCTCGTCTGTACTAGTGGTTGGGAGATTTCAAAGTGGACCCTCGCGTGGAGATTTCTACAGTAACCCGTTTTACCTATAACTGCTATGACATAAGGCACAAGCTTCTTAAACGTCATAGGGTAAAATACGGAAAAATGTACGTCGTGTCTGTGACACCTGTACCTTAGCTTTGAAAATAATTAATTTCTAACTTTTTAAACTCTATCATTTGCGGGTATCAATTTTACTGGTGCATATACATATGTCCTTTCGGAAGCTTTCTCACAGGCTACAAACCGCTAATTGAACTTGTTAAGCAACAGATTTACGATACCGATAAACGATAATTTTTTTATCGTCTTTAATATTATGATCTCTTAATTTATCTATACGCAAAGAAATCAATTTCATCGAGCATATACCAATATGACGTTAAATAAATGCACATAAAAGTCCAGAAACTTAACACCAATACTCATAGAATCTACATAATCGATCGGTAACGCTAATATGAGATGTACGGATAAGTAAAAAAAAAAAAATGAAAAAGAAAAGGAAATCGACGAAATATAAAATTCCTCGTAAATTAAAAAGAATTTTTGTAAAATTCGTTATTGTTATCGCACTTTTAAGAAATTCCATTGAGAATTCAAGAAAAATACCTACTACAAGTATAACGAACACATTGCTCAAACCCCAATATATACCCGACATCTTGTAGCGCGATTTCGACATTTGTCCAGCATTGCCAACCTGATGCTCACCTGTCTTTTAATTCCACTAATATATACTATATACAAAAACCGAGCGAACTCAGCATGCAAAAACACAAGCTTCGAATTCGCAGAAACCACATACATATATGAGAAGGACCTAGAAAAATATTTTCAACTGTATCCGTCATGAATATGCAAAAAAAAAAAGAGAAAAGGAAACAAAATGAAATAAAATAGATTTATGGCTTTTATATCTATGAGCATACATGCCATACTTAAACAGTTACCGATCTAACCTATACGTGTAATACGTGTCCTGCCTAGTCGAATCGAGTATAAAACCAACCTATGACTATATACGTATATATCTGACCAACACCGATCAAAGTGTCTCACGCTCATTGAAATTCGACTTATCTATTGTACGCACATGTAGGTGCATGTATATGAAGGAAGTCTACGCCAAATAACAATTTTATTATCCTTCATCCCCTCCCGTCAGCCCTCTCGCCCTGTCGCCGTCACGCCGTCGTTGCCGCCACCGCCCTCACCAATCCCGTTCAAAATCTCCTTCGCTCTGGCAAATTTCGTATTTAGCGGATGGCGTGCAAGCTTCTCAAGGCCAGCTAGTTGGCACATAAAATTTACGATGTTCACCAAAGAACAAACCAATATAGCGAAGGACACACGTAACAAAGAAATTTCGGCAAATGACTGAGTCAGTGTCTATGGATACGATTATCAGATTGATTTTTGGGTATGCATGCGTCTTGTATACGTAGAAGGGTGAATGAAGAAATAATGAAATTTCCCTTGAGTCATGTCTGCCACTTTTTTACGCATTGATCTTCAATAAAGCAGCGATGCTTTGTCCGTTGGAAGAAAAATGAAAAGGTCGATTTACTGTAGCTATTGGCCTCTTGCGTAGCTCGAGTGGCGCCACCCTAGCGGTAAGTATACGCAATACTTAGGTAGGCGGACGTTTGTTTGTTGCTGGCGTACAGTTACTGCGTATTCTTTTTTATAATAATTAAATTAATTAAACATATCAACAGATAAATATTGTTGTATGGTTAGATGTGGAAATCGAGCAAAAAATTTATGCAGGTGATTATAATGCTACGCAGTTTTATCATGTAAGATACGTAACGTGCAGATTATGGATGTTATTTAAAAATTTTTATGTTATATGTATCAAAACATGTTCCAGATATATGAAAAGTTTCATCCACAATTAATGCATATTACCACATTATATGCAAAGTTATTATAAATTCACCATTTTCAGGCGTATCTGCTCTATCCACTGCTTACTTAGGTTCATTCGTCTCTAATTTTTTTAGACATCAAGACGACTGAAAATATATCATAACGAACCTGAAGTAGTTTTAATATGGAATTTTTGTATTATCAATATATATAGTATACGAGGAAACGTTTTAGAATTTTTCGTTAGTTACTTCTACTAAAACTTCACGTAGGCGGTGGTTAATTTTCATTGTAGGAATTATTTTCCGAGTAACAACACGCCTATCTGTGTGAATCGCTTTTTCGACATAATCTACAGGTCGACTTTCAAAAACTTTTCTGCCTATAATAAAGAATCGTATTTTGTTTAAGCTGGTTTTATAATGCAAGTAAAACATACTTATTAAATAAATTAGTTTGGATTTATACGTGTAAATACGAAAAAGGATATGCTATATATATACCAATATTTTCGAGAGTGAAAAGTTTAACCCTGGTACCAACATTCAACTAACGGTCAGACTACTCATTTTCTCCGATTGATATTTATTTTCAAACCTTCTTCTTTATTCTCCAAAATCTTACCGTGAACGCATTGTTTCGACTCTAACACCACGTTCGCATACGCTCCGAAGAGAATTGAATATGTATGACCGCGATTAAGGGACTGGGGTTCGAGTCTGCATCAGCAAGACACGATATCCCGACAATGAATCCCAAGGGAGCGGGAAAATTCAAACCAGACATGGAACGAAAAAATTTTGAACTAAGCTTATATGTTGACCGAGACTCAGGACTTTGTATTACTACGCTGTTTCGTGTCTACAGTCAGTCTACGAGTTCAAAGTATATTTTTGACAGATCGAAGGAAATTAAGTCTCTAGCAAGCCACACGTGGCTCTGCGTACAACTTCTTCAAGGTATGCATTTGCATGGTTTTGCATTGAAAAATATTTTAATTTTCTATTTTAGTATATATGTACATTTCCATCATCTTACGGAAAGTGACGTGTTATTTCCTATGGATCGCATTGTTTGCGAGCTGTCAAAAAAGAAACATTGTACCCGAGAACCGACTACGTATAGCGATTGCGAATAAGCAGCGACGACACCAAGTAAAAAGATTTCTATAAATAAAGAGGAACAAAGACGATATCTAGAATACGAACGAACGTCTGAAGCGAAAAGTAATAACAATGTGGTAGACAACGCACCTGCTCCAATGCGTCACAGACGTGTTGACACTGCAACCACATATTAAGAACCCTCTAGGATGATTCAAAGCTTTTACGCAATTCCCATGAAATCTTGGACGAGTACAAATGCCCTTACAAATATTCGGTTAAGTCGCGTGGTTAGGCGAACCTATCTCATCGAACCACGATACCAGCATAGTTGTAACATAGTTCGACATAGCTGGCTCGTTATGACTCTCGGTTCAGGATGCGTGATTCAAAGGTTCCGGTCGGCTCTCGGTAAATGTGTACAGATCAAAGGAGGCAAGAAATGATAGCATTTTCATAATCACCCTGTAGGTACATAATGCTGTACGTCCATTTGTAATACACGTGACAGTCCAAATGCACTGTTCCAGGATCCTCATGCACATACCCCGATGTTGAAAGAAAGTTTTCCTACAGTTCCATCCATATCAATCAATCGAAAAGATGATCTTGACGCTCAAGAGAAGACTAAGAGGCATCCGCTACCCGTTAAAGCCAGAGAAACGGAGGCACCGTATATAAAGTCTAAGCGAGAGTGGCCCGTGCTGTGGAACGTCAGTCGATCGCCAATCCGTTTCAAGCCGTGTTAGACACGCTTCGGTGTCTATAAGCGCGATGCGCGATAACCGGCCGTGATTAATGCCCGACGGTTCTCCAGCCACTATTTTCACTAGCAACAGCCACACAACGAACAAAAACGAAATTGACATTCAACCGTGAAAATTTTATTTCCCACCGCCAGGAGCCAGCATGGTCCGTCGGGTTTCTCCGCACATGCCTTCGCTCCTGTACGTGTATAGATAATCTAGGCGTGTGCACAACAGTGCGACAGAGCTTGGGAGTTATTCAAGGTCTAGAAGCCAGAAGCAAGCTCTTTTATTCGCTGCTGTACGTAGGGTACTGCACAGTTATATGGAAGTGAGTCGAAGTGTACACGTAGAAAAAATATACAGCGAGCAATGCAGATGGAGTAGATAGAACCACGTAAAATTTAACACGTGCCCTACCCATAACTACTTCTGCAGCCAGAGCGAAAACATGGAAAAGTTTATTGTGAAGTATATCCTGGCCGATTCCCTCGCAGGGAGCTCGCTGGGTCGTTTATAAATGTATTGCAGTCTGCCAACGTGTGTTACACCAGAACCTAAACTCCCAGGTATACTTTTCCCATACCAGTGACGTTTCTCTACCTGGCACTCGTCTCTCTAGAACATAAAGTCAAAGAGGATCAAGAAGAAGAAATTCCTCCACAGAACGATTTCCCGGCGTCGGCTGTAGTCACAACAAGCTGACGGAGACAGAGGTGATCGCGACGGGCGATAGAGTGAGCTGCGATAGCTATAGAAAAGGTGCGGGAAATAACAGCACACGATTATTTACACAGTTCTGCTTACTGGCAATGGTCGCCGACTGTACAATAACAATCCCAACGTGCACAGTTGACTCTGCCTATGGCGGCGTCACCCCCTCCCAGTCGCAGAGTCTCCTACCATATTCCCAGCGGGAGGACGCCGTCGATGGAGTTCAGTATGCAATGTACTTTCAGCCGGGAAACGCGACCCGTATCAATTGCAGAAGTCGAACATTACCTATTTACCGATTTACCGATTATTACCGATTTCCCACCGGCCGAGAACCCTGTACCAAGGTGCGTCCTCACTGGTCACACGGTTCCCATGCATTATTAAAAATCAGGAATCTCTTGTCCTATTCGCAGGAGAAAATCGGTTGATTAGTCACAACGTCGATCCATATAACACGAACCTTATATTCGACCTCAGAGCTACCTCGGTTTACGAAAAAGAGGTAGGACGGAGTATGGCTGCTACCGCAAGGTACTTACCGTTTCGATAGTCTTGACCTTGGAAAAAGCAGATGTACGCTTATACCCTCGTGAAACACTGCGTCCACTTCCCATGGGCAAACCCTTCGGCTATCGCCTATCGCCCATCGATCTCCACGTCTCCCTTCGATCAAGTGCATTCGTCATTCGTGAACCCGCATCCGTCGTAGTATACAAACGCACCGTAAGAACCATCCGGATTTCGAATTCTTACATCTGCCCTTGGTGTACAAGGGAGATCGATTTTGATTCGCCGAAATCACCTGAAGCAATTATCGAATCTCGGTGTCTACTCGGAATCGGAAAATTTCAAAATCCATGTCTAGCCCTGTGTAGTGGACGACAGTGACATTTCGCTACTCGGATTCGGCTGTAAGTGGGGTTGCTGTCTCTGCGTCCCCTAAGGAACGATATCCTCGGTAGGAATTACAAATGAACTGAAGAACTGTGCAGATAGGGTAAGGGACAGGAAGTGATGAGGTAAGGAGGTGGGAAAGTCGAAGCGAAGGAATAGCAAATATCATATGTATTGCGTGCGGGTGCGTTAATGCGTCAAGGGGCTAGTGAGCCGGCCTTTGGTAAATATATCGAGAAGTTAGCGAACCCTGACTGACGTTCCGATGTTATATTTAAGCTGCGTGAGAATTCAACTGACAAACAGATCGCAACGACCCTGAACCTAACAATTTATTTGATGTTCACGTAACGGTGACAAGGTCCAGTTATTTTGCTTGGATATTTCGGACTTCAACACCTTGCTACGTCACCGGCTGACACCTTATGGCCCTTAGGGATTCAGGTGGGGAGTTCCGTATAGTCCTCCTTTGGATCAGTATATATTTTACAGTAGATTATTAGCCGCTGGTACTTCATGTTATAACTTTGATAAAGATAAAATATCCAGTTACGTTATAATGCAGCAAAGACTCTTTTTGCCACGATATTTATAGTCTAATAATGTCAAAGGGATGCTTTCAGTTATGATATAAACAATTTATTTCGTACCTTTGGATACTTCTAATCTGTAATATGGTCCGTGCGTGAAAAGAATATGAGGTTTCAGGTTCCGGCGTAAAAAGTACGAAATCTGAGGATTGAATCCACGATATATGATTGTAGTAATAATTTTCTTGTCGACGAATATTAATAATCATATACATACAATGCATAAATGGTTTTGCTGAAGTTTATATGTTTCATTAAAGACTATAGTATTCTATGATGTACAGAAAAATTTTATTATTCTCCCTGAGACTGTTTTATAATATACATATGATCAAGACTATACAGACTTGATGAAAGAAACGTGGTCTGAATCATACAATGAGAACTAGCACACTCGTCATAAGCCAAGAATCCTCAAAGCCAAGGAGAATTATAAAGAGCTACCATACTTCTTTTTATATCAATAGACGAGACTTAATCAATCACTATTTTAAAAATATCTAGTATCATATTGTTACTTGAAGCAAAGAACAATACCTCCTTCATTTCTACTTTATCTATATCCGTACAATATGCAACTAACTTCCAGACAAATTTCTCGCCAATATACTTCATTCTTAATAACCGTCTAGTTTTCCTTTGGGAAAGAGAACAAAAAAGAACACCCGAGTGGTTTACCCGCGTATATAACCGGATGCACGACTAGTGCCATCTAGCGGATCAGGTACGGTCGGTAAAATAGGAACAATCCGTCAATAAACAACTGTTTTACCGACAGAAAAGCCCGGGGCAATGACCCGCTTGTTGAAGAGCGCCTGACCTATATTGCATACATGCCGACCAAATACGTTTATATAAGGAGTGCATACATAGATAAATCCCTATGTTATATACCTGCGCGCTCATCGATGGCGGGTCCCTCTCGACGACCCGCGCATGGCATAAGCTTCATGTACGTGCGTGCTAAAGTTTGTGCGTAGAAAAGAAAAAATGTATACGTGGAATATGCCAACATCAGATGCAAATACAGTAGCTGTTACGTGAAACGAAGGGTGGCAGCCCTCTAAAAGTATCTGATCTTCTTATCGATCCATTAAAAAATGTACATCCTTGATTTATTCTAATTCAATGTCGCGTTAAGATCGCGACCCATATACATTGTCGATCCTCGCGATTCGACCAAATCGACCTTCACTTTAGTTTTGCCAGATAGTACGATTAACTGTGGTCCATACCTTAACGCGCATGCGTACAAAGTACTCACGAAAATCTTTCGTGTGGAATTTTCTGTTCCTCTGTTCAAATACGTATAGTCGACTCGGGGAACGACATTCAACGAACAGTTTTGCGTTATAAGTTTAAAATAGTGAATAGATTCTAAAATAATTTTACCTATCAGATATTCTGTGTACACAATCAAAGCAAAATTAATGTTCGAAATTACAAAATAGAGAGTCTCGAGAAAAACAAGAAAGAAAATAATATCGAATGTTTCAATTGAATTTGTCAAATTTTATGCAGTTTAAGCGATGGGTTCATCAGTTGTGCATGCGCAAAAAAATCCGCATGTGGGATAAATCCCACGATATGGCAACATTGCTTCACTTTCGACACACCGATCGATCTAACGACATTCTAACCTTCACGGAGAAGATTCCTGGGCTTTCTGTGGACAACTTGCTCCAGCATAATAAACCGTTACTCCAAAGAAAGATAATTTTTGGGAAAAACAAATGTGACTCTTTACGATTTGCTACACTTCAATGGTTGTTCTTGAACTTTGTAATATCGTTAGTTATTACTAAGCACTAAGTTCCTAAAAGAAAGAAAAAAAATAAAAATTTACTATAACCTCATAGTATGGCTATAGTTGCCTAAATGCCATGGTTTGAAGTATGGAGTAAATTGGAGTATGTAATACCGAAATAATTTTTACAGAACTTTTTGAAGAGGTACTGCGTAGTGTACAGTGTATGAAAATAGACGTCCTTTGGGCCTCCGTTTGAAAAAGGGACACTACCTGATTCTCGAAACGGTCAATCGGACAGTGCGGCTAAAAGAAAAATGGTATGCCGATGTCACGTGATTGCTAAAAATCAGGTAAAGCTTGACGGCCATGCAAATTTATTGCTATATGCTCCAAAAAAAATCCAAATTGAATGAAATGCTATTCGTTACTGTATAGTTTTAATATATGGGATTTTAAATGGATATTAGTGTCTTCATAGGTAGACCGTCCCGTTGGACTTTAATCTATAATCGAAAACGATGACTCCTCAATGTATTTACATGTTAATCTTGAACTGATTTTTACTATTACTGTAATAACCATAAATTTCTCTTAAAATACTGGAGTTTAAATCGACATATCGTTTAATGAATGAAACACGCGACTCATAAATTGTTTAGTTTCTATATCCATCCTACCAAGTGTCCTACACCATTCCCCCATGCAACCAAAAATTGGTCGATCCAATCATCGGTAAGCTCATCGGCAATAAAAAGTCCGTGACTCTGATATCCCAATTCTTTACGTTTCTATAGTACAGCCCGTGCAGTCTCACGGAATACGAATAAATGTCGTAATGATCGTACATGGTTTTAGTCATGTAACAGGATATCGCAAATGCAAAAAGGCAACGTAGCAATATGCATATTCATTATGGCATTGTATAAATTTGAATTCATCGAGTAACCCAGAGATACAATCATGGCGTTTATCGGAAAGGATTTCAAAGTACGTGACGCGGCATGATAGGAAGCTCGGATTTCAATATTAAAAAATTAAATTAAATTAAAAACGAGGAAAGATGTACCGACGCATAAAATCAGCACATGTAGTGAAGACTCAATCCCATATGTCACGTGTACGAGCTTCAGAAATACTTATGAATTTCGGATAATAAATGAATTACTGCCGGGTGGCGTCCGTCAAAAGAAAAAACAAGTCACAGAAACAACGAATAACCAAGAAGCATACACTGAAAAAGAGATAGGGAGGAGCATGGAGGGAGAGATAAAGCGTGCGTGAGTGCGAGAGAGGGAGGGGGGAGAAAGAGAGAGAGAGAGAGACCGTGCCTGACTGAGTAAACGAGACAGGGAGGAGAGAGAAAAAAGGGATAGAGACGTATGGAGGGTGAAGAAGTGACAAGGTGAAATGTAGGGTGGTGTGAGGGTCAGAGGGAACGAACTAAAAGTCAATGCCCGGTAGATGACAACACGGCACGTAACTGATCATACACAAGTAATTTTTCCGACGTTGCAAATGCTGAGATTCATCGTGACGAATGTTGTTTGTTTTAAAGTACAACGGTGTTGATGACAAAACTTTGCGACTTTTGACATTTGGGGGTGTGATTTGGCAAGTTACATACCTGCCACTGCTGCCGAAGTAACCGGGAACTGCACCTCGGGTAATAGTTTTTGATTTTTCAGAGCCGTATCGGGCGGATCCCTTCGTCATGAAGCACTACACATCACACACTAACACTCGCGATTAACTTTTCACGTTGACCTTCGACGTGAAACACCTTAAAAACGCGGAGCACACGCCAAATTCTCGCACTCAGCATCGCAGCGCAATGCCGCCATGTTTCCTGTTGTTTCTCAGATGTTTCGGGAGTAGAGTCACTAGGTTCGTTCGTGCAAGCGTTTTTACGTACACCGGAGCACTATAGGTATGTTCGAAAATGAGTCGGGAGCGCATTGTGCGTTGCTTCTCTGTTCATTGCATGGATTTGATCGAGACTGAGTAGGCCCTCGGTACTCTCGGTTCCCTTTTTGAACACACCTCTATAGTTCTTCGGAGCACGGAACCTACTGTTGGCTCTATCATGGCGACGATCGATGCGACATCTTACAGAGGATACGCCCCGTTGTGTTTTAGAAGGTTCGGCTACCACGACACAGATGGCGGTAGTGAATATGACTTGTATGGAACGATTAAAAAATGTTTAAAGGCCACAATAATAGATTATCCATATTTTTGAATGTTTCATATTAAGAATGTTTTGTTGGTCATTTTTGTCTTTATACGTAATGACACAAGTATAAAATTTTCTGAAACATGGAATTAAATAAGAATGCATGACAAATAGTTAAAATACTAAAATGTTAAAAGTTATGATGCGAATGATCCGATTCGAGGATATGATACTAGTCTTACGTACTTTTTGACCTAGTAGATCTATACAGTCCATTAATTTCATTTGGCCTTTCATATTTACAATTAATAAGGAATTACTATGCTGTAGGTACTTTGAACGTCGGGAAGTTAGTGCGAGAAAATAAAAATTTACGTTTATAATGCCTAAAAACTTTTTATTTTTATTAATATTTCAAATAATCAAGTAGATTTCCATACAATTTTTTTGATGAATTACTTGCTGCGAGCATCGTAGCCTCGGTTCATTTTCGAACAAACCAGAAATGAGTAGGGAGATGCACAACGTTACGGTTTTAGCAGATATGGGTAGGGAGATGCACCACCGAACTCTAACCATACTGGAATCCGTACGCCTGCATTCGGAGGATTCGGAGGGAACCCGGCCAGCGCGGAACCGTCTCACTCCACGTGATTATAAGGTTGTCCTTTTCGAATTGGACTGCACATGTGGTGTACAACCCCTGTGAAAATGTTATAACGCCGCGTATTAGTGTTAGTAACGCCAATACTAAAGTACAAATTTGTGAACAATGTACACGTACTGTTGTATAAATTCATGTACATCGATGTGGAGCCTTACCACAGGTTTATCTTTTTTTTAAGTAAATATTTCCGAAAATTGCAAAGAAAAAACATGGCTTTATTACTAAAGTCACCCAGTTCAAACTTTTTCAGAGACTGTACAGTGTGCCATAGAAAAAACTTCTAACATCGTCTGTGTCCTTGCTATCTCTCTCTACTCGCCCCCACCCCTGCCGTACGGATTCCAGTATGGTTAGAGTTCAGTGAGATGCACAACGCTACGGTTTCAGGCGATACCAAAAACATGGCGCTAAATTGGAGCGGCGAGTCCGGGATTAGGATTTTGTGATCATCCCCTCCGTCGACAATGCACATCCCGTCATAGTCCAGCTGAACATGATCACGAACGTGTACCCCTGGTCAGTAGAGTTCTCCGCAACTTACGGCTGGTTCCCAGACCAACTGTTAGAACGAGGCCGCTCATCAGATATTGCCTAAATATTTTTTTTTGTAATCCTTAATTCGAATGCACAGTGTACGCTCGATGAGATTTACTAAGACAAAAGCCAGCACCTCATGCCTGCCTGTGTAAAGAGTGCAGATGCGGTGCTAGCTTCCAGCATTATTTAACAATAGTTCCAAGCGGAATTATGTTCCAACATTGAGTACTAGAGAGAACTATCCCGGAACTATTTGAAACACAATTTGAAGACATACCTACACTGAAGCGCATGGTGCGACTGTATCCTTAATAGGTAATTTACCGATGTTACCTAGCAGAACTATTGTTAAAACTTAATAGGAATTATAAAACTCGAAAACTATTGAAATAGCCTATTGTTCAAAGACTTTTCAGAAGCTAAGGTGCCAACTTCACATCTCAATTTTACCAATGTTTCACAGCAGAACTATTTTTGAGACTGTAGGACATTCTAAAAAATTTAAGAAATTGCGATGCCATCTTCACACTTGTGTAGCACCTCAACTTTTGAACAATGTTTCATCATTAAGCTTTTTCAATAGTTCTAGAGGAGTTCTATAGTTCCTGATAACTTTTAACAATAGTTCTGCTACGTAACATCGGTAAAATATCTATGAATCATACTTTTGGCACCATACGCTTCAGTGCAGGCAAGCATGAGTTGCTGGCTTTTATCATATTAACATTACCGAGCTTACACTGTGCGCTCAAACTTAGAACGCAAAGAAAAAAATATTTAGACTGTGTCCGATGAGCTCCCTCGTTGTAAGTGTTGCTTTGGGAACCAGTGGTAAGTAGCGAGCAGAGGCTCGCCAAGCTACAGTATGTGATCGCGGTCAGCTCGGCTACGACGGGATCCACGTTATCGACGGAGGCGATGATAAAAAAAATGCTACTTCCAGACACGTCGCTACAATTCAGCGCCATGATTATAGTATTGCCCAAAACCGTAGCGTTGTGCATCTTCCTATGTCGTGAACCAATAATATTGTTTGCCTTTGCAATTGTGCTAAGAGAAAATCAAATTTTACTTGTTATTTAAATATAATTTAAATAAATAAAAATCTAATTGCGAAGCAATATAGAGCAAATCGGGAGGAAGTAATTCATCAAGAAAATCATTTAAAAATCTGCTTCATTATTTGAAATTTCAATAAAAATAAAAAGTTTCTGTTCTAATGAATATTTATTAATCATTTCACAGTAGCAGCAGAGAAATTAGGGAAACATAAGGAATATTTAAGGAGCAATTTTTTATGCATTATGAACATGTAAATTTTTTTTTCTCGCACTAACTTCCCAATGGTTGTCCTTTGCTCCATCTTCTGGTCATTTTTATATCGTCGATAAAACAGAAAATACAGTTTGACGAATATCTACAGTACAGCACCAAGTATTGCTTACCTAAATGAAGAATTGTTTCAGAATCGTTTGTACAGAGGACGGTATAAAGAAAGTTCACATAAGATAAGCTCTGTCTTGTAAAAATAACTGATATAAGTCTTTATTATTTATAATAAATCAATAAATCACCCTTATTTCGATACATCATTGTATACTATATACTATTAAATATTATAACGTATTTTATGACATATGAATTTTGTGAATGAGTTTTGCGCCTGCAAAATAGCAACCAACTGACATAAAGGTACACAGGTTGAATATACACAGATGCTTCACGACTGTAATGTTCAAACCAAACCAAATCCTACCAATTTTTCATACTTGGTAAAGTTAAATCAGTGCAAATACGTGTACAAAATCACAAACATAAAATTACCAGATACTTTCAAAAATCATTATCTCTATTAAAAAATTTCACAATATCAAAATATCATAAAAATACAAAAATGAATTCACAATCAGCAAATCATAATTCACGTAAGCCCGACATCTCTTTAAATCTAAAGCCGATTATTGCTATGGTAGCAACTGTAGGAAAGAAAGAAAAAAGAATAATATCGTACCTCCAGAAAGAACTTAATTATGAAGGATAAAGAAAGAAAATCAATCCATCAGTAAATCCTCTTATCTGACTTCCACTCCATTCTCATCGTTTTCTTTAACTATTCGATTCCCATAAATGTTCCAAGGAGAACGCATGAATTTACGACTCAAGATTTTACATCATCCAAAAATAGCTTATACCATAAAGTTCAACGTTGTTTTTTAAATAAACAACAATGTCAATGTAAAATATTTAAATAATTTTTTATCAAATTAAACGACCTCAATAAATACAACCATATGTCACAACTTGATAAATTCTACAATGAATATGTGTATCTGTTGATAAATGAAATAGTATCAATCTATGCATACGTCACTTGATCGTAGTAAGGTATAACCAGATTGGAACATGACCTTCGTACAACCAGATCTAATTTAGTCGACATACACCAGCCATAGATTTATTGTTTTTTCCTTCTCTTTCAATTTCCGATTGGTCGTTCATACGGCAGGCCTCCGGAACGTGATATTGTAGCAATCTCATTAGCATTGTTAATAATTACTACGATAAAAAACACGTGTAAATCAGCATTTGTATATATGTCGCATTCGTATGCACCGAGTGCGTTGTCGCCCCGTTTATAATAGAATCCTTATGATCACCGAGCGATACTAATCCTTCATCAATGAGCATTC
Organism: Trachelus tabidus; assembly: GCA_030142655.1. Lineage (NCBI taxonomy): Eukaryota > Metazoa > Arthropoda > Insecta > Hymenoptera > Cephidae > Trachelus > Trachelus tabidus. The sequence goes on from JARQTI010000706.1 coordinate 641,960, forward strand.
GAGTACTAGAAAGATTGCTAATACCCTCAAAATTAACAGTAAGTGTGTTCATCGGGTGACAAAGTTTGATATTAACATGAACAAGGCTAATTTTTCTCAACAATACAAGTAACTCCGAAAGAAAGAGTCAGACTTGAAAAGATACTTAATATTTTTCTCCAAGTACACCGTGACTGTTGTTCCATCCATTAGTAAAAGTTAGCCGTGACTATCGTCCGAATTAGTAAACCAAAGTAATGCCAGAGAACAATGAGGTCCTTAGAAAGAAATTTTCAAGAAGTAAAGTTCCACCTGTCTAAGGGGTCAGCAATCCTGGGTATTATTACTTCTCATAAATTGTATAATTGATTCTTTAAAGGCGAAGATTGGACAATGAAAAGCGAGACGCCAATGTTACTCATAAATATATTTTGTCCCACGCTATTGAATTGAACCACGTTAAAAGCAATGGATGTGGGGGCCAGTCACGTGACTAGCCAATTAACCACGTCGGCGAAAAGGGGTTAAAACGAATGGTGAAAATATTATACGAGAAAATGCTAGACGTCAAGTAATACTTACTACGCACTAAGGGTAGCTGAGAATGTGAATACAAAAAAATATCCAAAATGGGGAGAATGCCAATATCCTTGAGGCATGACACTCCTTTCCCGGTAGGAAAAACTCAAATTGTATTTCTGCCTTGTTCAAAAAAAAAGCTTCCAAGAAGATTACTGTATAATAAAAAATTGTAAATAAAAAATTTTCAAGGTAAAATTTACTCTCCTCGCATCCTAAAAATTTGCGAAACAGTTTTTATTGAGACGAGATGAGTAAAATACGCTATAAATAATACCCAGGTCCGAGCTAAAAATAGGGCTGAACAAGTGGCTATAATTTACTAACGTGCTCCACTACCCTTGCGCCATCGTGGCCATGACGTCATCCATGATGGATACTCTTAAAACCATATTCCTGTTCCTCGACTACGTACCTAAAAATAAGTAAAAAAGAAAGCGAAATCAGTGGTAATCAGGTAGTGGAAGCGTAGGGGGTGGTCAATCAAAATAATCCAGTAGCCCTTAATGGGTATGATAACGATACTTAAATTAATAATACAGTATTTGCTAATGCTGAATTTATTTGGCTTGATCTTTATTAACAATACACATTATATATATCAGACCTTATTGCAATGTTTGACTGCACTCAACGTATACACTTTTCATCACGGCTAATAAGATACGTCATGGATTTTAAATTTATTCAATAAAACGCGTTATATGTAGAAACGTTATTACCCAAACTAGTATTGTGACATTAAATACTTATAAGATAAAAAAAATCATCAATCCTATTCGATCGTGATGAAATTTAGATCAATGGTATATAATTGATTTGCATGTAAAATTATGTATGTATACAGAAATTATGAAATTTTGCTGCATTTCATGCGGATTCGCGTTTGTGCTTTATGATACTATTCTCAGCCACACATATATCCATTTTACTACGCAGAATCGACAAATCCTAATGATATGCAGATCGCGAGCGTTAGGTGTGGTGAAATGATACGAAGGAGGTATTCCGTAAGTTAGCATACTGTAACGATAGATAAAAATCTAACCTTGTTGCGGAGGTGTGGTCCGGCGTAATAGAATTTTTATGATGACTGCTTCGTTGCATTTGCGACTGTTAATGACAAACTATCAGTCACCTATTAACGACATCACGTTCGATACTTGTCACTGTGTATCGATATGATAAGTCTATCGATCTGCCATGACAAACGTACATGAAAGAGTAATGTAAATTGACAAAAAACAATATTTGTTTATCGTAGTAGCAGCTAAAAGGAATTATAGTGGTACTGACTTTTATTATTTTACTGAAATTAAGGTATAAGTTTACATATATATATAGATTTTTACGAAAAATAAATATAATTTCAATAACGAACAGTGCAGATGTAATGATTTTATTGAACAAGACAAAAAGGTTAGCCTATATTGTTATCTGTATAAGGATTCAGTCGAGCCATTTTCTTTTAGATCATTGTACTTACTACCGTTTGAGCTAATTCGAAAATTCACTGATATGCCGTCACAAATAGATGATGATACAATTAATTGCAATAGCAACAAAAAATACTGCAAACATGATTCTGTATCAGCGTCACATTCAGTATACATTCTTATAGAATAACCCATAAGAAAAAAGTTTCTAGAAATCGATATAGATGTCCAACAACAACTATGTATTTCTTGTATTTCTTCCTTAGTTTAGTTCGAATCCGTGTTGGAATAATGGCGCTTATCGCTATCAGCTATACCACTACGGTTATACCATGGAGCCTCCATGGGTTATACGTTAGCGATCGTGTACAGAAATATACATATAAAACAAAAATGCATCGAGAACTTGCGGCGAGCAATACAGATGGCGCAGACAAACTGACTATGAATTCGAACACGTGCTCGCTTAGATAAAGCTACATTGGTATACACAGAGCGAATAGATCTAATAACAATTATTGTTCTAAGATATTATTAAAAAAAACAAAGAATCAGAAAACACATAAAATTAGTTATACATACATTAACAGCATTATTGCACCACTTAAGATGGTTTCATAGGAATTAATGAGTTCTAGAAGTTCTAGAACAAAAAGATTATATCATGAATCATGCGCACGTACGTAATATGTAAGTACAAGTATTATGTATTAGCTTTTTCAACGAAAAAGTGTATTGGCCTTAAATTAACCTTGTGCAAACAGTCAGCCATCGACTGTCCTTAATTCTGGGCGATTCGAGCAATCAGTTTAGGATTTTACAGATGAAATAACGTGTTGCAATTAGACTGTCCTTGTTCCATATTAATAGTCAATATATAAAGTAGATACCAGACCGCTACATTATTACTGACAAAAACGTAAGCACGCGTGCCGTTGTTCATTTAGGCCATAGAAAAATTAGCGTGCCATGTTCGTACGCCACTAAACTTTGTATCTACGTTACAGTAATTGGCTGAATGTCAAATCTTACGGTTTCACATAATACACGTTATTATCTAAGATACCTAATCCTACAATGCGTATCACGTGAATTGCACAAGACTCCTTGCCATCTAAGGGAATCTCAGCTAGCTGATCCGTTAATTAATAATTAATTAGACGAATGGACTAATTATCATAAGTACATAGATATATAGATCCTCCCACAGGTATGTCCACTCTGAAACACATAGAGTTGCCGTACGTAAAGTTCCAGCAGTAACCAGCAAGGTCGCCACTTATCGTCTCTTAATGACGTGTCAACGACAATTATGTTAATTAAAGTGGAATCAAGTCGAATATTTCTCTTATTGTCGAGATTTTCTGTATAACGTATGTTATAAATATATACATTATACAGAAATACATAGGTGCTGATTTCGACGAGATTTACGTCATCGGACCTTTTTGTACGCTTTTTATCTATATACGTATACTTATATGCACTTAGACGCGATTATGCTGAACCGTCATTATCCATCTACTTGCAACATGATATATATGTGGTGGGACGCCATTTTGAAATTCCACCGTTATCTCTCTCAATTAAACGATTAAGGCCTGATGATTGCGCGAGGAGAAGAAATTAACGAGCCGACTCCATGCGATACTCTATTCAATTGATCTATTGGCAATAACATTCGATCAGGTATAATTGAATATTAATATCAAAAAACACGATTGTTGGTTTTGCAATTATTACTTCAAGTTTTATGTCATACTGATCTTTACTAATTAAACATACCGTTATACAGTATAAATACTTATCAATCGATAATTTAATTAATACAAATATCTTTTTATAGAAACACTGAAAATAATTATTACTTGATAATTAATCAAAATCATTAATCCAGGAGTATCGAATGAGTACGGTGACACCTGCTTGACGACCTCTTGCAAAGCTGCAGACTGCGAGTTTGATCCTGCTGATTTTACATATCATTGATAAGGACTCATTTATCTGGACTGACAAGATTCCTAGCATACTGGATACATGATACCTAGGCAATTTATCCTGATTTCATTCTCATTTGTCATAAACGAATATATATATATACACACACGTTTATGTATAAAAACATGCATTCATGTCATAGACTCACTAATGTAGTAAGGTACGTACTCATATAGGATATATCGTATGTAGCATTAGCATTGCCCTTATTCGAAGCCTGACAGTTTGTTAATATTATTGAAATATATGTATTACGAATTGGAACGTGAAGGGAAACAAGACTCTCACCATATGTGCAGATGTTGTATGTTCTCCAAGCCAAAATCAAGGTCTCCTGTAATTCGTTATTTTATTGCTTTCACGCTTACTTGGCGTAAGTTAATATATTCCAGTATTATGTATATACGTATATGTATACGGTATACATATATGTGTAATAGTATTATGATAAATATCTGGATGCCAACAATCAAACTATGTCATTATTTGTGAATTGTATAATTTAATATAATATAATCATGTTAAACGTACACTTCGGGGATAGGGCACATTATGGAGTACTCACACATGAAAGTTAACATTTTTAAAAAACTGAACCGAAACTAACTAAATAAACCATATCCAGTCAAATTAGAGTTGAAATAATTTTAAAAATTCGGTATGGACGCAGCTTTATTGTCTTCAAAGTGCACGTTAAATATTTAGAGGTTCAGTTAAATTTCTTAAAGTATGTAATATATGTTCACTGGAAAATTTGTTGCTAAACTATATTTTGAGTATGGGTATATGTATATGCATATGTATTTACGTATATACATATATACGTAAATATATGGTGCAACGAATGATTAAAATAAATGATAGTGTAACGTATATCGAAATCAAAAAGATTATCTATGTGAATTTATGGTATTGGATTATAACAGGAATTATATAGCGATTGTAGTGATTATGACGTTGTAGATACAGTGGTAATTGTCGCACTACCGGCTCCTGGTTGCAGGTGCAGTTAGAACAAAGAGATCGTGGTTTGGTACAATGATTAATCGATCCACGAACAGGATTCATTCAGGATCTTGTTTCAGTATTACCGTATCGATTTGCATTTTTACAAGGAAAATTTTTATAATTCAATTTAATTAATTTTATTTCTTATCACAAATAAGCAAAGATCCGTTGGCGACTAGCGGAAGATTCTCCAAAGTGTACAGGAGTACTGAATCTGAATGAGTCAGATTCTAGGAATCAATATTATTGTGACAGTACACGTACGCTAATTGATAAGTGCATCCAGTATGCAATTACGATCAATAAAGGTCATCAAATATCCGATGATCTAAGAGTAACCGGGTAGGTATGCCTGTATTAATTTTTTTTTCTATTCCGTGCAATAGACAGCTACTTAATTGGTTTACATCACAAACTATTCCTTCGAGACTATTTTCCTATTCCTTTGCCTTCTACGTTTGTTCAGAATAAACAATATTATTCTTAGTTTATCATTATCCAAATTTGCAGTATTGATTTTATCATAAAAAAGAAATAGATTACCCAAGTAACCTCTTTGACCGTCCGTAAAAATTGTAATTTCGAAAACTGTTTTATATCGTCGAAAATTATTTTTTCGAAATCAAGGATCATGCGATCTAGTCATTGACAGACAAGTCAATATTTTCACAAGTTTCGTCAAATGAAATCGAGGATAATAAATGTACAGGATATACATTCCCTGGTTGCCCTGGCGCGGATGTGGGCGTGGAGTGCGAGTCAAGGCCGCGTGTTCTAGAAAGCCGCCATCTTTTTATTTTGCGGTGGTGACTGTCAATTGCTATGCAATCGTTATCCAAGAGACCAATTTTTCAAAAAAATCCACCCAATCAGATTGGCATTGATCGGGATTGTAGTGTTACAGAATTTTTATTCCGATTGAACGTTTACGATCGTTAAAAAAATAAAAAGTAAAAACCATACATTTCATGCAATATGATAATCAGGATTGCCAATTTCGTCCGATAAATATCTACTCTTAATTCTGAATAGGATTCTGTGTCCTATGAAATATGAATTTACATGCTCGTCCTGTAACCCAGGGATGCTACTTTTACTAATGTCTCATTTGGAAAAGGTCACGACTAGGAATCCATAGAGGAATGTAAACATCCTTCGGACCTTTTGAACGTAATAGATTATTAGCGATCTCGGTGCATAATAATAGGACGTTATTCTCTCAGTGCGTTACGTGATTGTGACCATAAACTCAGCACTGTATATACATACAATTATGCATGTCCTACGTGACGAATAATGTCCGCGAAAACTCTCACGAGACTCAAGGTCCCAATCCAGCAGTTAGGTTCTATGTACATACTTACCCGCAGTATATCCATTGTGGTTCTCTCTTATCCTCGAATAGCCATTACATCGTAAAAGTTTAATAGAATTCAAGAGCACGCTTGAAAGTCATGATTTTACGATATATCACAGTAATACAATTATAATAATTCGGTTGATTGTTTTTACCTCCATACTGTATACCCTAATCATTCAACTTACCGAAACGGAGCCAGCACTTACGACTGAGTCTATGACCTCATTATTTAATAAATAAATAAGCTAAATTAATCAAATGTCTCACTTTCAAATATAACAATAAAAATTATAATTTGTATCTGATAATAAATTGACAAATTTTTTTGTTCACACAGTAAAATTCTACATCTCGATGTCTTTTTGTGCAAATAAATAATGTTTAAAGTAAACGATACATCAGCAATAATTTCATAAGAATTAAACGATCGATGATAAGCATCCGATTATGAAATTATCGCTGTACTATCTTGCTCAGAAATCAGAAAAAATCTAGAAACATAATAACAATTGCGTAACTTCAGGTATCCATGGTTACCTGATTCGGTTAGAAGTAGAAGAAAAAAAAATAATGAATTGCGATCACGGGAAGCCAGCGTGTCCAGTCATGGAGCGATGTCCTGTATCCGTTATGTTTCGCTATGATAAGAGGGATCCTGTTCGAAGGTAAAAACGTTCCTAGAAGAACCTCATTGCAAAGTCACGTAAAGATATACGAAGGATCGTAGCAGATTTTTCGTTTATAAAAACATGATGTCACGATTAATCAATCGAGGCGTAACAAAATAAATACGTTTTTTCGTACATAACTCAATGTGAACTAAAGACGTGTTCGACGACGTCAATTACTCCGTAACGTTAGACTTGCGTACCGATATCAGAAAACGACACAGAAGACTCAAACGGTTCGTACAATTGGAAAAATTGATTTTTTTTTCCTAATCGACTATAAAAAAATCTAGTCGCTCCTCATTGATTTGCGTAACAAGTCTTTTATTTTTTGCTGAAATCGTACAGTGTGAAATGTTTGAACCTGACTTAAAGGGGTCGGGGTCGTATATATACCGCGTGCAGTTTCACTTATGTGTTCTGAACAAGCTTAGATAACGTTATAGGTAGACACTGCACTTATACGCTGTTGTACTATTTATGCTGTATCTACGGGGGGACAGGCGGCTGGCATCGGTAAGACTCTGTCTTGTCGGATTTTATGCGAATCGGTGTCTTGGCCAAAGGCCAATGGCGTTACTTGTTGGAAATCGAAAGTAGAGTCCTGTACAAAAGCGATTGACAACGCACATGCTTGTAAGATATATAGCACTTGTATCAGCTTTGTGCAGTGTACTTTTAACATATACTTTTGTACTTGTACTTGATTGTACTTTAACATTCTTTGTACTTGTTATACTTTTAACGCACACTTTTTCTTTTACGTACGCAGTCCATTTAAAGGGTCTCCCCTTTGACTTCTCACTAAGGTCGTTAAGCGGAACGATAAGATCGAAGAACGGAGAGCAGCAATCTGCACTTGGAGACCATTTATAGCGATGCATTCTTTGTGTCTTCTTATATAGATATATCACACAATTAATTAATAGCTCGAGTAGTATATAAATCTTATATTGTATGTCCCTGGCTTAATTAACTTCGATTCCCGGATACTTATCGAAACAGATCTTTGCCAATTAACTATTTCCATTATTACACTTGTTTTTAAGAGGATTAAGTATATTTGTGAATATTCTGTCTTTTTTTTTTAATCGAGTCATTTGATATGAGATCAGTTATTGAATATGTCAGATAGTATCGCTAATTAGTAGGGACTGACGAGTGATTTGGCTAAGTTATCTATGTAATTATTACATATAGATAAATGAATAGAAAAGCCAAGAGAATTTCGAAGCTACTTTCTTTTGTATTGACACGGTCATTATTTTATCAAGAATCAATACATAAATCGTAGATTCGATGCTATCATCGCGTATGATTATTATTATTTCTGTCACTTAAGAGTAAGGAGAGCGATTAAGAGAATGCATTGAAATTTTATTAAGACATTTGGATCGTTAATAATTAATCTGTATTCGATTCTTCTTCTGAAATAGTTGAGAATAAGTTATCTGTAATAAATATATCGTTAATGCAAAGATTTTTTTTATTGGACCTTTTACATGGAACAGTATCTATTTTGTACATATACTGGTGCACGAATCGCTATTGATACGTAAAGGACATGGATCCAGGCAACATGATGCAAAACGGTACGCACTTTGTATTGCATCAGCTTAACAGTTAAATGCAAAATACTGCAATTATTTTTCTAAAGTTCTGCCACTTAATGGCTTCCTTATTGTATGGAAGTCGGATAATTGCAGCGTTAGAACAGAATTTTTCGAATGCCTACAGAGTCAAGTTTCCACGGAGGGTGACGACTTTATTGCCTGTAACGTAGTATTGCAAATGGATATAATGGTAAACTTTCAAAAAGATTTCTCGCCTTATAATTTACCTTCGATGAACGATACTAAAATGCAGCGAGTAATTACAAAATGTATTTTGCTTTGATCTTAATTAAACGATAAATTACATTAGCGAGAGGATATATGTATAAACGCTGTTTCGTATTTATTTAAAAAATGTATGGCTGGGATGTCTAATCGTTGTTACACTAAATGGTGTTGCTAAAAGAAAAAATTTCGTGCATCAAGAACTAATGGAAATTTATTTAGTCATGAGAGTAAACGGTATTCACAGAAGTGGAAATCCGTGACGTGAAGTAATTGAGCGTAAAATAGCGAATAATAGTTCACATTGCTAACTTCATCCAAGTGAACTTATTTGTCCGAGATCATTGGAGTACGGTTTCTTGTGTATCAACAATAATATCGTCGAGAAACCTTCGAGTTGCATAATGACTTGGTTTATTAGTTACTTGATTACGAGTAAAAGTGCAAGGCCAAGGCCTAATCTGAAGTCTGCTACCTGCTGATGAGATACTTTTCACTTTGACGTGTTTTTATGGATATTTATGAAAAAGCTTCATCCGTGTACATATTTAAAAATTGGATTGCGTAATACTTCATGCGTATATAAGTACATGTATAACATATAATGCGATTTTTTTATTGAAGATATTCTTACGACGATTACGTTATTTCGAAATTAAATCCGGGATCTGATAAATGATGCAGCAAAAATGTCCTCTATTCCCGGTATAGAGTCGCACGTGCAAAAAAAATTAAAAAATTTAATATCTTATGCTTATATTTAAAATATTGGGTAAACCGCTTATTCGATCGGTCTAAAATTTCAAAAAAAGTAATTATTTGGATGTTGATGGAACGGTTGTATTTGCAAATTTCAAGCACCTGTAACTTGGACGTTCTTTATCTGCAAAATTAATTATTTTTTGCATAGGCGAAGATACTTTCGCATGCTTCGATAAGCAGTCAACTAACGGCAAAGCTGCTTGGTCCAATATTTTTTGTAAATTTGTGAATGTCATTTAAAAATTTTTAAACAAGGCCAGTCATCGATTGCCTATTCACCTTATAAACGATAAGATGGTTGACAACCTTGGAGTAACATAATGACTCAGTTAATTGGTTCCTTAATCAGGAATTTATTTTCACAAAAAAAAATCAATAACAAATAACAACAAACAAATACTCGTGAAAAAAGCCATAAATCAGTCTACGCAAAGTGGTCCACTATGATCCGAACACTTTAATATTTCCTTATGCTGTGAGAATAAAAAAAAAAGCGTTTAAGACACAATTTGCAAAATATCGCATGACGAACATGATACAAAATATTTTTTCCAAATTCATTTTCTCCAGAGTTATCAATAACGTCGATATTCATAATCAAGGGATATATTTAATTGTATAACACCAATACTCAATACTCAAGAACGTGTAATTTCATACAGTATACAAATCAAAAATATATATTTAATAGAAAATGACAAGTTTCGTATAAATACAAATATAGAAATTATTCCCTAGTTAATTCGTTGCCAAGGAGAACTGTATTTACTAATCCTATTGGCCATCCTGACTCATCCAGTATTTACATACCTCCTATTTTAGCCAACGCACAGCAGTACTCGTTACAATGTTAAGAAATTAAATTCAGATGGTGTGTGTTCGTAATTCTATTCAGTGCATAGCGAGTACAAAAATGATAATAATTTTGGGAACTGCCCTGAGCGTCGGAGTCGTCGCAGCTTGTACAGTGCCTTGGTTTTATTGGAATAAATCAAGAAGGAGGAGCAGTAAGTAAATTTAATGAAATTCTTATAAGATCGTTAAAAATTAATTTACCGAAAAGTAAGACATTGTATTTAACCGAAGATAATTTAAAATCACAGAGTTCAGGGGCGCTGTCATGAGGTTGTTTGTCATTGCGTAATACGTATAATGAACTGCCCAGCTATTATACGAAGTCAGACTGCATGTTTTTGTTCGTGAGAATTTACATAATTCCCAATTGGTCGAAGCACTGAACTCTGTGAGTAGTATGACGTGGAAAAAAATTGTTTTATTCCTTTTTAATAGATAATGAACATTCTGCTGGATCGGAAAATGGACAGGAACGTGGATCGGTAAATTCATCGATTCCTGAAAGAATTGACACTCGACGCTCATCTGGATCAGCAGATTCTTATCAATCATCTCAAATAGAAATCAAGATAAGCGGTATCAGTCGTGAACAATTTTTAAGAAACCTGATGCCATCTGGAGCAACGCAGGAAAACGAGGCTTTGCGCTACGCGGAAGTACCAGAAAATAGAGCAATTTCCGTACCGGAAATTGCATCAGTTCAGACAACGCAATCTACAATGGGAAGACTACATACTGTATCTGAAGTTTCTGAAATTAAACCAGATATTCAAAATACAGATGATTCATGTAAATCACCGATTAAAATAATGCAATGCCAAACAAATGTGGATGATCAACCAGGTCCGTCGTCTTCCGGTTTGCACAAAACCTCCCAAGCGGAAGTCACGAGATCATTGGACTTACCGACGGAACGATTGATCGAGCCAACGAAAAGTACAGCCTCCCAGTACCAAACGGCTCCATCACTCGTTAATGCGGTCAATGAATCCATACGAAGTGATACAGGGACTTCTGGCGCGACGAAAAGCACAGACAGGAAATACTTATCGAATATATCGAACAAATTGAAAACTATGTGGATTAATGTCAAGCGAAAGAGATCATCGGATAGATCGTTAGAAATAGAACCTGCTAATCAAGAAAATTTAGAAAACGATCAACCAACCAGTCATTCAACGTTGCTGGAAAAGAGTAAAGAAGAGTCCCAAAAACTTCAGAACGAAGTCCTGCGTGGAGTTGCTGCAATCTTAGCGCGTAGTCAAGAGCGTCTTGACGATGATGATAATGAACCTACAATGATTATCAAGATAAGTGGACTGGATCGTGGGGCTTTACATGATTTTGTGAATACCACAAATTTTGGAAATCGCCATGCATCCTCTTGTAAATCCGAGCAACCTAACCTGTCCTTAAACTTAGAGATGGATGAGTGGGAATCGGATAGTATTGATGAAGACAATGATAATCATTCCAGAAATGATTATCCTAAAACTGATACACCAACAGTTGATAAGCGTTCTAGAGTTCGTTATCACAGTAGTTTACCTATAAAAGTCAAAAGAAATCATTCAAACAGTCTGATGTCCTTTCGACCACCGAAAAGAATGACTAAAACTTTGGAATCATCGAGATTAAATTTAAGCGACGGAGAAGATCGATTGAATATGACAATTAATGAGAATGACGATTCTGCTATTAATGGATATTCATCGATTGATCCATCCTCAAGAACATCTTATATGTCATTACCTAATACAGTAAATGAAACTATATCCGATGACAGTAATCAGTTACCGCAAGCACGTAAAGACAGTAGAGGAGACTTTTTTGAATCAGTCAGTAAAGTAATGGATCGTTTATCAAAATGGTGATTACAATATTTTATAACTGATCGATTGATGATAACAATCAACCGCGATCATCATAACATATCTTATAAGCTCTATAAACGAAATTCTAATAAGGGTCCAGTGATTGAATCACATCCTTTATTAACTACCAAATCATTTATTTTACTATACGTTAGCACCGTTATTTAAAATAAAGATTACGACTATTTTAAGTATCTTAGTAATTGAGTATATAAAATAAAAAGTTTCTAATTTTGTACATATATACATTTGTAATACAAAAATTAATTATATATTAATCGCAGAAATAATCAATTTGATCAACTTTGATTTTAAAACTGTCTAACACGCAATAAATTATTTACAATATATATATGAGAATTTTTAATGCTTGAAACGAATACTGACGTAATAAAGATATTTTTAAAAATCCACATTCCAGAATTCTTCGAATTTGACTTGTCAGACGAATTTTCAAATCTGTGTTTGTTCCGCACAAACATCACTCGTAAAACCAGTATCCGATGTGTCACATAAAATTTCTCAAATTACCATTTTTTTTCATTGTCCATCAAAGCGTCTGGCATAATTTGCATATTATACATATTATTCAAATCTATATTTAGATCATAACCCTGGACAAGACATTTTTTGCTTCCATGATATCAGACTCTCACTATGAACTACGACAAATCTTAGTCAATGTGACGTATGAGCAAGAATATAACAATAATATAAAGTAATAACAAGCGAAACGCAAATATCCTTGCGAATATCTGTTGATGCTTTTTATATCGACAAATACTCGCGTCAGCATTAGGACCACTACACGAGATGAATACAAATATAGATCATCGATTAAGATCATAATGTCCGTCTCGAAGTTCCATTGAATAAATTATCTAAATATTTATATTGACCGATCGCAACCTTACTTTTCTTTGTTTCGGTATATCCGTAGGAAAAATTGTCATTGCCCATGGTGTTTTGTCAAACTTTATAGTTACCCATTGATATCCATTGATTTACTACACACGGATAATCAATGAAAATCAATAAAAAATTATTCATTACCTTTAGCAAAATATTATTGCGAATGCTAAGTTTATTTCATATCGTGATGTAAGTAGCGCTAACCGAAATAAAAATGACACAAGTCTAGAATTTAGAACTTCAAAGCTTTGTCCCAATTTTTGTCCCGTATGTAATCGGTAGTTAATCAGATTTTGCAACTTTTTTTGTCACCCCGTATATCATACTAATAAATCATTGGACAGAAAAGAAATTGTTTGATTTGGTTTATTAATAGGCATACAAGTAGTTTGGCGCGTAACGAATAGCGGACATCAGATTGGGGCTTTTTAAATGATCAAATGTGAGGATTATGTGAGCAGTAACGTTCACCACATAGCGGACTCTCAGAATTCATTGAACCAAGTCGAAATATTGACAAATCGTGCGTCAACAATGTGCGATTTTAACACCTAATATAAATGCATGTTAATTTACATGATGAAACGTATGTAGATACTTTTTCCAAATTTTAATATTTGCACGTTATAAATGCTTGTAATGCCGATACAGAAAATACCGAGGATCATCGAATTAAGAACGGTCGGGAAGGAAATTATTTCATTTTTGATATACAGGAAGACTGTTTCTTTTTTTTAAAAAAAGTAAATTTCACGGAGCTCCATGTTTGATAATTGTATTCTCAAGACGAGTCGACTGGTTGATTCAATATCGTAGAATACTTTTTTGCACAAATGCAGCTATGAAAAGATACAGAACAATAAAAAAATGTTCTAATTATTGACTGGCACAATAATTATTGGGAATCACAGAAATATAAATCAGTTTGACGGAACTAATTGTTCTTCGCAAGGTTACATCTTGCACTGACTTATACCTATATATGTATATGCATATATGTATACTGTATAACGTTTAAGCATTAATCCTTCTGCGGTTTTAATCGTTTGCGTTGTGGTTTTGCCAAACGCGGAAACTCACTGACAAAATATTCAAAGTTTATTTGCGCGTAACAAGGAACTATAACGAAATTGCTACCGTCACTTATTAAGAATCATCTAAAATCAAAGGATAATTCCAAGAATATTACGTATTGACTTAGAAAATTCCAATATATTATATTTATATTTTTTATGCATAAATTTAATTAAAAGTAAATCCTGTCATTCCCAGAAATCAACGCTTCTTGTTTCACGGTCATTCTCATGTGACTTTCTCATTTCTTCATTTAGCATCTATTATTATCGATGTTTCCCGAAGACGATTGTTTTCTTTGATAAAATCTGATAGGAAAAAAATAATCAACGAGACGTCTCTCACGTCTTTCTTTATCCACAGTTTATATATGCATGAGGTAGGTCGTTGCCTGACTAGTTTTTGTATGGAGAATCCATAGCAAGTTCCAAGAATTCTTAGTGTTCGGAGTAGTTGGTAAGAATGAAGATTTTCAAGAAATGCTTCAATGACAAGGTTACGGATAAATCTTATAAAAGATAATCTATAAATAATGTTAAAATTTCACAGCATGGCGATTGGGATTGTTTCAGAAGGCAAGGGTAGTTGTGATCATCCAGATTAAAATAAAATGTAGAATAAGCCCAGAGGCGTGTTAAATTACTTAAACTTGTAGCTCAATTCGAGACAGCCATTAATATAATAATATAGTTTATATATAAATAATGCAAAAATTGTTATCCTTAGTAATTTCATATTGTGCAATTCAATACATTCTAATCGATCAATATCGAAAACTGAATCACGCAATTATAACATACTTGCAATGTGAAGGTATCTTTATGTTTTCCTAATAGAAATAATTTTTTTCTCGAGTAATTAAAAACTCATAGTTCACATATAATGTATATTAATTAATTCGACCGTTTTTAGCACCAATACATCCACTCGTTACTGACAATACCAGTCAACTCAATTGTATACATATATATTTTTAATATATCGAAAGATGACAGGTATTCTTTGATAATTAAAATTACGTAGTATACGTAGAAAAAGATGAAAAAAATGTCATTAATTAATGTAACCAGGGAATTCTTAAGATTCATATCGATATCGCAGGTGGTATCAAAGTAACTAGCTTGTGAGTCAATGACTAAAGGTACGAAAGATCGAAGAAAAAAAGATGAAAATAAAAGAACAAGAAACTACCAAGGCCTTTCTTGTAATTGTAAGCTCATTAACAAAATTGGCACTCGCGTTATCGCGGCACGTCGGTTATTTAGAATTACACATTTTTTGCTGCAGTTGGAATTCACTGAACGTCCCTGCTATTATTTTTCCAATATCCAGACGTTGCGTCCAGTAAATTCTATGACGCAGTATCTTGATCATTGAAATATCGAGGGACGTTCGTTAATCGACAATACCATACTCACGGATCTTGGATATAATTATTATATCCTCATAACATTGTATTGTCCTACATTGTTATTGAAACGGATCAAGATCATCGAGAAATTCCGTTGGATAATGATCTGACGTGCCATTAGATACAATTAGTGATTTTAATGCCTGGGATAGGATATATACATTATAATAGTACCATTAATGAGAATAAAATGATATTCCGTTTAATGACTTTAGACAAAATTTATATGTAATGATATTTTTATAGTTCGATGACTGTTTCTTATATGGTTGAAATACAAAATCGATCACTCATTTAATTATCGATCTGAGGTCAGTTTACGATATTAATGAGTAAATAAAAATGAATCATTTCCTGGGTGTCTTTTAATGTCAATGGGTACACGTATTTCCCGGAAAGTTATTATTATATATTTAGTCGGGTGTTGATTACGTGGAGTGAATCAGGAAAATAAGTGGCTCCTATACTTAATGTTTGTTTTCAAGGACTCCAATCTGGATATTACTCAGTGGTTTGATTTCTTTTTACTTTTTCAAAACACTTTTGCTTGCTTCGCCGCAGTACTTTACGTACATTAAGTATTAGGAATTGAATGGATGTTACTGGAATCGGCACTCGTCTAGATTTCATTAGAAACAGATCAACCTATACTTACCTAGTATATAATTTTCAAAATTGAGCTTTTATAATCACCAATTTTTAATGAATGAATTAATAGATTTTATTGTTCATAATTTTATTTACTTCTGTTTGTATATACTATATTATTTGTCTCATACAGCTATTTAAATCTGAGTTCACGTTCAGTGTGAAATTTTTGGAAATTTACCTTACGAATATCCAGGCTCTTTATACATTCGTAGAAAATGATCTCCAAGGTTCGTCGAACTCGAATAATTTTACGTTAGTCTACTTCAAACAAAAATTCTCAATTTGATACTCTTATCTCAAATTGCGGTCATACCTAAATGCAATCGCTTTATCTACGTACAATGTTCATTAGAATGCTTAATAATATACAGATCATCACGAAAGGATATTCCGTAGTCAATCAGCTACAGGATCACTGAATATACTATAATACATAAGTCAATACGTATATCTATATCTCCTCAATGATCGTTAAAGCTGCCCTACGTTCAAAAAATTCGACAGTGTCGCGATCTGATAAATTGTTACCTTGCCAATTACCGATCCTTTCACCCTCAAGGTGAACTTTAATACTAGACACAATTAAAATGCCGTTTCATACGCAATCCTTACGTACTATTATTTTTTAAGACATCATTCAACCCTTTCTAAAATACGACAAAAGACTTGACAGTACGTCGTACCATCATGACAGTTTTGAATCCATTTCGAATTTCCCGCCAATTTTATATAATCCTCCACTTCTGAGAAATTTCTTGTCGTCATCTGAAAACCTTTTTAGACTGAATCGCTGACTTTGTCCTGCTGTGCTACCTTGGAAAGTATCTGGATTAGTTCCAACGTCACTGATCGGATTGAGAAATCCGCTGGTCAACAAGTAACATAAGGGGTTTGACCGAGAACCCTTTTAAGTGCATGCATGTCCACATACGTTTACTAATACTTATTGGAGCTGGGATTCCCTCTTTCATTATGGTCCTAAGATGACGCACGTGCGTCCAACACGTCCTTTATAAGTAGGTGTGGGCCTGAGGAGTTTGCGAACCGGTTTAGCCGGAGGCAAGTGACGGGCCCCTTGCAGGCCTTGGGGCTTCATGTTTATCGTCCGATCTTGACCCTCTGTACTAAGAAACCTGTTCAAGAGTAGTTCACTTCGATTGACCCCCAAAATCGTTACCTTGATAAGTGTATTTCTTCCATGAGGAACGCAGGCTCATTAGAAGTATCTAATTAAATAGATACGACGACATAGAGCTGCAGTACAGAAGTATAACAGTACCCGAGTAAAAATTCCTATGAGGTTGTCAAAGGGATATTATCAGATTCGCTCTACTGCCCATTGAGGCAACAGCAACCCAGCCTGATGAAGCTCTGGCCGAATGCGTTTTGTCGCAATCAGATAAGGCTTTGTTGACATGAAAATCAGGCATATCTGATTCATTTCGGATTAGGGCTAAGTTACGATTCTCAAAATAAAACGCATCGTGACGTTTCCCTATCGCGTCCTAGTTAAATATGTGACGAGGCAAATATTTTTTAAGGTAAATACTGTAGAATTTCTATTAGGATTTATTCAATCAGAGTCCACACTGATTTTGCGTGGCTCTTCTATTACACTTTCATATTTCAATGATATCCATCGTGTCTGTATTTAATTTCAGACTATTAAAAACAATCAGTCATCGATTTCTAGGTAAATTAGCTAACCATTTTCAGTTTCTCTTCAGGAAACGACGTTACGCCCTGGAATAACATTAATGTTTACTTGGAATCCTCAACTTCTTTTCAATCCGAACTGAAACAGTTTTTACGTGTGCTTTACTGAGAATAGCCAGAAAGGAAGTATCCGTAGCAAGTTTCTGCCAACGTCAGATGAATTCCTGTAATCATTACGTTTTCCTTATTATATTCAGGCTTATATTACCTATTCTAACATCATCTCCGTGGGGACATCCCCTTATGACTTATAACGTTAAAGAGACCCTTGAATCCGAGACTGATGTCATTGCCCGATTATACAAATATAAAACGCCGTGTTTATTATTCTATACTTGCATTTCTTACATACTGTACGGATATTGTAGACTATCTTGTCGTGAACTTTTAATGACACGCTCTCGTATGCAATTAATTTAATGAGCTTATGTTATCAGCACATCGATGAAAAATACTGATTTATATCGCCCGTATGACCCGGTTATCGTTAATTACCTTAGTGTCGAAGCGCACCAAGAATGCACCGTTGTTATCGCTGCTGTATGCATTTGGCAAGGAAACGTCATTACAACGTTGCAAATGAAAACTACTTAACGAGTTTCGCCGTAATTATTTTTCCTTCCTTCCACTGGTCCGTGACGCGCTGTTTGTCTATAAATTTTACAGTTTTATGTCCTGCGTGACATTTATGGAAAATCTCCAGCTATTGTTAACTACTAATTCAAGCTTGCATTTACGGACGCTTAGCGTTTATCTTGCTGGACTTTCACGCAACTTCCACTACTAATTCAAACTTGACGATATAATTTTATTCAATGAACAATATTGATTCTGTACTACATGTTACAACTACGGTCACTCTGTACGTCGATTATTATACTCGATACACGATAGCCAATATTCGAAAGAAATTACAAAAAAAAAGATATCAAATTTTTAAGTAATGTATACGTATGGCGGTATGTTTAAATATATTAATTTAAAAAATATATATTTCTTAGATAAATGTCTTAGAAAAATTCTCTGTGAGCGTTAATTAATTTTTTTGAATATTTTTTATTCCAATAAAAATTTTGCATTTTCTAAATAATTATAATTATTAATTGCTAATTAGTTCCTCAGTGTCTCTGTTACAGCTTGGCTGATGCAAGGCCGTCTGGCATACATCAACCGCGTGTCTAGTTATATCACAGTCTGTCAGCGGCTATGTACATATATCATTTAATATATTTTGTCCTGGCATATGTCATTTCTCGTATCACTTGCACACTGGTGTCATTCCACCATCGCATTACAATGACTTTTATCTCGCGATTGAACAGACGATAATCAGCCACTGTTGTTTGCAAGGAAAACGAGAAACGGTGCGATATGAAAAATTGATAATGACAAGTCAACGGATGTTGATATAGTCAACGATCGACAGATACAGATCCTATTCGAATCAATGTCACGAGTAATACTTACATTATTATTCAGATGAAATCACGAGTCAAGAATAGAACAATGCAATCTGCAATTTTTTAATTGACCGAATTTTCTTTAAATTCAACCTAAAGCCAACGCTATTAGTAAAGGATTCGAAAACTCTGGAATCCAAATAAGAGAATAATGTTATATCCAGAAGTGCTGAACCTGAAAGTGGATACTTATCCAGAAGAAGTGGTTTCGGTCACGAAGTGAAAATCCAGCTTCTCTGATCCGTATGAAATATGTGATCGCTCGGATTGCCGACCGTAAAACGCGGACGCATTCCGGAGGATCAAGTCGTATTATCGTGGGATCACGAAATAGTCTTGGAGAAATGTATCACGGTAGTGTGAGATCTCAACTTGACTTTATCTTTTCCCCTTTCTTCGTGAAAACGTGTTTCTATTCTGCGTGGCGAAAATAGAAAAAAAAACAATTGTGTGACCTTGAAAGCTATGAAAACTTGATAATCGATTAGAGTAACATTGTACGGTTTAACTGACTCTGAATATCACATCCAGAGATTGTTGGACTAAATAACTTTTTTTTTAACGTAAAACGAAGGCGATCAACATGTTACTTCGTATCTGCTGTATTTTCTTGTATTAATATTCATTAATCTACATAGATTACGTCAATTCGTTTTTAAGGTAAACCTGCATTAGGAATATCGTTATAAGCGAATTTCTATCGAGTCTATATAAAACAGACGAGAATCTTTCTTTCTAACGAAATTACTCATTCCTTCGATACTATTCATAAGTAGTTACTAAATCGTCGTATACAAAATATTTATTACACGTGTTATATCAATGGCACATACAATCGTGATCAACAAACGATGATTTTATGTAAGAACCTGTCCATCGTAGTAAATGTCAGAAGTAATTAAAAAAACTAATTACGCAATGCAAATATGTGTAATTTTTACATGCATACACTGCACAGCGGATATAGATGTATAGTCAATATAGGCTCGCGTAGGTAACATATCAGAAGATTGAAGAATTAAAGGAAGAATTGTATGGTATTATCATGTTTTTATACTTTCACACTCGCGAATGGGATGAGGGTGTGGCGACATGATGAAAAGAAACAAAAAAAAGATCACTGCTATTTCAAGGTGGTGCAGAGGAAAAAAACTGGAAACTCCATATTTCCATATTTTCCACGACGCAAGTCGTAATGCATTTCCACCTGCACGATAAAATCATTGCTGCATCAACTCCTTATCTAGATACGTTATAATGCACTGTCGAACGTAAACAGTGAGCAAAGTTATTATTAACTCGTTACTATTTTTAATATGGCAAAAGTTCGTGAGAATAGCCAGGAATCAATTAAATAATATAAAAATCAAGTGAACTTGCAAATTGATTTTATCAACACCTGCAGTACCGTCCTAGATCTTGAATTAAAACTAAATCGATTTTAATAAACTTAATATTAATTATTACAAGCGAGCAAGACTTTTTCTAATTAGCAACTCTTAGATCATTGCACTGATTTTATTATTTATTGCTTCCCGTGCGATTTCCAAGCTATTACTGAACTGTGGAAGATTGTTATCAAGGTCACTCCCGAGGTATCACTGTAGAAGCTAATTCTCGTCCGATTAATTTCTCATAGATTTTCAATCCGAATTACGTAAAGAGGAAGTGACAATAGGTAGCAGGTTCCGGTGCTTCAAAAGACAGACGGTTCTTTGACCCAAGATACTATCTAACCGCAAGGCCTTCTGGTTGTCTCGAACTGCCGACTTCATTGCCGCAATTCCTTTGACTACGTTCCCGAAGTCTTATAGTACCAGTTTGAGTGCAGATATAGATAGGTAAGTAGATAACCGAGCACCTACGTGCCTGCGAGTGAGATATGGGAGCGAGTTAACCAGAAGAAAGTAATACGTAAGTGCGTGGTGCGCACGATCTTCGGTAGCCAATGTGAAGGTCCCAGGTTGAAGGTTGAAAACTAGTATTACACCTTTCATTCTGATAGCCACAATGCGGATATCTGTGTCTCTTTCTCATCAAACGATTGACAAATTTATTGTTTCCTGCTCTATTTCGCACTGGGAATCTTCCGTATGTTAATTTTGTATCGGACTGTCTTCCTTCTTCGTACGGATTCTACATCGTTTCGCAAGTGAAATAAATGTTCACGGGAATGAGAGATTGCTACTTATATTACAACCGGATACGTTACTAACAAAATCATGCGGACTACGTTGACCGGTGCGAGGTGAAAATGGCCGCAGCTTTACAGCAAAAGATGCAATCTCGTTACCTTGTTACTTGTCCAGACTTCCCCGCGACTATAGTTTCTCAAACTCTATTTCTTTCCTCGTACTCTTTTTTTTGTGCTGCTCACTAACAAAATACACGTTCCCAGAGACATGGAACGAATTCGAAGCTGATTGATTAGCGGAGTTCGCCATTGATTACGCAATATAGGAAATTTTAATATTGCTCGATCGATTCATGCGCGCTGATTCTCGCTTGTGACCTTCCCAATTATCAAAATCATTTCTTGGCTGTCATTAACGAACTGGCGTGCCTTCGCGTCACGGTTTAAATTCTAGAAATAATCATTACGTTTGGCCCCAATATAAATAACAACTCTCGTTATTAATCGTCGAGTTCTTTGTTTCCCTTTTATCCAGCGTTCATACCCATTTGCAGTTTTCTTCTTACGGATAATTCAATTATACTCAACGTGTCGTCCAATTAGTGCATTATTCGAACGTCCTTAGCCCGTTTCCTATATATATGTATCGGCAGAACCTTCAGAACGTTCCAGCCGTTGCTCACGCACGTATCACGTAGGTCATATGTAGTACAAGTCCGCAAATACGTTCGTCATATCCACCTAGGCCAAATAGCAATTAAATGATTAATCTTCGAAGTGCCATGGATTGCTGTAACGTGGCTAATAATTAATAAGAAAAGATTCGCATCGGCTTTTCGTCACATCCGCGGATTTCTATGCACCAAATTCAACACATATATAGTTATATTGCTATATGATATATGCATATATGTGTATATATACAATACAAAGATTTCACTGTGCCATGGACAGAGCTCAATGAAACAGAGCATGACTTTGTTTTTGCAAGAGTAAACAAAGGAATGCATTATTATTAATTATCGACGATTATAATAATAAAAATCGACAATGGATGATATTTGATATGGAGGTGCAATTTTGTTTATTGGGATATCCACAAAATCGGTCATACGCGATAGCATGATTTTGTAAAAATTTGTCATGAAAAAATATCGAAACTTGGTCAAAGTGATACACTAATTAATTATAATGCTTTTCTTAATTACGATTAGATATTTAAATAATAATTATCTGCTGTAACTGTTCAGGTTTCCAAGATCGGTATTGTCCATTTCTAATTATTAATCATCGTTTTCGTTTCACTTTGTTGATTATTGGTTTGGTTATAGATCAATTATCAAAAGAAGCGACAACGATCAATTCTGTAGGATTTGGATCATCTTTTGTATTCTACGCAATTATTGGCCTGTAACGGTACCTTTAGCCATACTCTCTTGACAAAACACAGAGCACCGATTATCATAGATGGAAATGATTAATTATACCGTTAGTGAGTCGGCGTAGTAAAAAAAATTTCAGAAGCCAATTGAATTTTATTTTATAAGAAGATACTTGAACCGGCAGCACGTATTAATACATGGTAACTAGTTTTGAGATAAAGAATGTAAGTAGAAAGGTATGATAAAAAAAAAAGTTTAATCGAAAGGTAACAAATCAAAATTTGTTTACCATCCGTGTCTAGCATTTGAACTATTTTATATCACATCAGTTTATCTTAGTAAAAAAAATGTTATTGAGAACAAAGTTAAATATTGGAAAATAAGGTAAAAAGTGGAAAATCACTCACTATGACACATATCATTCACGGTCTTTTTAAAAAAAAATCATGACTTCTCTTGTAATATATTGAACGCAATATATCATCCTACTTTGCAGACAGTTCAATAACACAGAATAAGAATAATGTTTAAAATCATCATGAGAAATAAATTCTGCAAACATGCATTCCTCATTGAAGGGTTGATACATCATTCAGCCTCTACTCTCTTGGGAGCTAATGAGGTCATCCTTGACAAACTAACAGCTATTATAACTTCCATAAATATTACTTTCCTTATTCCCATAAACGGTACGTGTCTTTTATCACACGAAGATTGATACACGAGCAATGCATAATGATCAGACGTATCCTTGATGAGGAAATGGAGGAATTGAAGATTCGCACATGGGGAGTTTGCAAAACGGCATAAGGAAAATCACCCGGGGAACGTTAAAGGAAAAGAAATGACAACAGGATACAATGAAGAAATGCCAACTGGACATTTACAGGAAAATTATCGGGTTTGACTCAATGACGTAGTAGCCTACGTCTTATAAACCGGTATATCTACGCTTGCTATTTGGACGTAAAAAGTATTGACGTAACTTGCCTATCGCAGCTGTCAGTTGAAACAACCCTTTCAAAGCGAATAATGATTACAAGGAATTAGGACATACAGCAGGTAATGCATCGCTGACGTATTCCTTCGAGTATTTTAATAGCAACTTGTATATCATATAATGTTTTTTGCTTCGTACTATACATCGCAATGTAAAGGAGTCTTTTGGCAGATCGGTACTGCCAGAGTAAGCAGGTAGAGTCTCATTTCAATGGAATCGAAAAAAATTATATAATTATAGATAAGTACCGAATTGAACAATACACCAAGTGCCAATAATCTTTGCCCTAAGGCGGATCCTCGAATCCAAACCGAAACAATTAAGTACGAGATCATCATTATTCAGCGTGATTGGCTGGTCGTAGCCAGAGTTATTGGTGGCGAATGTAGCCATTGGAAGTGAGAAAATAATATTCAAAATAAATTGAGGACGGGATCGAAACGTGTTTAAAAATGACAACTAATAGCAAAAAAACCTAACTGGGGTGTCTAGTGTTATAATTTTAACCTGATTCAACTAAACTCCGACTGAATGGCACTTGCAAAAATTTTCCAAATTTTTGTGTGATCGGTATCTTTATGGTTCTCACAACAGATATTGGGTACAAAATACTTTCAGGACTGGGCTCAAAGGACACAAAGTTTTTGAGAACTTGACAATGTATAGCAGAGCTAGTACTCCATAATTCCTTAGACATATTTGACTCGATCTGTATAGACGTAAACACGTTTAACTTAACCTGCTCGTAGACACGTGGAACGTGTTAAATTTTCGCTTCGTCAAAATCTTCCTTGACGCAACGATTGTGAGAGTTTTTGCGAAAGCTATCCGGCACTCCGATGATGAGTATGGAGAGTTCAGCTCGTTTTTCTCAATCTTATTTTGTTGTGCATAAAAGAACAAAGAAACCACCTCTTCGCTGATCTTTTTTTTTTTCTTATGGAAAGAGCCAGGCTACCACGTGCTCCGGGCGTGAACGTTCTTATGAAGGCAACTGTGACGGGGTTTACGTAGGCACACTGGAAGCAGCATCAAAATTCATAATACGAATAGGACACTCACACACAGACGTGTGTACCGTGATCAAGTGATCTATAGCTGTATAGAGAAACGGAGTCTAGATCATTCTACGGGAAACTGATCACGTAGCCAAACAAACGAGAGTCGCAAAACCTGAATAAAACGGCGATGACAAAAAGTGGATTTGACGAATGAAAAATAAAAGCGATCTGATAATTTGTTTTGGAGGTCGTTCAGTGGTTGGCAATGTCACTTTTTGGTGTGCCCCAACACCGGAGCGTAGATCGGTCCGATTTTCAAGCAGGTTGATCACTTATAATCAGTTCCTGGTGAGATGTGCCAGTGGTCACGTAGCGGAGTCTATATAAAGGATTGGACCCGGATTGGACCTCACTAAAGTATAAGCTGAGCTGAAGTTGCGAAGAAGGAACCGGATTGGAGTCGCAGTTTTCAACGCTTCCAGGACGTCTCACGTTAGGATGGAACGTGTGCAATTGCGTGACGGCAGATCGCATCCGATCTTCTACGTATTAACGTACATTATACCAGTTCGATTGTCGTCATTGTTAATATGAACATTATTAATTTTTTCTTGTTTTTTTTCCTTTTTTTCTTTTTAGTTATCTAATATCATTTTTGTAGCTGAATCTATTACTGTATTTCTGTAGTATCTTTTGATCAATATATACAATAAAATATTAAGAAATATATATATATATCTGTAAAAAAGTTTCATTGCCTCTCACATTGGTAAGATTTCCTAAGTAAAATTAAAGTTAAGATGGAATCGTAGGTTTCTGAGGAAAGGTGCGATTTCATGCAGGTTTAAGATCGTTCAAGTTGATTAAATTATTCATTGGGAATTGTAGGTTTCTTAGGAAAGGTGCAATTCCTGTTTTCTACCCTTTTAAAGTTATTTATTCTTTATTATGCCCGACGCGATGCGAATTTGTCTGTAGCGTGGATGATTCGTACGGAATCATTTTAATGGTTAATGGATTACATTTGGTGTTGTGTTGGGATTATTATACATCGCGTACTACGTACCCGTAAGACGATGATGATTTCTAAAAGAAGTACCTACTTTCCTCGAGTGATTACATTGAGTCATTGGAGTCCAGCAAAATCTGAGCGATGAGGTATGTCCTGTAATTGTAAAAAAATTTCTTGTATAATCGGCCAACAAGTAAAATGCTTTCTTTTTGACAAATTTATAACATGGAAATTCTTATCAAGGCATACGTGGTTATTTATGAGATAACTTAACTATACGCTAAGAAATATATGTATATATTCAGTGTAAAATCATGCGGATGCATAATTTGTATAAATAAAAATTGTATGGAAAACCACGTGTGCCTTGCTAGAGATTCTTTTTGTTTTTGAATCTGTCGAAAAAAACATTTTATAATACTGATTTTTTAAAAAATGGATGAATATACAATATACAGAAATGTATTATACAGTTATGAACAATAAAGAATTCTGCTTCGTTTTCTTTGTCGTGAAAAATAGAAATTAAAAATTTTTGATTGCTAGTTGTGTTTCTAATGAGCTCAGTTATTGCTATCGTTAATGATTAACGTCAGCGAGCTAGATAGATTAGAGGAATCAAGATCAAGTTAGATATCGATATGTATTCGTGACTAATGCAGTGTCTACGTGTAAAAGCAATGGACGTAAAAATGAAAAGACGAGAAAAGAAAAAGCATTGGCCTCAATCGATTACCTTCAAATGGTCAAGTACCCGGTTCAAACACTTTGGTGATAAAACATTGTCCAATTTCATACACTATTTTCATAGAAGTTTACAAAAATTCAACGATAAGGGCATATTACAATATCGTTAAAAAAAAGTTTAAAAATATATAATGGAGAAAGTACGTCAAGGAACGATTGACAAAAATTCTACCGATATCCTTAAATCGATAGACTAATTCTTTGTTCATAATTGGCAACACGTTTTTGGTACAGTCCAAGTTCCGTGCATTGTTTCGTGAGGTCACCCATGCATTCAATTCTTTGTGTTCAGTTGACACGACGTAGGACTTTGATAAAAGAAAAAGATAATTGCAGCAACAGGACATCCTTAAGAAAATCTCGAGCCCAAAAAGCGATCAAAGGTGACAATATCTTCACTGATTTCAATTGGAAAAAAAACTATGAATTCAATATTACAATAAAAAATAATATCAGTTAAATTTTTAAAAGTTAGAAATTTCTTTCATTTTTATTAACTTCATAAAATAGCACGTATAAGTACAAATACCAATTCAAATCCATCAATCATATTGACACTGATCAATTGTTCGATGTCACATACAAATGTTTCTTTTGCAACAGGATCTAAATATAAATGTTCAAAATCACTTTCTTTTGCTCGTCTCTATACTTTCTAATGCGTCGTAACTCAAATTTATAATTGTACATAGTTGCTTTACAAATCCACGCAAAAGCTTAATCCAACGGTACGAGTTTTAAAGGGAATCACAGTGTAGAACGAAGTTCGTTCGACCGTCTAGCTTCTGTTGAACAGTGATATCGTAAGCCCTCATAATTATAAAAATCCCCTCCACGTCATGACAGAGTGTCCCTCGTGCCAATGGCACGCCATTGTGAATACGTCAATCTCAGAGCGATTCCCAACGTTATAGGACAACAATAGCTTTTGCCGTATAACCACGTGCATTCCGTAGGGATCTCTTCCAAGTATATGTTCGTTATCAATACGCAAAGTCAATTCCAATTTTTTCCCACGTACTACCTATCATTTCTTAAAATGACATTACCCACCGAATCTATCACAGATTTACCCGTAATGCTTAGAAATAAATTCTACAAAAATATTTTTAAAAAATCATAACTAATTAGACACCCGGTTTGCTCGTCATTGACAATCTCACTTAATTCTAAGATACAAAACTGAAATTTCCTTATTGCTTTACACACAATTTCACGCTGTAGAATATTATCATTGCTTTCACCGCCAGTCACCGCGAATGCACTGCGTCACTAATCGATCATTCCGACATGGAAATGCGGCTTAAAGATCGGAAATAAATTTGTTGATAATTTGCACCAAAAAAATTCGTATTTACTAGTGTATTTTAAGTTGCCAGAAAAGACGCAATATATGCAAGTTATTGCGTTTACAAGGAAATTGGGTAAACAATGTTATAGGAAGTATCGAGCAGTGCTGCCAATTTTTAAAATGTACCTGATCGAACGTAACTTATATCGAACGACACAATACATTGGGTGGACTGTTCCGGAATTTTTTCAAATGTATCACACAGAGTCCAGTAATTCTCACTAATACCGCCACTCGAATCTATCCTTCATCTTAGATTCGTCGAGAGGTCATAATATGATCTGCCTGTCTCCAGATGGAAATTGGTCCTTGATTTGGTACCAGCCGAGGCCAAATTGCTTTCTGTCCCACCGATGTCCAGTTATCTCCCGTGCACGAGTATATGTCCATAGATTTGTATTTCAGTGGTAGCGTGTATTTAGCATGCTTATTCACAATTCGAGATAAAATAATGAGATTAGACACGTGACTGGACTTGCGGATTCTCGTCTTTAAAAAAAGAGTCCTGTGGACGAGGAAGCAGAACTTCCGGTTGCAAATAAAAAAAATTATCTTTGCCATTTCAAATAATATTGAAAAAAGTTAAATGCAAAAGTTGTAGAGCAAGAAAAAATACTAGGGATGAAAAAAATTTAGACGGATTGCACACTTAATAAGGGAGATATTTGCGTTCGAAATTTTATCATTTTTTGACAAATTTCTGATACTGACGGAACGCCTTAGCTTCGTGCAGCAGCTTCACGCCGAACTCACGATTCGCAATTGTTTTGAGGTAAACGTTCGGTCAGACGCAAGCCCGTACAAGGTGGCTAAAACATATTACAATGCTATTTTTTATTCCAAGTGAGAAGCCGAAGTATTCCTATTGTAGATTTCCGTGATCCTGGGTGTAGATTTTGGAGTCTTCGTGTTCCTAGACCTAGATTTTGAGGTCTTCGTGTCTACGTCCAGGAACACGAAGACCCCAAAATCTACGCCAGTATCAGAAATTTGTCAAAAAATGATAAAATTTCGAACGCAAATATTTCCCTTATTATGTGTGCAATCGTCCAAATTTTTTTTCATATGTATTATTTTTTCTTGCTCTACAACTTTTGCATTTAACTTTTTTCAATATCATTTGAAATGGCAAAGATAATTTTTTTATTTGTGACCGGAAGTTAAGCGAACAATAATAATATGCCCATCCGATGGGAAATCAAAAAATATTCAATGGTCACGACATCAGATTTTCGAATTTGTGCACCGTTTCACCGCAAATCTCAAACGTGCATCTGGGCTGATACACTCTGTATATACATATATACGCGACGTACGTAACGTTGTTCCGTTTAGTGTCATAGTATTAAAATACGACAATTTTTTGGCCACGCTGAAAAAACTTGGAATTTTAAGATTGACGTCACTACTCTTGGACTAATTAAAATTATGATTCATAGCGTTATATAATTTAACACGGACAATCATGAGCACGGATATATTGTTAATTGATATTTGAAAGGTACAAGTTCGATTTGGTCCATTCACTTTTTGCAACTGTACGAATTGCGATTTTTATTCAGCGGACTGAGAACAATGATAAATAGGCAATCGACGTGTTAAACATTGATTTGGAAATATATTCCTATAGAGGAATATCACATTTAACAAACTGTTACGTGTATTCAGTGTTTTCGCACGAGACGTACAGGTATGATGAGAAAAAAAAAAGTACCTCGCTGATAGTATTAATTTTTTTTTAATTAATAAACGCGAGCCAATAAGATCGTACGGATGCACCGTATTGGCAATTAAAAAGATCATGACGTTATAAAACTTTATTACTGGATGATTATCATAATCGAGCCCCCACGTGCCTATGAAATACTAGCGCGCTCAAGGTTTTTTTAATTGATTGATTTGCATCTAGGAAATAATTATCGGCCTATTGTATAACTTATTGTGAGGATATTAGCATTGGTGGATAATTAGAATCAGGATCGGTATTCCAGTGGCAGAAACGCTTGCGCTTAATCGTAACAGGATATGGGTATCTGCACGTACACTTGTTGCTACCAAGTGACTCGAGTTAATATTTTGTAATTTAAATAGTTCCGTTTATGATCAATTAATAGATCTCTTATTAATATCCTAAAAATCGCAGGTAGCGCACCAAGTATCCCTCGAAGGACAAAAACAGGAAGTAGTGTCACCGTATTAAATACACGCCGTAAATCATATTACACGGGAAACACTTGTTTGTCCCACTTTAATAAGATTTTCGTAGATATCAATAGATTAAGATCGATCGATCAAGGATTAGGAAAGGGATATGCAATCCGTATCGATTTCCATACAGAAAACCTTGATGAAAATCAATGCGGAAACGCAGCGGTACAGCTGTAACGATTCAACGAGGTATAATTATTGCCTTTGGTTATCACGATCTCGATATATTTCATATCACATTAGTTTATTACCCTATGACGAATGACTTACTGATAAGTTCCCACGTGTTACCGGACAAGCAGTATAGACACATCTAACAACGATCAAATGTAATAATCGATCAAATTCGCGTGCTACTAGTATAACTATTTGACTTTAGTATTTTCAAATATTTCCCTCTGACGTATAAAATTCATAAAATACCTGTAGATTCCTATATGATATATGTATGCGTGGGTATTCCTAACCTATATGTAACTTTGACGTAAAATCTCCTGTCTCATTAGATACGACAATCGCCTGGCAGTCGATTCGACTTAATATATCGGCCATGAAAAGATCGCTCTCCCATGCAATTACGAGGTTTCCAATATCATATAGTATTTGACACAGCGGCTGGAAAGGAGACTGGAAAAGAAAGAAATATAATGCAGCCATATGCCAAGCGGACAACGAAGTCTGATTACTGGACTAACGTTACGTACTAGTTTTGTATCGGGACGGTGCTTGCATATAGCTATAGTCACAAGACCATGGATCCTTGTACACTTGTAACTATCGACGTATTTTCTGTATCTTACAGGTGTATGATTACGTTTGTAACTACCTGTAGTGACCTTTGGAATGCTTCCGCGATCTTTCTTGGCAATTAATGTTATGAAATGAAGTGGACGTCACGTTACGTTTTACCGATGACAAGACTGTCAATTTGACAAGAGATACGAAAGACCGATTAACGATGCTCAATTGATATAGTGATTCAGTATAGGAATTTTGAATTTTAAAGAATCGTCAGGGAATATCACACGTCATAAGGTGCTCCCTCGTATCGTCTCTCTCGTTCGTTCTTCCTAATGACGTGTGTAATTTGTACAAACCGCGACTCGGTGGTTCCCATGCTTCAATACTTTTTATTTCTTATTCCGAGGAAATCTTTTCCGTTGTTTTCCTTCGAAATATCATGATTAAGCCTCGATTGCTACACTGCCGGGAAGAAGGTTTGAATTACCCGATTAATTAGGAAATTCATTAATTATGTCATATTTACGTGTATAGTTAATTAAAATTTGTTTAGTCACAAAGAACTAGGATTTTACTGGAACTTTAAATACGATTTGTATTTTTCCGTCGTGAAGCAAGTGTCACTTGATCTATGTACCTATACGTGCCAAGTCCTTGATACATGAAAGTAAGATCAGTTCTTGTCTAGAGTGGACTGTCTGTATCGACTGAGTATATCATAGCTGAAAATACCGGAAGAATCAATTATATCAAGGAATTTTATGCTCGGGAATTTTGTATTGATTTCAAGGATCCGTAAAGTTTGATCCTTGAACAGTAATTTCTTTATTAATTGTTATCTGCGATTTCAATGCAATTCGTATTGTCACTCCGTTGCATTTTGCAATATTATCGCGTGCCAATAAATTGATTCCGTAGACCTTGGAGTTAAGAAGGAACCGGCACAGCTACTGCGTGATTATGTGATTACTGTAAAATATATAACTAATTAGAGAAACTTCATGCGCACAGGATATTCGAGTTGTAAGGAAGACTAGAGGCTGGATAGAGGTTGCTCAAGTGAGAGTGAGGCTAATTTAGTAATTTACTCGCTGTACCTCTTTTTTTTCTTTTTCGTAAAAAAAACGACCTTGAACAAAAGCTCTAGCGTCCGAGCGAATAGCCGCAACAAAGAACTTTGAGACCTTCGAGTACCTTCGACGAAGAATAAGTTACTGCACGAAAGTACCAAGTTTCTACGAACAAGGTTTTACGGCCGATGCTGATCTTCATTGTCTCCTAAAGGATCTGCAGAGTCTTGGTATCTTGGAATACATTAACGTGTCAAAGACAAGCACGCGTAATTGGACCCAATTCGGTAGAGACAAAAATAAATGACAAGTTCGACGATAAATAAACGTAGAAATTGAACGAATCAAGATTCCGTTTTGTGTCTGCTTGAAATTTCGCAATTCTTGGCGAACCTCGAGCAATGAGTGTACAAAGAGAAAATACTTGCTGGTATGTTTCCAGAAAAACAATATTAATTATTTTTTATTTAACCAGCAAGCCTTCCTTGTCTTCTTGGAATATATGGGATTCACTGACAACTGTTACGTCATTAGAAGGAAACTCAAGTCGGACTTTTCAGACTTTCCATGCAAGATGACGTAGGTGCAGTTTTCGTCGAGATGATTTTTTAGCGGGAAAACAAGAATGATTGCATTTTCTATCAAAGGAACATCCGGTCTTGTCGCGGATATCATGATCTATTGAAAATTAAGAAGTAGACCGGAAATCACAGAATCGCTATGTCGAACGACTTTGCGTTTCACGTCCATCTAATCTGAACTATTTGCGTTACACGTCTTGGAGTTTCCAAGATCCTGCCTGAGGCTACTCTGACGTAGATACATACGTGGGTATCTCACTGCGGTAGATAGGATACGATAAATAAAGGATCACAGAGAATTGCCGTTATTGGTAATTCCAAATAAGAAATTTAATTCTGTAAAAAAAACGCGTTACTCAACAATATAAATAAATCCCAACTCTTTATTGTAATACTACTATTAATTTTGATAAAGAAAAATGAGATAACAATCGTTATCCCTGTTAAAAAAAAATCGACCAAAAGTATCTGTACCTGTGCAATCAAAATTTCAATCTACATCAGGTACGAGGTAACATCCGCTTCGAATATGGGCAAAAACCAGAGTATAGAAGACAATGAGTAAAAAGAGAAATACTGAAAGCGGAAAGAAAAAAATACACACAGCCTCAAACGATTCCAAGAGAAGTGATATAGATGGAACAATGGAGGTAACAGGAAAAAGGAGTAATAGCAGATCGATCAGTTACCTATTGATTTAGATATACCGGATAAATAAGAAAAAAAGCCTCCATCCAAATCGATCAGAAGGAAACATTGATGAGCTTAAGACGAAAAAGTTGAGGAGAAAAGAGCAGGAAAAAAATGAAAATTTCAAAGAAACCCAAGAGGGTAGTTCCCATACAACGTTATAAGACATAACCGATATCTATGACATCAATAAGAACAGTGAGTCAGAAGTGACTTGGTACTAAGTGTGTGCCCCCAGTATGCGGGAACTCCCGCGTGTCTCAGCCAATGAGAGGAGCCGTTGAGGAAGGCGCCGCCGCGATTCCAGTTACGAAACGTAGGACCAGAGCCGCGTGGTGGACCTCGCGGAACACCCGAATAACGAGTGGGGGCACCCCTGACCCCGGCGATGGCGGTGAAGGGAGGCAACGTTTATATGCAGCAGCAACCCGCCCTGAGGACGCATTCGCTCGTTCGCTTCACCAAAGCAAGCTCGAATTTCGTTCGAAGTTTCGCAAAAGGCACGCGGAGTAATTTGAACTCGAGTCTTTGAAACAATACGACAGACAAGCACCAGTCACTGTTTGTGGTCGTTAATCGAGATACGGAGTTCCTAGACCCGCGACATTGTCTTTATTACGTCCAATCGTAAGAGAAGTCGGCGAGAAGAACGAAGAAACTTTGAACACGTTCAGCAGTGAACCCTTCGATCGATAAAGGAGGCATCAGGCTGATCAACAAGGACTACTCGAGATCTTCAGAGCGGCCCCTCAAATCCGTGACAACGAATCAATCTCAACGATCAGAGAAAGATCACTCGAAGAACTCTGTGAAAGCTATCACTTCGTGGAAAAATCTTACCGAAGAGACACTCGATATATCAAAATATGATGGCTGTCGCTGCTGCCCAAAAGAACCGCGAGATGTTCGCTATCAAGAAATCTTACAGCATTGAGGTGAGTTATTGTTATTATTTTTAAAGATTAATAACGTGAAATGCATTTTATTATCACAATTCGTTCGACTTGCCGTTGCTTTCATGAGAATTACGACTTTACGTGCCATACACCTTTCTCTTGTGGATTCCATTTCAAAAGTGATCTTCCGAAAGTTCCATTCGATTCAAACGTCATACGCTAGCATATATATATTAACTGTCACTTTATTGAGAACACCAATGTTGATCATAACTGTAGTATAAAAAATATCACGCATCTCAATGCACTCGTATGTAAAATTCAAATTTCATCTTCGAAAATCTTCCAAGTTAAGTTGCGCGCGCTACGTACGAAACCCATGAAAGAAGCGCGTGATTTCTCGTTTTTCATCTCCTACGTGAGACTTTCGTTGCTCGACCGGTACCTTTCGTAACGAATGAAAAAAATTACATCAGGAGAATAGCACCGAGCTCTTTCTCTTTCTTCCTTTTCTTCTTTCTTTCTTTCTCTCGTGGTCCATCCAGCAAAACGAGAGATGCCGGTGAAATTGACGACTTGTCGCTTGCGGTGTAAACACAAGAACGTGCATTCACTACCTATGTAATACAGCAGATACGCAAGATCGTTCTTTTCACAGAGAAAGTATGCGTGTAGGATACGCAGGTTTGGTTATCAGAATTACGCAAAATGCTTGACCTTGCGAGTTAATTGATTGACCCGAATAAAACAAATTTAATCACAACTCGCATTTGAAAATACCTCAAGACGGATAAATAGAACGGATGATAGAGGATCAAGTCGATCTCAATTAATACGTAACGTTGCGTGTACAGTGGATTCTTGTCGACCTCGGTTGTACGTACAGCCCAGAGTATCCTCAAGCTTTGTGATAAAAAGGATTTTACTGATTTTCTGGATAGTGGAGATTTTTTAAAAAATGGGTAAAAATTTATACTAAAAAATGGCTTTCTAACGAACATTCATTTTCAGCATTTTCTACGTGTACCTGTTACACAAATTCTATAGAATTCAATTCAGTGGTGAAATGTCCATTTTTTGTTTTTTAAAGTTTAAGCGGCTCAGCAATTTTCTTTGTTCATATATTATACTGCAATTGCACTGGACTGTTATCATACGGGAAGTATGTGAAAATTGAAGTATATGATGTATTATAAAATTATCGATGCTATACCGTAAGGCTAACTGACTAGGCCGAAGAAGCGTACAGGCTCGTGTGGCACTTTCTCCAGATATTACAAATTCTATTGGCAGCCGTAGTAACGCGTATGTAAAGTAGACATATGCAAGCGATAGCAATCGGTGAAATTTCGGGAACGGGAAAGACCTGTGCTTTCCGCAGGTATCGGATACGACGAATTAGCTGATGAAAGTGATAAATTATTTAGACAATGTTTAAAATTGAAAATTATAAATGCACGGAGTTATCGTTAAATTGAAAATCGATAAGCACCTATACAAATATTCATAAAAAGTATTCTATTACTTTGTACTGATATTGAAATTTTCACGTTAACGATCACGCTTGTACCTATTTTTTCTGTCTGAATCTATCGGGAAAACAGTACAGTCTGAAAAGTACACAACCTTGTCGCGATTTTCGACGGCGAATAAAGGTGAAGGTTATTCGCGAGTCTTGTAATATTGGATATAACTAGTGTAAGGATCTAATGACTATCTGATTGTGAAATCGCCGCGGCCTTGCTTGCATGATAATTATGAATATGTTATAAATATGAGAACGGAGTGATTGTAAAATGGAACTATGCAAGTCCCTGAGAACTGGAAGACCGTTATGTCTTTGGAGGCTCGCCACCGCCTCAGGTCCAGCTTTATAAATCGACGCGATCTCCTGATTGGCACAATGTAAATTCTCGCGTTCATCAATGTAAGCAGAAGCTGCACATTTTACAAAAGTTGCTATAGAATCATGCAAAAAATGCATCTAAAGAAGGATTTATAAAGCCATATAATGCAAAGAATGATGTTTTACATTCTATAGCTTCTTATTATTATAGGACTATATTTATACATCACTGTGTATCCACCTTTATACTTTTTTTCTCCATATTCATTGATTATTTTTCATCTGGACTCGACACTAAGCCGACACTACGTGCTCGTATCACGACTCAGCAAACCGATCGACTTTTGAACCGATGCAATTACTACAGTCACGTGACAAGGTCGCTTCTTCTGTTTGCGCACTAAGAAACTGAACCAGATCGCGGATCACAAGATATCTCAAGGACTAAGGCGGCATTCCATGAAAGCGTTCTATCAGATGCATTTCATTGGTGTATCGAGATGGATTCGTGTCTGGTTGAAAGGCGCCATTACTCTTTCTCACGGCATGCATAGAAGTTAACGTACAAAAATGCCCCATTCCTTTATTACGCTAACCGTTCGTTTATCCATTAAGCCATTCAGGGGGATGGATAATCGGCCGCGTGATGTAACCGGCGCACACTCATCGGTCATCTATCTAGCTAGTAAAGTACTTGGCCCACTTTGAAGCACGCGTTAAGAAATTGCTAAACATTCTCTAATACGTGCCAGTGGCTTCGTTAGAGAGAAAAGACACAGTCTCCTTGTTTATTTCTGACCCTTGTTGCACGACTGCAGTAAATGCCCTCGAAGAATTAGCCATAGGCTGATATCTTAAAGGATCGTGCAGACAGCCGTCGACTCTCACAGTCTTAACAAAGTTGGGCGGTAGTGATAAAAAGTAGAAGAAAAAAATTCAAATTCTAAGGGACGCGATACGTTCAAATTTTAATTATAGGAAAGTCTCGAGGCTGCCGGGCGAGTCTTTGTACAGCTACCTACAGGTTTAATGTGACTTTGTAAATTATGGAGATACATATAGGTTATGTTGCATTGTGCCTAAAGCGATATTTACATTAGCCCAGTCGCCACTTTCCCTGTTTTTTTTCTTTGCTTTCTCTGACGCCAACCGCCCCGAGCTGAGCTTTATGCTTATGCGACGCCATTTTCAGCAATTTCCGATCCTTCAGTACCAGGCAATTGGTCAAAGGGAAAAGTTTATACGTGAAGTGGGCTTTAGGTGTTCTGAAGTTCTGACTCAATCCCGAGGAAAGAAAGTAGCAGAACGTTAAAGTAACTTCAGCGCAGAAGGAAACGGAAGTGGTTTCCGTTCTACGTCCGATCGTTTATTACAAATCAACTGAGCTTGTCTCGTCCTCCTATTGTTGTCATTTTAATAATCTGATCTCGTTCTCATTAAGCGAATAATCCTTGAAAATCGTATCGAGATTTTTCTGAATAAAAAAATGATCCTTTTATTTTTTTTCAGAACGGGTATCCAGCCCGTCGCCGTTCACTCGTGGACGACGCCCGCTTTGAAACTTTGGTTGTGAAGCAAACGAAGCA
This sequence comes from Trachelus tabidus, assembly GCA_030142655.1. Classification (NCBI taxonomy): domain Eukaryota; kingdom Metazoa; phylum Arthropoda; class Insecta; order Hymenoptera; family Cephidae; genus Trachelus; species Trachelus tabidus. The sequence goes on from JARQTI010000706.1 coordinate 679,786, forward strand.
AAGCGTACTTGAGGAAGCACGCCAGCGTGCTAATGGTAAGATTGTTATTCATCAATGAAATATCCAAAGGTTGCATGAACTTTGACCTGATTGTTTTATTTGTAATTTCATCGTATTTGAAAAGCAAGATTTTGAGTTTGCACGTATTTGAGTTTGCACGATCGATGTTGTTTGCATAGACACAAGTGCCGATCAGGCGATCGTATGTGGTCAGGAGCAACTGCCCCAAGAAGAAGAACACTACGTCGACGCCTCATCGAGCGACGATGAACAGGGTGAGACGCTCGCCTGCGCCGCCAAGGAAGGAGGTCAGTAGAATAATGCATTTAGGATATTGTGCAATGTCACAGTGCATGAGCATGTTCGTTGCAACCTTAGTTTGTTACTTGCAGAAGCCAAGGCCGAAGCTTCCTCATCGGACGGCGAAGGAAAATTCGAAAATGACGGTGAGTGCTCTGACGTAACATGACGATAACTTTAGGATTCGGTGAAAAAGGCAACTTTTTATATCGCGAAGTCCTTTCGGTAGTTGATGCGAAAGACTCGGCAGTGACAACAAAAGTCACGAAGTCGAGCCGATAGCGTAGGTGGTGGTAACTAGGTGAGAAGGAGTAAATGGAGGGTGAAACAGGTCCCATTGTCGTGAAGCGAACGAGTGCCGGGCACTTGAGTGAATTACGTCGGCCCTGAGAACCTTTATGCATTTAGAATCGTATTACGTGTCCTTTGGAAGGCTTTCTATATCTGAAACGGTCCGCTGAGCGTATAATATAGTTATTCTTTTCCATTCCTTCTGGACCCTCGTGGCAGGCGGGAAAAACCCTCCTACCCGACAATCACAGGCACTCCTTGTGCCGCCCCATCCCCCTTCACATGGAGCACTGAGCTCTTTACTCGAAGCTTGAAACGAGCAACGGAAATGGACTCTAAATTGGGCGATTACTTAGCCTTCGTACTGGGACTTAATGTGCTACCTGATTTTACGAATCGTTACCTCCCTGACCACGTCCAACCTTCCCTTGGTAGAGCCTTGCGTCATTCTCATATAATATTTTTTTTGGATCCTCACAGATGCTGGTCTTACCGAGGAAGAAATTGTGCTCGCCAAAACCATCGCCGAGACTCCGGAAGGCGAACATAGCGTCCAGAAAGCCGCTCTCGTCCTGCGTTTGCGCGAAGGGATCGGTTCTCTTGGTCGTATCTTGAAGACTGTCGAAAACTTCAAGGGTACCGTGACACACGTCGAGTCGCGTCCATCCAAGAAGGAGGGTCTTCAATTCGATGTGCTTGTCAAGGTCGATATGACTAGGCAGAGTCTTCTCCAGCTGATCAGGAACCTGAGACAGAGTTCCAGTCTCTGTGATGTCACTTTGCTAGCTGATAACTCTGTGAGCATCAAGGATCCCTGGTTCCCAAGACACGCCTCCGAACTGGACAACTGCAATCATCTCATGACCAAATATGAACCCGATCTCGACATGAACCACCCTGGATTCGCTGACAAGGAGTACCGCGCTCGCAGGAAAACGATTGCCGAGATTGCCTTCGGTTACAAGTACGGAGACTCAATCCCCAACATCCGTTACACCGAAACCGAGAACACCACCTGGTCCCGCGTCTTCAGCACCGTCGAGGAACTGGTACCTAAGCACGCCTGCGCCGAGTACCAGAGAGTCTTCAAGAAACTCAAAGAAGAACGTATCTTCGAGCCCCATCGCATTCCCCAGCTGCAAGAAGTCAGCGATTTCCTTAAGAAGAGCACTGGATTCACTCTGCGTCCTGCAGCTGGGCTACTGACTGCCAGGGATTTCTTGTCTAGCTTGGCTTTCAGGATCTTCCAGAGCACCCAGTACGTCCGTCACATCAACAGCCCTTATCATACACCAGAACCGTAAGTACTTATTCAGTATCGCTACGAAACGATGAGACTGGCTGATGATACGTCCTCGTAGAAATATCTCGTAGGCGTTTTATCAAATTGATCACAAAGTTATCAGTGACCTTTGTTCCAAAGGTCCCGTAGACATGCATTCGATATTATTATGCCAGTAGCAAGAGAGTATCCGGTACCTAAAGCACAGTAGCCCGACACATAAAGTATATCTATATAGCGAGCCAGGAGAGCAATAATGAAATTATCGTGCTACTCTAAACCTGTAATGGAACTCTAATTGGCTTTTAACGACACGATGGCGTTGATAACTCACTTCCATAGTTGGCAACTCGTCTTCGTAACTCAATGAACCTCTAAGAAGATCGAAAGCATTGACAATTAATCTACATTCGATTTCACTAAAAATAATTTCTTATCTCTTTCAGTGATTGCATCCACGAGCTCTTGGGTCACATGCCCCTTCTTGCCGATCCGAGCTTCGCTCAGTTCTCACAGGAAATTGGTTTGGCTTCCTTGGGTGCGTCCGACGAGGACATCGAGAAGCTTTCGACCATCTACTGGTTCACCGTGGAGTTCGGTCTCTGCAAGGAAGGTCAAGAGGTCAAGGCCTACGGAGCAGGTCTGCTCTCGGCCTACGGCGAGCTTCTACACTCGTTGAGCGACAAATGCGAGCACCGATCGTTCGAGCCAAGCGTGACCGCTGTCCAGCCTTATCAGGACCAAGATTACCAGCCCATCTACTACGTGGCCGAGAGCTTCGAGGACGCCAAGGAAAAATTCCGTCGCTGGGTCAGCACCATGAACCGACCTTTCGAAGTCAGGTACAACCCTCACACGCAGGAGGTGGAAGTCCTGGACAGCGTTGACAGGCTCGAGAACCTCGTATCTCAGTTGAACACCGAGATGCTCCACCTCACGAACGCCATCAACAAAATCAAGGCGTCCTTCGCGTAAGGACTCGATCCGGATGACCCAAAGTCCCATAGCTCATACCTATCGCCATATAATATTCACCCTCGCGACCTTTCATCTTATTGAGCCTGACTCTTAATCAACGAGTAACTTGTCGTCACCAAAAAAAAACCACACCAACCAACGACGAGAACAGATCCTCGGGACGGGAGCTTCGTGCTTGAGTAATTACGTCGCTAGTGTGACTGCAAGGCGACGAATCCCGAAGGATGCTGCGGAGACTCCAGGAACGTTCCTTCAGGATTTTTTATTCATCCGTACGAAGCTCTCTTTGATATCATTATCGTCATTCTTCTCATCAACCTCAAGTCTTCGCCCTGTGTATAAAGTCGTCATTTATTATTTCGCCCTATACACATGCACGCGCATGTCGCACGCGTCACTATCTCTGTGAACGCGAATTTAACGTACGTGCGCGTTCATGCGTATTTACGCGTTGCGTTACATTGTAATATTATATTGACTTAACCCCCTCTGAAATACGTAATAATCGCGCGCACCATTTCCCACGTAAATTCCCATTTTTGGGATTTTAACGCGGCTCTCTGTGCACTAGGTATGTGTGATTTCTTAGTTTGCTGCATACGTACTAACTGACTATAAATTAATGCGGGTTTTCACCGCAGCGTTCCGTGAACTTTTGATTCCAAGTAGATCTCTCTTATATTGTTGGTATGAATGTTGTAGGCACTAAATGATTCGATTACTCTTGATGGTGCCGTGTGTACGCGTCGCACCGTCGTTATATATATTAATATGTCTATGTATATATATATGTATACACGTTAGCGATATATGTCGTAAACCAATCCGAAACGCAAATCGAACTTCGCGACAGCGATATTTCTCGCTAGTAATTAGTGTAGATGGATATCCCATTAATACGCTTACGCACCTTGCACTACTGCATATATTGCTGATTGTTAGTGAAAGCGCACTGTTATTCCTTATTACGTTATCGCAATGCAACAAGCGTACGAATCATTTGGTTTGTATTATATTGTAAAGAACCAGCATAATAAAAATCAAGATTGAATCTTAATCATTTTAAAATTATATTGACATCCCTATACAACACTTCTACAGGGTTATTCAGTCCAAACGCATTCAACTGCAGTTATCGTAGCCCGTCCACTTGATTTCAGCAGTAGAAATACCTTCGGTCGGTGCGTTTCTATGTACAGAATAACCCTATACTAAGTTCTTGCATGAAAAAGCTACATGTATAACACGCTTGCTGGGTTACAACTCGTATTGTAAAACAGTATGACAAGGATTTATTATAGGTATGTGCGCGTAAGATTTTCCTTTGTTTTACCCAACAGCCAAGATGCTTTGGTGAAGTCGTATTGCGAAAAGACACAATCTGTTTGGATTTGTGCTTTAATTATGAAATTTCTAGTTTTCCTCCTAAACGTACTCGCCATAGGATGCGTCGCCGGTAACACGTGGGATACGAATGGTAAATGGAAGCGTCGTAAATAAAAGTAAATATAATGGGAAAATAATCATCGTCAATCTATTAGGTTACATGTACGAAAGTTCATGCATATCCTCGTGGACGAGCCACGTAAAACGCGTGTTGTTGATAGCGTTAATGTTAACGGCTGTTGTACTATATTATTTTCCAGAAGCACGTTACTGTGAGTATCTTATTTAGAACGTATGAAAAATATTTTTATTTTTTTTTTTTTGATAAAAATTAATATACATGTACATATTGCAGATGCAAGGAAAGGATGCTACTTGCTTATAGATCTAGTTGCAAATTCTTTAAAATCAGCCTTGAAGGTCACCGAGAGCAACTACGGCTGTGACGAATTCAAGTCGAAATATTTTAATCGTCGCTACGAGCGAATTTATCCATCGAAGGGAAATCAATTTCCCGAGGGAATCGACGTGCACGATGACACTGGTTACAAGTATAATCGACATAGGAATTATACGATCGAGGAGGAGGGACTTAAGAGACACGATAAGAGAAGACATCGAGAGCATTTAGTCAAACGTAGTAGTAAGGATGATAAACACAGTCATCGTCATCGTCATCGTCATCAACGTCATCACGACTCCGAGAGAATCGTTCCCAAGGATTCGTACGTGGCGCGATCTTGCGGAACTTCAGGAATTTATTTTTCAAGCCGACAAGAATCTAACACGTCTGCTGTTTGTCCTGGAGAGGTCTACACCTCTTACGTAATCAGGTATTATTATCTAATCCAAGCATTTGTTATTGCTGGCATTCATGGCTAAACCGGTATTTTGCATGTGCATTGCATCTGCACGGCAGAAGTCCGCAGGAATTTACTATGATTGATCGGAAGTATGAACCGAGTGACGTCGTTCTTGTTAACGATGATTATCACGTAAGTGGAAATGATGATAAGAAATTGGATGTTAGTTATTCGGAAGATGACGACCCTACGAGAGATCGAGATCGTAATATTATGGCTGATAAGGTATTTAAATATATTTTTGTAAACTTCATTGATATTCTGTAAACTTTTGAGCTTTCAGATCGAAGGGATGAAAACGTATGATAAATCTAATGAAAAGGGTGACGGACATACCGATAAGGAGGACGTTGAACTTGAGGTAATAAATAAGGAACGAGTAGGAAATGATGATTCCAATTCGAGTAATCAGGAAATACAGTCAACTGATTTTACGGATAACTGGATAGACGATCAGTCTATAATTATTGAGAAAAGGTACCAATTAAAAAAATGAAGGATGTACATTGATTTATAATGTACGTTAAATTGACGAATTATCGATTCTAGAAATGTTCATCAACAAGGTGTAACTGTTGAAGAAGATCATGAATCATCAAGAAATGTGAAACACATGGATTATCCTCCTACGGAAGGATGCTATTTGGATAGAATACAAGAACAAAATGGTTTTTGGTTTTTCTTAGAAAAAACAATTTCGCCGTATAGGGGAAGATTGTGCAATATAGAAACCTTGAGGAAATAATAGATATTCGGATGATTTGAAAATATTATGGTTCATATGGTTTCAGCAAATTCTCAAGGGGTTCCATGCTGCCCTATTTTCCTCTATAAGTATTGTATAAGAATGACTGTACTTGATGATCTTTCAGACAATGACGATCAATCTAACGGTATGGAAATTCTAACGGAGTTGGAAGAGCAAATTATTAAATTGGATCGTATGGTTCGAGTAATGAAGCCTGGAATGCAGAAACAGGGATTTCAGGAGTATGACAAAAATAAGTATGCGCTGCAAACAATTGAAACAGTCCTGAAGGATATGAAACGCGGTTTTCGCGAGGTAAATTAAATATTTAGTTCAATCGATAAGAAGAGTAAAACCTTCGATATTGATTTTTTTTACTATCAGTTTGATGACAAATTAAAAAATCAACGAATCAGGACGAAGTATAGATCCTTTTCTGCAAAGGACGTAGAAGAGCGTTCGTCGTCATTTAAAAAAGAAATGAACCGAAACAACAGGGATTTTCGTACTGTAGATGAAAGTTTGCCTAAAGCTACAAAATTTTCGAGAAGGCAGGATTTGGATATAGAACCAGAAAAAGAAAATTTTGACAATGCTTTGACGAATGCTGGAGACAATAGGATGTTCAATGATGATAATGACGAGGAATACAGCAATGTGCCAATTATCAGGAGTACGTCAAATTCGCGATATTATGGCAATTATTACAAACTCAGGAAAGAAACATAATTTCAAAAATATTTTTATCACTGTGTTTGTTTCAATAAATTTTTTACGATGTTCCTTCCGCTTCTGAATTTCCTGCAAGACAATTTTGAAAATCTATCATTACGATTGATCATTAACGTATTAACGATCAATAATCATTAAATGAGTGATTCACTTTTCATGATTGTCACAGATCGAATAAAACCTGCACTTCTGCGAGCTATAGATTGGCTATTTACGGACTGCCCGAATTCGAGATACGTCGCGACGGATAACGTCGACGTGGACGTCCATGTCGGCAAGGTAGATAGTCCTGAAACGAACAACGAGTGGCTCCCCGGGTGGAAGGCACGTAATACAGGATCATGATAATGTACCAGAGGGTAAATGAAAATTAGTCTTTCCATTCTTCAAAGTTGTAATACAACAAAGAAAAAGTAAACTTTAAGCTTTTGATACATAAAAAAAAACTTGACTAGCATTTTAAAAATCGTAAAAAAGTTACTATAAATTATAACAATTTAGTATACAATACTAAAAAAAATATTTTACATCACGCATATGATACATAAATAATCCATAATATGTCAAATTCACCCGTATCTCATAATAAACTACAAATTCAATATTAATTCGTACCATTTTCAAATACATATTTCTAGATTCCTACCTGACCGACCAACATGCATACCGATCGAGTTCCAAAGCCCACACCAGTTTTTCTACCGGAAATGGTATCGTGTGTAACTGGCTTGAGAGTAAAAAAAGAATTCACTCACAAGCCAAACAAGAATAGAGAGTAGTTGAGCGTAGACCAAGAACCGCGACGGATGTAGCAGCGCAATACAGATATTGACAGGAACCACGTGATAAATTCAAATTCATTTTGACGTTTACCGCATAGTAATAAAAAATAAGTATAAAATCAATATCAATCCCCATCGGTCACTCGGTGAATATCGTCACGAACTAGTAAAAACTCGTGTCACGTTTCGTTCAAACTTCATAATATTTAAACAAAATTTATGAAACAAGTGTCTTACGCATATTCGCTATAGATCAATAATTCAAGAAATTTAAATTTTGAAAAAATTTATGAAGGTGAGTAAGATCTCTAATAAATCTTGATTATTTTAATTCATAGATTCTATTTAATCAATCACTATCCTATATAACAAACAAGAAAATCTCACCAGAAAATATAACTGTGCATTATCCCGCTATTCATTACCTCCAATCGAGATTCTGTAACAGTGACGACAACGCCAAACACAACTACCGCTTTCAAAATCAGATTAGAACCAATACGCGATAAACGATCAATAAAAGAGACAGAGGCATCCTAATCGCCCAAGAATTTAATTGATCATTCGAATCATGAACGTATACTATGGCATACGAGTCTTCCCCTTCCGGACCTCCATCTTCGTAATGGGAGCACGCTTTCTGCAGTCAATGACACGAGAAGACACGAAGACAAAATTATACAGCAAATACACACATGAAAATGATCAATCGATAAAGAAAATATAAATAATTAATAAAATATTTTTAATTGTAACAAAAATTATTTTTAATAATTTCATTCAGATCCCTAACATTTATCTTCGATGGACCTCACGAATTCAGCCATGCACTCGTCATCTGTACGAGCACGTTTAGTACACAAATCGATATCGAGATCATTTTATACCTGACTAATAATTTTTGCCAAGTCGTTCTCCATATAATCGTGTTTACCTCATAAATTCACACTGGAAACGAATCGATGGTATCAATCGTCGATGATACGTCGATTAATAGTAAAATCAAGGATGAGATTATGACGCGTGACGCATTTAGATCAGTAGCCGGCGCTGGCGTTAGATGACGAAAGGAATTCTTTAAATTCCTTAAGACATGTGCGGAACCGTTCTATTAATGTTCTCGTCGCCTATTCTTCCTCTCCTTTCTTCCCGCGTTCCCTCACGGACCTTTCCTCAAATCTAAGCGACATCTATTCCGTATCTCCAAATATTTCGCAGAAGACTAAAAAAACCCTGTTCATTTACTAAAATTAAAAATCTTAAAACAAAACAAATATCGATGAAAAAATTCATCTGCGTCAAAGTTGGATAAATTATTATTGAATTTTGCAACGAGCAAATTTCAATCAGGCACGAGAATTAATGTACTGGAAGACACTTGCACAAGCCTATAAATCATCATTAGTGACATGCGCTAATGAACGAGAAATTAGTAGCATATACACATATATATGACGTTTGTCCAAAAATTGTACAATTGTGGAATTTGTTACATCCACAACTGTGTATCTTGTCATTCCATCCTAGTCACAACATTTGACTCACTCGTTTATGCAGTGAGCTTAATCCAAATAGCATTTGTAACATTCTGAACGTTGCAACGTCGTTTGAGTTTCAGTTTAGAAACATCCCATCGAAAGAAGCGTCGCGACGCTGAGGCATTCTTAAATTCGCAAAATTTTTTTCACTGAAAATCAATGATCTTGATTTTTTACTATGCGAATGCAACGAGCCGTCAACGTGACCAGTGAGGTGTCTGACCTCGTGGACATGGGTTCGTCTTTGGCGATTTCTGGCATGACGGACCATCTACTTCGTGTGACGGACGATTCACTTCTAGGCCAAAGACAAGACGGACGTAAATCTTCTTTTTCTGCTGCACTTTCTCATTTTTCTTCCTTCTCCTTTTTCTCTCTCGCACACTGCACTTTCAAGCAGCTGTTTTACCTCCGAGTGTAACACCAAAATAGAATGTTAGATTGTACATGAAAGCAGTCATTCAACCTGAAATTTGTATTTCTCACATTGAAAAAAAATTAATGTCATTAACCTCTAGAGCGTGGCACATTTTTTCGAATTTTTTTTATTTTCGATATATCAATATGATACGTAGTTTATTTGAATAAGTAATCAAGATCTTGAAACTTATTCGCATATAAAGGCTTCGTCGATCTGAAGATTAAGCGCCGTCAGTCTTGTTACACCATGATATATATAAATAATAGAAATAAATGCAAATTTTATTTTAACGTTATATTAATAAGACGATGAATTTTTGTAGGGATTTTCCGAACTGCATCGGTGTATCGTTATAGCGAGTATATTTTTCATATGTTGCAGCCTCAAATGCCACGAGTATGACGTCAAATGCAATCAGAGGTATCCGAAGGAAGAAGAGCTCGCTATGCGAGGTGAAGGTGGCTGTTATTGGGGCTCCAGGAGTTGGCAAAAGTGGTAAGTGCTCTGCCAAAGTGTGTCGGAAATAGTTTGCCGCTGGTATACAAAGGTAGGGATAAATCAGTCATCGGTGATGCATTATAACCGGAGGAATAGTGGTACGTCGATTTGGCACGGATAAAATAACTAGAGCGCGAAAGAGTTTCCGCGAGTGTCGTGAGTAAAATAGTTACATCGAGTACGGTTGCTTTAATGCGGCGTAGCGATTATCCGTGCCAAAGATGCTGCACGTGTATACAAGTACGTGTATCTCTGTATATATACATACACACCTTCCTCACGAACCATTAGAAATCATCTAAGATAACAAACTATACTACATCAGTTTAAATAATGTTTCGAGGCACCATACAAAGATTTGAATAAAAAAAATTGCAAATTCAATAAAATCAATCGAGCAAACATCTAGTTCATGAATATCATCGAGAACTTGCTGCCCTATACAATGCAGATAAAAATCGTGACACAGCCATTTAATTTAAATTGAAAAATTTTTGTTTATCTCTCAAATGGAGTTTACAAAAAATTTCACTGATGCGTAATTTAATGAAATATTTTTAGCAGACTCGAACACTGTGCTACTGGATGTTCTCGTAGTATTAAAGAAAATTTCCTTCGAACAAATTTTCCACTCTGGTTTCCTGATACTTGTTTTCTCTTTCTCTTATTTCGACCTCTCTCTCTCTGACTTGGTTGTTTTATCAAAGCTGCAAGGAATTCGTTGTTAGTGTTTGCGTTCACTGGACGACGACCCCGCCAGATGTGTGCACACTCATGTTGTACGGTTCAAACATGAAACTCAGTGCTTTTGAGGTTTCATCAGAAAACTTTTTTTTTAAACGATGAAAAGTTCGCTTACATATCGTAAATCCATTTGATTAACCGACAAAAAACTTCGTAGTCGATACCCCGAGGTATTTTGATTATTTGCAGAGTTGACTGAAAAAATGTCGCGCGAATATTGTCTTGATGACTTTTCAATCCGAAAGATAAATAAATTTACATTAACTCGAGTGCAATTTACTCTTCTAACTTAGTTCCCTTGGTACGTAGATACGTGGCAAGTTGAGTTTAGATAAATACCGTGAAAGTACCTCTTTGACTAGTTATACAGCATAGCGAGAAAGTTAAACAATTTGCATACGCTAATTCCGAGTATTTTACAGCAAGATCGGCAGGAGATAGTAAGCTGGTGCTTTGTAGATACCGTGCCAAAAGTACAGCTCACACGAGTATACAGTCATTAAAAATAGTTTAATCAAAATATTGTCAGTTAAAATTTGCCAAAAAGATAACACAGAAATATTGCGTACAACAGTCTGACTCATTACGAGAATTACCTACTCGTATAGAACCCGACAAAATTACAACCTGTGTTATCAATAGCATTCATACTCAAAGTCAATAAATTGATTCAGACAAAAAACAATTTTTTTCTCAAATCCAATAACCGTAATCATGCCTCATTTGTTTATTCAATAAATTAGTAACTCGATTTAAAATACTTCATAACTTTTCCAAACTACAGATTGGTCTGAAAAAAAATATCACCCCTTCATTTCAACGTCCTTTGATCAATCGCTGAGATGCGTATGAGCACGACAGTAATTTCCTTTGAAAATTCCACGACGTCATTATCCCCCGGTCATCATGCACCGGTGTCTATGTCAAAGGAAAAAAAAAATATGTAAAAGCAAAGAGCACACAGCATCCCATTCCTTCGACATATTTGTTGCTTTTCCATCATACAAGTTTATTTTCCCGGTCGATGTTAGTCGTGTATTTGTCTTGAGGGACCACAAATAGAAGGTTAAAAATAGATGACGTCGATTATATCGGTCGAACGGTGACGTCACGAAAGTCATTATAATACGATGACGTCGCCAAGCCAGTTACGTCTATTACAATATTTCCGAGTCACGAGCACAACGTCCCACAACAATACTGGGCTGAACGTGAATCGTTAATGGCCGATCCTCTAAATCCACCCTCGCGGCACAATTCTCAGCATCCGAAATAGAGACGTGAGTAATAGCTGTAACATTCATTCGTTTGCTAGCATCGGCAGGGGCTGGATGTTATACATTGACGTGGGTCGAATAAAAGTACCTCTGTCGTTTTATAACGCGAGTGATCAACAACCATATGTACTTTTATACGCATGTCTGCTCTGAAACCTAAAGGCCTTGGCGAAGTGGCGCGAATCTACTTTTGATCCAGATTAATGTGGCTTCACTATAAATATGCGCGTAATAACGACGCCACGGGAATGTGCCACCCAGAGCACAACGTGTTCCAGTTTAAGATAAAATTGAGCGTATAGTTAAATGTGCCGATAACTTTTTTTTTCTTCTTGAGACTCAAAAAAGAGTCTCGTACGTCAATGATGAATTTTCAAATGGGACAATTCGTTGGGATAAAACTTATAGAGAATATTGATAAAATAGTACAGCAATTATTATGACACAGAGAATTGCTTCTCTGAACTTGCAATTTACGTGGCACGAGATTCAGCTGTTCCTGGCCTGGACGTAGGGATAAAGTGGTCGGTGGATAAGGTGCCCGAGGAGTGGTCGTAATTCTTGATAAAAACGGGAAAAGCCAATGGAAAGAGTCCGCTAACCAGGTCGTGGCTACTCGAAGACGAGATGCTGGACCTTACTGAGTAACCGAAAGGCGATTTGCGTCAAATTGCGAAATTTTGTGCAGGGCCGTCAATGGGGAGTCTTTTATTTCATTGGAACCGCAGAGCAAACATTGGTTAACGTGCGCTGTACGGATCGTACGGTAATATTTACAGAAATTAAGGCGTAAGATGGTCCGGTTCAACAGAAAGAAAAGTTTAACGGAAGTAAGGGAAACTTAGGAGCCGGATATACATATGGTGGTAGTACTTGAAGATGATACTGCTTGTGTGATGGCAATGGTGGTGGTAGGACCCTTAATGCAGCCAACTGCGTGTATTTTTGGGTAATGGCACGGGTAAGGCATAGGTGGCTAAATAATTCGTGAGTCCCAGCAGCTGCAGGTTTAAACCGATGCATGTATATGCTATTTATATATCTTTGCTGAAAGTATCCATGAATATCCCTAGGACTTACGGCCCCTTAATTTCATGATAAACTTTACGCCGCGCGATTCAAAAATTTTATATCACAGACGTGTCAAGTAAAAACGTTATTTCTCTCTCTAGACTCAAATAACTAAAAAAAAATTAAAACGTTTCACTCAAAATAATTACCATTGTCAACATATCGTTATTATTGTCGCGTGATTCGACAGATTTTATTTCACGTATTATCGGACACGCTCGCACGTGCTATGTCATGTATTTTAATCAAATGGACCACGCCGGATTACTTAATTAATTACTGATAATTATCCTAGCAGCCATGCACGATATTTCTCATCTGGATACTATATATCGTATTATGCATGTAAATGTTCAAGTGTCTTTTATTATATTGCATAGCAAATGTCAAATCGCGAATGCACTAAAGAACGGATACTAACTTTGAAATATACATACAGTATAGGTGATAGTGATAAATTAGTATCCGTGTGATAAACTGCCATAAAGTACACATGAAATCGTTGATCCTTCGGATAGAATAAACAAGTAGAAATAATCGACGTATCCGCGAATCATTTCGGAATGTGAAACGGATTTGTTTTCGTCTGATTCGTTGGACGTGAAGTGCCTACTTAGAAATGGATGCTCTGCCGCTGGATCACGGTCCATGCATACCATAAACAAATAGTTGGTATATTTCGAGCGAAGCTACAACTTGATAACCCTCTATTCGTGGCTGGATCGTCTGTTAGGCCTCGTTCGCGCCAATACCTCATTATTCTCTGTCGGCGTTAGGTAAACGACAAGATAAAATGTTCAAGATTTTTCTCCGCTATCGCATTATTCAAATCTAAAAATTCTAAAAATATTGTACGCCCATGAAAATTGGTAAAAACAATGCGAGTACTGTTGAACTTGAGAATTCCAAAATTATCACACTCTTTCGACTTTGTAAAACTTCAAATAGTCAATTCGAGTGCTAGTGCAAGTAATTAGATATCGTTAATTAAGATATATATTTATACGTTACGATCTAGATGAACAATTAACGTCGAATAAAGAACCTTGTACAAACTGAATATGCGATCGTGGCAAAAATTGTTAACGGATTTGTTATCGGTGCACTTGACATTCTAAACGAGAATCAATACGGTTATTAGTCTATTATTAAGAGAAATAGTGAATTCTTCGTAAAACGTATAGAAAAATAAAATTGTTTTCTATTCTTGGTAATTCATTTTTATGTATCAATGTAATTCCGCCAGAATTATGGAGTTGTGAATAAAAAATCATTAATGCAAAAAATGCGTAACTAAGGATATATTGATTGGCAATGTAGGAGAGAAATTATCGGAAAATTTAAATATATATGTCATTCGAGCTCTTAGGTAAGGTGGATTATATCGATACAGGAATCAAGGGGATTGCAGTTAAGGAGCCGCCAATACGTTAACCGAGTGCTCATACAAGGTTTTCCGACGCCTTGGCAGGTTTTAAGTAAAAATAATGTGGTATATCCCGCAGCGGGTCACTAGGCTGTGGCTTTCGTTTCAACTTTACGACTCGACTCTCATTTCTTGAGATCGAATGCCACGATAGAAACGATTCGACTCTCTGTTCGCGCGCATGGCTTCTGTTCTCGTTTATAATTTTTTCTGTATCGTGTTTTCTTAAAAAAAAATTCTTAAGAGTTTGTACGGGACTTGATTAATTAATTAATTATAAAGCAATACGATATTAAAATCTGTATGTTTTTATGAAATACTTTTATAAAACTTGACACTTGCAGTAAGAAATTACAGCCTACGGATATCCTACAGACGTTCTACCAACTGCATCTCGTAAACATGTCATACAAACGCCTTGATAACATTGCGTTCTGTACGAAGTAAAAGTGTATGTGATATTTGAACAATCGCAGAATATTACTTTTCGCTTTTCATAATAAGTACAAACTGTCAATACACTCTATTAATGATATTGTTAAAATACAAATTTCGTCTTATCAGAATTGCGTTTGCTAAGAACATCAGGTTCATCCATGTAAATACTATTATTCCAATGTCAATCCCGTCGAGTGTACTCAATTTCCTTATCGCAGGGTAAGTCTCCTCCAGAGCTAATAATGAGTTCTTGTTCGATCGATTGTCTTACGAGATTGAACCGGAAGTGAAGTGTTCAGAAATTAATTAAAAAATGTTTAATAATCGTCAATACTTAAAAAACTTATACAAAGGTACAAAGGTCTACACTTTGCTTGCGGAACAAACCGAAATAGATCGGACGAAATTTCCGTAATCATAATATCTTGATAAGAATTTATAGAATTTTATCTCTAATAAAGATATTGGCTTACGAAAACTTAGGTCAACATCGACGTCTCGATACGATCGAAATTAAATATGGAGACGCTATTCGTAGATAAAACGACGTTACGGTTAAATCGTCGGCTATCAAAACAAACTGCAAGATGTTTTAAGACCTCGAAGATGGACTAACCCGATTTATAGGGGTCTACTACACGAATAAACATTTAGTTGCCATAATTTATCACGAGCTTTGGAACAGCCGGGAGTGCGTTCAAGTTCCTTCTAACGATTTCTAGCTAAGGAGGATGTGGCTCTGCTTCTCCAGCAGCTTCCACATCCGCTCACGAATTATACCAAAAACACACGTGGGACGTTCGACTTTCGTTTCCGACGTTAATACTATACGCCAATACGTCAAAGGCGGAAGACCTCATATACAACGGAATATTTCGACGCCATTTTTATTATTCCTGCATCCGTCTGTTTGAAATATTGCTTTCATGATGTTCGCCGTCAAATTATTTTCTTACTCATTCCTTCTCAGTCAGAATTCAAAGGAATTTGAAATATATCAGGGATACGTGCAACTCTTATCAAGAAAAAGTACATTTCGATGGTGGATGATTGTGAGATTTTGCAATATATATATATATATATATATATATATATACACACAAATGTTTTAATACCATGGCGTAAGTCTGGAACGCAGCATGTTTGGACATTTGGAAAGTACGCGAAACAAACATCTTGTCGTGGGAATAATTATTTTACAAATCACCATAAGCACTGTATCGATAATATTCCTAAAAATAATTTCAGTTTCGTCGAAAATTCGTAAGTTTATCATTTTTATGCCAAGTCCATTGCTATTTATATAAATTCACATCCCTATACAAACTATAAGCTTTACAAACACGATATAATCATCGAGAGAGAATTTTAATTTTCATAATGAACAAATTATTCAATTTGATACGTTATAAAGAGAAATGTCATTGCGAAAATTAAACAATTTAATGTATGTTAAAAGTTGTTTCATAGTCATTCGAGTAACGTGTGACGCTTTCTGTTTCAGCCCTGACTGTGAGATTCCTTACGAGAAGATACATAGGCGAATACGATCATCAGGCTGGTGGGTAAATGGATAGAAATTTAGGAGCTATTGTTCCTAGATAATAATGCCGAGCAAAGCCGACATAGTCACAACATAAGGGAACGATTGTTGAAAAATGGCCAGCAACTGTTGCCGCCTCTAACACTGTCCTCTCAGCATACCTCGGGTCGCGTCTGTTCTAAATTTATCGCAGACGAATTTGACACTAGACAGGGCCACTGCTAATACGACGTTGATATTCAAACGAACACACCGTGTCTTTGTACACCGGTACTGAGTAGAAAAGGGGGTGGCTACTTGTTGACTATACTGTGCGAATAGTACGAATAGTTGACGTGTCTATAGTATCTGCTAATTGGATTCCATAGCGCCATTAGGTCTGGACTGAATCGAAACAGCGGTTGAAAGTTTCCCTAGGCATCGCCCTATGTCATTAGAATATTCAGCTAGACTAAACGTTGAAAATGAATAATCAAGGGAATCGAATGAATCTAATTTTAACTTTTCTTTCAGAGAACAGATACAAACACGAGGTCTTAGTCGACGGCGAACCTATACTCTTTGAAATCTTAGACTCTTGTCCAAAGGTAATACTTTGAATTTTGTAAATAGAATTTGAATATGTTGGAAATATTGAAAATTTCAATGCAATGTGCTGCGTGCGTTGAGCTGTCATAAAAGAATGTTACTTTTGTTTAAAACAATATACAATGAGATTGAACGTTTTCAATTGATAGTGTTACTTTACTGTATTTAATATTAAAATAGAATTTTCAGAACAGATTTTAATTAGAACGGATTCTAGTCGTGAGAGTTTAAGATCAGAAGCTCTAAGATATTAATGAAAAACAGATATATTGTCACGTTGTTAGATTTTTTTTAAATAAAGAAAAAAAAGGGGAATTGAATCCTTCTGAAATTTATGTTTTACATAAATATTTCTAGTTTTCTGTCTTGCGTTACCGAGATGCAACTTATATCTATACCGTTATTTATATAACAAAACTGCTGACGATATGAATTTTTGGCACGCATTGTGTTTTTTATCTTTATATCTAAAACATAAAATTCTCTAAATACTCAGATCCATTCCTGAAGTTTCGGTTTACGTTTCGTTATTATATCACAAGCTTTGCAATCGTGTTATTTTTCTTTCTACTGCTAGTTTTTCTTCACGAAATATAAGCATCATTAAATATAATTTTTGCTTTGATAGAGCGAGGACGAACTGCCAACTATAGAAACATTACAATGGGCCGATGGTCTTCTGTTAGTTTATTCGATAACTGATAGAGGATCATTCAATTTTGTAAGAAAAGCAAAGCAAGCACTTGCTGTTGCTGATCCCGAAGCGGCCATGCCACTAGCATTGGTTGGTAATAAAGCAGACATGGTGCACTTAAGGCAGGTCAGTGCTGAAGAAGGAGAAATTCTGGCTAAAGACTTTGAATGCTGGTTCAGCGAAGTCACAGCAGCTGAACAGGTGAATGGGGATCATTCTTTTTCTTTTTCATAAACAGTATTTTATCTCGCTAGTACGAATGATTATAAGACACGAGTGTACCAATCACACGAGTCCTTATACTCATCCATACTAGTTAGATACAACAGTTTTGTAATAAATGCTCAAAGAAGAGGCCTGGCCCTTTTTTACGAGGAATAATACTGTTAATCTGCCTCAAAAATATTTTTTAATAGGTTTCCCCTTCCTTGAAAATATTTTAGATACCTATGACGCCACTGTTTTAAATTTTAAGGTAATTTTATAGTTCTTTGTCCAAAAAAAATACTATTTTAAGATGCCCTCTGGCGATGCGTTACGGGGTATTCTTTGAGAATTTACTACAAAAATTAACATAATAAAGTTTTATTTTAAGTTTAGCCTACAATACTTAAGCTTTTACCAGCAAGTTACTCACAAAGTTTTCCATTTCCTTAATTTGATAATTTCAGAAGAGGTTAATTTAATGGTCTTTGGTGATGCTTTCAGGTTGCTCAAGTGGCTGAGTCCTTCCACGAACTATGCCGTGAAGTTTTAGCAGCAAGAAGACGAAATAAACAGTCTTTATTAGACAGGATGCTGGGTAGTAAAGCAACGCGTGCTTATTCCAGGGGGAAGAGCGATTCAGCCCTGCCAAAAGATTAACATGTTTTAATACAGTATATTTTATATATCAAATTAAGGGTATTTGTACCTTGTACAAATTACTGGGATACGGTATGACCATGAAATGACGGTTGGTTAATTTATAAAGAGTATTTGTAAAGAATACGTTCTAATATTGTGAAATGTTTATACGCGACATTACGAATTTTCGTTTTGTCGTGGAAACTTAAGCCGAAAGTGCCAAAGATTTCTATGATTCAATAATTCAGTGCCTTTGAATGCTTCAATAGGCACGATAAACATGTGTCTAATAGCTTTGAGAAATTTCTATACCATCCCCGTGTTGTGAATTCGATATTATTTGTAAGCGCGGAATAGAGTATTACTGATGATTTTTCAAATTCGTTAGATGATCTTTTGGTATGTCAATTGAATAATTGTGACGTTATTCAGCAATTTTTGAATGGTACAGATTACACTTGTTATTATTTATGCCAAGGTAATTCTATTAAATACGTTATTATAGTTGCACATTACTAAGAATAATCGATCCGTCGACTAAAAATTGCTAGTTGAATCTAGCAAAGGATTCACGTTTTTCGTTCAAGAAAATAATTGTCTTCTTTTACTCGACTACACTATCGGTTAAAGCAAAGAGCGACCTATTTGCAATTAATCTAGATAAGTGTTGATATTTACATATATTAATCTATATTTATTTTGTACTTATATCTATAAATCCTAATGATAAAATTCGCATTTATTTAAATTAAGCTACTCATTCTTACCAATATCCTACAAGTTTCTTCACACTTTGATCCTTCCTACATGAATATCACTCTTACTAGTTAAATACTAACTTCCATATCACATTCAGCTGTATGACAGTGCAAATCAAATGGTCTGCTGAATCGCAACATATTGCGTGCGTGACTGCACACGAATATCGTCGAACTGATCATCAATAGTATTATTATACAACATTCTCTTTCAAACAGTTCAGATTTTATTTGCCATCATCGTATGTTTCTAAAACGTCGGCCAAATGTTCATTATCTCGTGGCTTTTTAAATTGCTTCCTTCTCGCATTAGGTTTCTTCCTTTTAATGGGAGCTGGCTTTTTTGGACCATGATCTTGCATTGATCTGATTCCCTGCTTCTCGAGATATTCATCAATTTTCTGGTCGTCCATTGCATCTACCGCAACTGCACGCCACAATTTTTGAAATTCATCGTCAATTGGAAACTGTGCGGTTTTGTCGTTATAGAAAACAATTTTCTTTTTATCTAACGGTCGTGTGATAAATAATATTTCATTTTGTAAGCTCTGGAAGGAAAATTTGGTTTAAACTATGCATTTCACTTACTATTGTAATTATTTTTAGATGCATCTATTTGTCACATTACCTTTAAATGCTTGTCGCAGTGAGGTAAGCTTTCTTGTATATCTTCTAATAAAATACCTCCGAGTCCTTTTAGATCCTGTTGCTTTAATAATCTTAACAATGATTTTTTATCCTTGATTCTGTATAGAGCTTTAAAACAGAATCTACCATCTGGCATTACCTCTATTTTTGGATTTTTTATTAGTGCTTCTGTTTGTAGCCATTGCTTTACCTAATGAATAACAAAATTGACTGTAGTACCGAGCAGTTATTTAACAGGTTGCAATGCTATCTGTGTCTAATATTAAATATTAAAAAACTTGTAACTATAAATATTATCACAATTTATATTACCTTAGATCCTACATCCAATTGATTTGTTTCATCTAAAATCTCTTCCAATGTTAAAGGGTGGTCATCGCCATCCTGATGCCTCGCTTTCATATGTTTTACTATTTTTGCCAATACACCAAACTTATATTGAGAACTACCAGACATAGTCTTGTAATTAACCATATCCAGTTTGGGTCCTGAGGACACCGAAGAGGACTTTGGTTTCTTCTTTGACGGTTCATCTCGATTCACTTCCTTCTCTGGCTCTCGTTTCTTCTTCTCAACACTGAAATTACAATATTTCTTATCAATCGATCTTGATACATGTCATAATTACAAATAAAAGAACATAAACTTATCTAATAAATTCAAATATAGATATCATTACAAGATAATTTGAGATAATTGGAGTACGTCATACATACCTAGGTTAAAGCAATAAAAAAAATAGATTATCTACTATTCAAATACTATTATCATCTACCAAATATTGAAGAATTCAGTAATAAATAAAATATATTTTATAATCAAGCCCTTCATAAGATATAAAAGTGAATATAACCAGTAGATGTACGTTAAAGGTTAGAAATTCCTAAAATAATAATGTATTAAGACTAAGTACTTACGTTGGCGTTGTGAGAGCTCTCTTCTTAAAGAGTTCTCGTTCTCTAAGTAGTGCTGGATCCATTCTGATCACAATTTCGAGACGATATTTATAAAAAATATTGTATCAACTCTTTAGTAACACCATAACGTCGCGAATCCCTCGTTTACTGAAGTTCCACATTGAGGGCGCTGCAAACAAATTCAAGACGTTATATGTGGTGTAATATTCGTTCTGAAATCTAATGTCAGTAGTACTGTAAATATGGTTGTCTCTCAGTTCCATGTGGATAAATAAGGATAAGATAAAATACAGAGGTTTGCAGTACTGGTACCTGGTAGTAAAGCGCGGAACGTGGAAATAGTCGGTCCACGAGTTTAATTATAATTGCGTTTCATAATCGATTGTGGTCATTGAGCAATTAAAACTGCAGTATACTACACGATTATCGAGTCTTCTCCATTAAATGGAAAAAAGGTATCATTCCATATCAATTGAAGTAAATGACACAATTCAAACTTCAAAGTACTTAAATAACATTAGATAACGGCACTTTTACAAGCTTTACAAGTGAAAACATTATCTACAAATTGGTCTATTAATTGCAAATATGACAATCATAATGGACCAAGTACTTTAAGCATCGTATTTCAGTAACTCAACAAAATCACATTTATGTACGTTCGTGACGCAGCGATCGAGATAAATTTTCCAAGATACTAAATAATATTGATTTCGCCATTTCATGGAAACCCTAAAACTCACTCATTCTATTCTCACTATAACGGATGTTCGAGATACAAATTGGTAAGACACATATGTACGTATATAACATAGAATTTGAGTGTTCCACGAGGGATCCTTGGATACGTATATAATATATGGCGGCTTTAGAAAGCGAGATACATACTCAGGCAGTCTAAACATCTTCCAAGAAAAGCAGGGCAGCAAAATAATACGACGAAATAAACGTATTTTAGTGCAGAATTGGATATCGTTCTACAAGTCTATCGAGGAATACTGTGAAATCCTCTGAAGCTTTACGATTTCACGTATGCTTTATGTACCCTCGCAAGGAGTAACGGCACCACTCGCGTCTCTAACAGTTACTTTTGCGAGCGATGCACGTGCAAATCACTTTTATCAACGATGCCTTTACAGCTAGCAAAGTATTTCGTTCGATACGCTTCCTCGAACATAGTCTATACGCACCATGCCTTTTATAAGACCTGATCGTAAACTGATCACGTCAATCGAATTGTCAAGTTACACGAGTCCTCGACTTTTCGTTTGAACTCTTGAGACTCTTCGATTTACATAATTGACACATCAAAGTGCCACAGGTACCGCTGCACTGCGCACACAAAGTGACACGTACTGAACTTACGATTCAAGTATTTGCGACATTTTTCCCGTGAAAAAAGAAAGTAAATTTTTTTTTTTAAATTTACAAGCAATATCAAGCACGTATCTTTCTCTTAAATTACTAACTACATACTATATAGATCAAATACACGTCCAACTCTAACATCAGTTGAGATGATGGAAATGATGACGTGCTAAGCGCTTGAAATGTCGTTAAATTATTGTCCATCCGAGAAAGTTGAAGGTAAAAAAAAATGATCTAAACGTGAAATAAAAAATACCTATGTATTTGTCACCATTAGGCCGACAAATTATCTGAATGAAATTTTTAGTTCCCACCATTATTTTTCTAAAACAAAATTAAAAATTGAAAAATTGAAAATCAATGTTTTATAAAACATAGCTCTCAATTACTTGAAACCTGGTAGCCGAAAATGCTTGAAATTTTGAGAATAATGTTGAGAAAGTTTGGAGAATTACAATAAGTTATTATTACAGAATGACTCACCGTTCATAGTTCATTGAAAAAAATGCTTATCTCTATACGTATGTACTGGCGATCGCCAGAAACAGCAATATCGCATTCCCGAGAGGCTAAAAAATGCACTCTGAAAAACGCGAGTAGAACCGACCATCAACAAAACCCATAGTGTTGATGTTCGGTTCTACTCGGGCAAAGACGCATCATCGAACTCTCGCGCGATTTCACCATTTCACCATCTCGCGCGTTAAATCATTTTCACTTCAACCCGTTGTCATTTCCACAATTTTAGTCTGATTTGCCCAAAATTGCCGGAAAACTTGTTCAAAGCTTACTGAACAATCCAAGAGCAATAACTTTCATCAAGCAAGATTTTTTCGATGACCGACCGCTGGTCGAAGTTCACGGAACGTGGTTTTCGCGCGACATTGATTTGTTATTGAATAGTTATTATAAAATTATTTTTTTCATTAATTAGCGCTGCTTGTAGTCATCGTTTGTGTTTTGAGAACATGTTCTCAAAATTTCAAGTATTTTCGACTACCAGGTTTCGAGTAATCCCGAATTATATTTTATAAAACATCGATTTTCAATAAAAAAATTTTCAGTTTTTAATTCTTTTTTAGAAAAATAATGGTGGGATCTAAAAATTTCATTCAGAAAATTTAGTATTTTCTATTTCGCGTTTAGATAATTTTTTTACCATCAACTTCTTCGGATGGACAATGGTTAACGGCATTTCGAGCGCTTAGCACGTTATCATTTCCATCATCTCAATTATAGGGGCGTAAGTGAATATTGCCAATTAAATTCTTGAACTTTACATTGTTCGCAGTTGATTTATTCAGAGAAAACTGTTTTTTCGTTTGGTGTGTCACAATGCTGGTCGTAAGTGGGACAGGAATGCTCGTACCTTTCATTTTTAAAATGAAGTATGAGGTATCCGAGTTTTTGATCAATAACACGGAGACACTTTCACTTCGGGAAAATTTGTCAGTGCCTGAGTGACAGTAACGTGACCCGCAAATACATTGGAAGCGACTAAGGTCACATTCGCGTACTACGTGAATGAGATTCCTCTTCAACGAGTCCTGGTAGGATTCCCAATCGCTCTGTGAAGGGATTCGCAAACTAGGTTTGGAAAATGGGATTGGGGACAGGTCATGGAAAAATTAATTATCGCCACCCTGAAAGTTCCTGAATCGCCAGTAGGACATTGGATAGTAATAGACCTCCGGATTTTTCTTATAAAATCCATTTATTTCATTGTATTGTGGTAAATAATATCATAGTCATTATTTCACCATTCTGCAAGCCCATAACATGATCACTCTCTCTTTCTGTTTCTCTCTTCGCCCTGACGTTCTTTGCTTCTGTCAACTGAGACCGAGCAATTGGGAAACTTGGAAAATCAGCCGGCAGAGAAACGTGTAGTAGGGGTTTTTGAATTTCGTCATGTTAGAAGCGATCGATATATTTGCTGATGACGCTTGGAATGGGAATTATGTCAGAATTTCTATTTACTTATATGTATATGTGTATACATGGAAAGCAGTAGGTAAGTACAATGCAGACTCATATGCTTGAGGCTCTCTGGGGTTTGGAAGGCAAAACTTTATGGAGAAGTATTATCAATACCAAATCGGAACGATTTTTTATTTAAATCGTAATCTGTAAACAGCTCAGCAGTCGAAAACTTTGCTTTTACCGTGAGGCTTTCCGGTACTCAGAAAAATCTGAAAGTACGATACATGGAAATTTTTCTGTTTTCACGGAGATGCGGCAGAAAGCATAATATATGTACATTATCGGGCGACAGGAGAAAAAAGCCTGTGCATATACGTAACACTATTAAATATTGAAGTTTCATATGAAATTAGTTTTATCAATATCGTCTATATAATGTTTCGTAATAGGCTTTTATGTATAGCGTTATTTATATTTACGTAATTTTTAACGAAGTTTTGATGGAAAAATATTATTCCATAGGTACGTTGCATGTTAGATTTTTGGAAATCATTTGTATTACTGTAACATTATAGTAGACATACATATCTATAGGATATTGAAAGAATGAACCAATGAATATGTTATTTATGTTTGGCTATAAAATATATGGCACATCAAAAGACGTAGTCATATACTGACGTATGCATTTTGAGGGGTCATTATTTTATGGCTTATTAATATAAATAAGTCCCCTAAATATCGTACTGATCTTTATATCTTCATATCATAATCCATTCTTGGACTGTCACAAATATAGCCGGTAGTTTATATAAAAGTTTAATTATGAACCCAGATAAGAATTTTTTTTTGAAAATACACATACATAAGAATTAAAGCAAAAATTAGTCTTATTCACTTAATAATAAGATCATAACGTGTTTGTACATTTAGGCCGGTAACACGTGACAGAGTTGTACAGAGCGTTTTCAAATTGATGGACAGATAATTTTAACCCATCCGAAAATTCAACAAAGACACGTGAAGGAACTAGGATACAAATTGGATAAACAAAATGGGACCGCACTGTTTGGAAACCAACTCGTGAAATCATGTTCACTCTCGTGTTAGCGGACACACGGTCACTATGCAATTAAAGGGATGAATAGTAATTACAAGCAGCCCCCGTGTCCTTCCCCAGGACCAAGGTCCTGGGACATACATACGTGAGGAACAAGAGGGACCGAAGGTCCTTTCTCACCCTTCGTGGATTGGGATCCCTAACGAGAGTGCGATGGCCGCTTACGACTGAATTTTTCTACTGCGTTCTGGTTTAACCTGGAAGCAAAAATTGCGGTACTAACGACGTCCTGTTTATTGAAGTTTTGCTGCAACGGTATTACTATATATATCCTATGCTGTGATTCCTTTGGACGAGTCTAGTACATGGCGGATATACGATTATTAACGAGAAAAGTATTCTGGTTACTGTACATCCTGTTTTGCTTTTGTAAGAGGATTTTGCAAAAATACTCTACAGGATAAACATATACCGAATCACTGACTGAATTACCGAAATGACATTACTTATCAAGGCGATTGGCTTTAGACGGAGTCAGTGTCTGCGTAATGATAATAGGATTATTAAAAGATGCAAAGGCGCTTATAATTAATCTTATAATTAATCCTAGTGCATGCATGTTAAGTAGTAATAAAAATCGCGAGGAATGCTCTCGGGTAGGTGAATTCGTAATAATGAATATGCGGCTCTAATGTAAGTACATCTGTGCCGGTCGAGTACATGCAAGGGGGTAAGTTCGAGTTCTCAAAAAAAAGAAAAAAAAATAGGAGTTTCCCCGCACTGCAGATAGCCGGGTATAAACGACAATGGCTTTTGTGTATATAGTAGTGTTTGAATGAAATACAAATTTTACGTCATACACAGTGTATTTGCCTTTGGATAGGATTACAGGGTGGTACCTAATCCCATGCATGTTCTATTCGTTAATTTAAAAAAATGATCTGCTTTTAATACTGTAATAATCCGGATACTGCTTTCAAGGAGGATATCCATTTGGCGTCACCGTTATTATTTGCCGATGATTGTTCGTTCGCCAGATTTCAAGTCACCCTATATAACTGTCCCGTGACCCATTGCCTTAAGAGCCCCACTGGCAATATATCTTGGACAGAAATTGCAACTGGACCACATCGAAGATACATCCTCGTATAAACATTCCCTTAACATCGAACGGGTGGGTGAATATCCCACGTCTTAACATCCCCAATACATCTTGGAAAGCTACCCTTAAAAGCATTCCGTAGGATCCTGACTGGAGCCTTAAAATTCCAGGACGACCAGTCGGGCCCCTCCCTCCGACGTTGAGTATAGTTAAACCGTAAAACGTAGGACGCAGCAATCGCGCTCACTCGTATAGATGGTCCAGCAACTACTGCTATAGCTGATATTTTTGGTCCAGCAGAAGCGGCAGCATCCCCCGAAAGATCGCGCGCGCCTCGTGACGTCACATGCGCGTTAACCGTACGCCTCTCTGCCCGACGGGGCTGGGGCCTGGGGTAGATGGCGAGCCTTGGGGGAGGTAGATGGGGTTGCTGGGAAAGGGTGCGCGAGGGTTGCTCAGAGGGGGATTGAAACTCGGCAGTGGGGAAGCTGGGGCGGTTCAAGCGAGACGAAGTTCACGCCAAGTGGCGAACGCCAGTTTGTGTCAAGCTACGGAGCGCGGAAGATGCTCCCGCGTCGTGAAACGGGTGGACCGCCGTCGCGGCGCCGTCACTTCCTTTTTCACGTACCAAGGATGACTGCCATCTCCAGATTGTCCTACATCAAGGCAACGAACGCGTCTATCATGATACTGCTACTCGTCCTAATGCCCTCGGTGTCCCCAGAAAAAATACCGATAGGTGAGTGACCTGGAAAATTCGTGAACTACAGTCTAATTGCGATAACTTTGCTGTGGATTGAGAATATCTTTGTGAACGCTGATTATGAGCCACGGGGAGTGGGCTTCTGGGATATATATAAAATAAGTGACACGACCTACCACGAGGATAGGCTTACGTTATACCGGAACCAGATGGCCAGCGGAAGCAGGAGTGGTGATTGCTCAAATTTGATTCGATCGAAATACATGTCGAACCGTTCGTACATCTCGTTTCCCCTCGAGAAATCTGTGTGGGAATGCGTATCTTTTTTTTGTTGGTTTTAACATTGAGCCGAGCGAGTATGATTCTTGTTTCGTGTATACTGTATATGTATATACGACCGCGTATGATTTATGGTCCTGGGAGTGATGAGTTGGGATGAAATCTCGGTCGGAAAAATTGTGAGGTTACCTATGGACGTGTGATAGAATATATTCATCCTTGGGCTACGTTTCCTCGCTCTTAATGTGTCATTGAGCGACTTCCGTCTATTTCGACGAAGATATCTGGTTCGGGATATGTGTACACTGGCTTGACCTGGGGTTTAGAGGAGAAAGCTAGGCATGTGCTTTCATTTGGTTTAGGTGATACCCACCTGAGTGTGAGTGAGGTGCGAGTGACCACCTCAGAATCTTTATCTCTGACCTTTTCGCAAGACTTGGGTGGATAGGTTTTCAAATTAAACATATCCCAGATTCGGACTCTGGGAAGAGATGAACTCCACTCCCACCCTCGAAGGGCGCCTCTAGCTTTCGAACAGTTTTGCAAAATACGAAGTTTTGCAAATCTCGTACGACACATGTGAATAGACACTAAGGTTGTATCATACCTTCTACATAAGTACCCTTGTCAAACAACGTTCGTGTTTTCTTTATGATTTTCTGGTAAAAAAAAGAAAAGAAAAAAAGAATCACGCTACAATTGGAAATTTTATGAAAAATCCGAGTTGGCAAGTCGTTGTTTGAAAATCTGAGGGTACACTTTTTTTAGACACGTGTGTAACTCTCGGTGACACTGACATTACCGGATAACGAGTCGTGTGTACTCGATTCAAAGTTTCTCTTGTTCAAAAAAAAATTAAAACGTGATGATGAAATCAAGCCTGCTATTCACTGACATGCAATTTATCTCAATTATGCGATACCCTAGTTTGGTGTCGGTGCAAATTTCATGGGACTTATTTACATTGAAATCAGTAAAGAGGATGGCATTTCCCTTGAACCTAACCTAATTTCACGTAATAATCGTAACCCCGTGAAATAGGAACTATTTCGGTTACTGTATATACGTCATTATTTTCACATATGTATAGACTAATCCAGCATCCGTGTATACAGCTCCAGGCGATTGATGCGAATTCACTAACTATCCGGCAGAAATGCGTGCAACTAGCCTTCAAGCGGAGCAAGTAATATTGCTACTGTCGCGTAACATGACAAAGCCAGAGGTATGACTTGCGACTAAAACTTTTGAATGTATCCTGGATACTCGACAATAGTAGTATCTAGGGGTATTTTAATTTTCGCGCCAAGAAACTAATTTTGTGTATCGTTATCAGTGATCACGTGGACTCATTTACAGTTGTGCGCCAGATAAAAATATTTTTTATTTTTCATCCTGACTACCCTCGACCACACGTGACCGATAGACAAACGTATCATTTTTATTTACCGAATTTCATACGTCTCTAATGCAATTTTTTTTAATTTAAATAAAGGTGCATATCTTCAAGCTATACTTCCTCGTCATAACTTGGACATACGAGAATGACTCCATTCATTAAACATTCATGTCCAAGAGATGTAAAGCCATTTACGAATTTCAAGAGTGTAGCCTTTTTATATATTAGACCATTACATAATTTTTACGATATGGGAATTCTACAACGTCGTAAATTATACATGCATGTAATCAGAGATAGTGTCCTATCGAAAGCAGCGATAATTATATTCATCGGGCCGCATTCCGTCGTGCGCGTAAATGGAATATCTGCATATCATTAGGGGTTGATAGTTAATCACCCCTAATATATGAGAATACAAAGATCGTAAAATATTTAAAAAAAAAGCTCATGCTTTGGCTTAGTAACGTATGTTCACTTGGTATTTTGCTATATGTATATACTTCCAGATAATATAATAATATGATGCGAATGGTTATTATTGGAACTTCTAATAATTATGTAATGCGGTTCGATATTACGTTAAGAACTAATTATTGAATAATTTCGCCAGATTCGATTCCAGGCGTAATTCATTTATCCGTCGTACCAATATAACGAAATTCAATGTAAATGCCTTGTCCGATGCATTCGGTACCTACGTCCTCAATCCGTGAAAAATGAGTGGACCGTACGAAGTAAATATTTTTTAAATTTCCGTTATCGTTGGTTCGGATATTTTTTAGCTCTGTTACCCATCTCTTTCCTTTGGTCCATTCACTCTGATTCTGCCAGACCGACACATCGACGATGCCACGTAACAAAATCCGACAAGCGTGCACAATTTCGCTGATCTATTGGTGAGCCATGTAAATTTTAATATGTGCTTTTTTCTATTTGCGTTCTAACCGAACAAAAAATATTCAAAGTATACAGATCGCGTATGGTTTTCACACGATTTTGAACACGCATGGACCATACGCGAATCGTATATGAAATATGCATTAGTTAACTAAAAATTGTAATTGATATACAATATTTTAATCGCGTATAGATATGACCTAGATTTTATTGTAATTTCGTGTATAAATGTTATTCTTTACAAAGTGTAATGAGTCTTTATATGCCATCACCAAAGTATTAATCTCCCGTTCACCGACTGGAAACGAGCCTATATTTCATACTTCAACAGGTATAGAGTTAGATCATGTTTATCCTAACCACGATACTTATCAAGTTTACCATGTGCTAGTCGATATCATGAAAGATTAATTTGGTATGAGTGAAATACTATGTTTGTTAAGTTCAATATATAATTGTATATAAAATCGACATGAAATCAGTTTTTTATATTTAAATGATTATTCAAGTTAATAACAAGCTAGAGTTTGAAATATAGATGTATTGTAAATTATATGTACGTATATATGAATGTAATGTATTATTATTATCACTTGTGATCATCAGTTTTTACGAAAGTATCGACGTACACGGGCATTCGCGAATTTGCATGTCGAATTTATAGAAGCAGAGTTAAAATTTTGTAACTACACACTTTCAGTAAAATTCAGGTGATATTTATGCACAAATATTATAAGATATTGGTTTACAATTTTTATTTAACTCATGTAAATTTCATATATGATTCATATAGAGTCCGTATGTCGACAAAATCGTGTATATAAATTGTGTATACGATATGTATACTTTTGATATATTTTTTTTTTTGCCACTCGAGGGTATTGACGAAAGTAGTCTGGTATATTTGGCGTAGAAAGTATGTGTTGCCATTCCCTTTATACACGTACCAAAACACGTGCGAATATATTCCAGACTGTTCCATACCCACCAACGTTCGTATTTCTCAATTTCACGGATCTGAAATATCGCTTGGAGCACATCATACGAAACTTGATATTTAGTTAAAAGCTTCGCAGATTACCATCAATGCAGATTTGAGCGTGGGACGTTAGGGGTTGCGGAAAATGAGTAGAGAGCACCGTTGCCAGAGAAGTGAATGATGAATTCCTATAGAAATGCTAGCGTCTCGCTTCCCCTTGCCGAGAGAGACGGCACCGAAGGACAGGGGGTGGCGTGGGGGGGAGGGGTGGTGCTGGAAGTGAAACTGCGATGCCGAAGGGAGTACGGGGGGAAAGTACTCGGTTGACAGAAGGCTGTACGAGGAAGAAGGAGGCTGGAGCAGGTTGATGCACCGAGCTATACTTGCTTACTATACATAGCACGTCCCCCCTTCGCACCCCCACCCTATATATAACCTCATGTGGACCTCCGACTATCCCCCTACTTC
Source organism: Trachelus tabidus (assembly GCA_030142655.1). Classification (NCBI taxonomy): domain Eukaryota; kingdom Metazoa; phylum Arthropoda; class Insecta; order Hymenoptera; family Cephidae; genus Trachelus; species Trachelus tabidus. The sequence goes on from JARQTI010000706.1 coordinate 710,736, forward strand.
TGCACATAGAGGCGGTACCTCAGAAAATTTAAGGCGCGAATGTGGAAGATTGTGCGTGACCCAGATTCGCGACATTGAATAGATCGTTACACACTCAGGGAATGAATCTGAAAATCATTATACTCCAGGCTGTATGATCCAATTGGAATTTCTATCTGTTCCTTGAGTAGATACACTCTCATATACTATGATATACTATATAAAACACGGTATCCAGATGGATGCGAAGATCTATCGCGAAGAAGATAGGGGATGAAGAAGCAAAAGGGACCTGATAGCAATCCGGTTAGCGTGAGTTGGTTTGGAATAACGTGAAAAATGAATTCTCCAATGGCGGCCGACACAGATCGTCCAGCTCACCATCGATCAACTCTATGACCCAAAATCGCCATTTGTTTTCATTCCTGGTGAGCTAACCGTGAGTATAGTATACGGCGTTATATCTATATAGGCGCACACGGGATATCGACGTACAGCACGTGTAGTATCTATGACCAAAGGATATATTGTGACTTGGGAATCTTCAACGATTACGGGCTAATCAAGTGATGGATTCTCTTGAACTCGGTGCTTCCCTTGTTATTTGATTGATACCCTGATGGTACCGGCTCGGCTGGTCCTCGTCGTATCTCTCGGCTCCTCGACGGAAGGTTTCACTGCCTTTGTAGTAGATATCCTATAGGTACCACTCAACTCGACCTGCCGTTCAACTAATGCGATTAATGGCACGGTGCTAGCAGACAAGAGAGATGGGCGTGTCCGACTATGTACCTGGCACGAAGAATTTGCCATCCACGCCTAGGATGGCAAATAGGGCGGAGATCGGCTGCGAAGGAGAAGATTGATCGATGAGGTCTCGGGCATCGCGAAAATCGTCGTTTCTCGATGTCTCTGTGTATGCAAATAATATATTGCGTGCTTGACGCGTGTCGATAATTATCGGACGGAACTACGGAGATTCGAGATCGAGAGGAGGCTGCGTGCTTGAGGATTATTTTCTGTCTTCATTTTTGTTAGCTAATTAGCCATGCTGGTGGTGTCTGATATATTTCTAATGGCTACCGATTTGTATCCTGGTATATCGGGACAAACAGGGCCAATTTATTGTACGCATAATCGTCGACGATCGCGGCGTTATTCCCTGCTGTGTTATGTGAACGCTCCGGTTGCTTCTATATAATTGATTCATCGCCCTATTAGAATGACAAAACCACCATTTCTCTGCTCGCGCGTACACGTATGCTTGTTAACCTGCCGTAATGTATGACTGGGATGGAATTTCTAGTCTTGAACCGCTCTGCTTGTAGATTGTCAAATGGGGTGTTTTGTTGCTGGGTACGGGGGCATGTGTGAGTGTGTTATTGTTATGGTCGATTTTGGGTGGCACGAGAATCTTATTCATGAGTGAGCTCGTCATTTTGGGGCGGTGAATGAATTAAGGGATAACGTGGGTAGAAACGTTCTCATGGTTTCCGGTTTTCCTGATGCGTTCACACCGTGACGGTAATCTGCTGAAACTTTGTTATCAGTTCTATTAGTTTCTTGCGTACAGATATATCTTATCTGACGAGGTACGGCTGTTTCCCGTATACTTTTTTTTTTAGAAATTTTGCATGCACAACGACTATCTACTTGACAAGAAGAAATCCAAATTTTCGATGGGTTCGTTGTAATAACCTCCTTGAGTTACACTCATCGATTGGATGACATTTATTCTAGCTATTTGGAAATACATATAGCTAAACGATACGTGACAGTTGTATGGGAAAGACGGGCAAATCACAATGGCAAAGTACTCGATATTTGCTGATATTGCTAGTTGCAGCAGCATAGCAGGTAAACGTGTTACTCGCCGCTAGAGAATTCTATCTGCATCCATCAGCTACCAGGTACCTATTCAAGCGATGTTGCAAGTAGAAGCCTTCTGTAAGGTTATGCGAGCACATAGTGCGTAATGCAATACCCTAGACAACAATGGGTCAGTTGTGCTTCTACCTGTTTGAACAATGATCCCCTGATGGATCGGATCCATTTTCTGCATCGTGTTTCTCACCAAGAGGGAAAACAAAGTGGTGCATATGCAGAAAATACATCTGCACCATTTTCAGCCCTTAGTGAAAGGGGTGAAGGGTGGGAGGGAGACGCGTATACCTACCTAAACCTTATACCTGCCTTAGGGCCCTATACCTCCGTAAGCAATGGAAGTAGGAAATACGATGCTTAATGGGATGAAAAGGCGAAGCACTTTCCACCTCCCCCCTCGCTCCTTCTCGTCGTTTCATCCCCATTTCCAATTTGCACCATGCACACTCCTTTCTTCGTTGAGCCTAGCAGAAGGCATACTCCAGCCACAAAGTAAGCGTAAGCAAGTCATCCGGAGGCTGCTATCAGACGCATTGCCATTCTTATCGGGAATAACGTTTGGACGTGTCTACGTGCCGCAGTACCAGGAGGTGTTCGAATGTCTGCACCTACAGGGTAATCCGATAGTATAGCCATCCTTGGGTATAGGGGATAGGGGTTCTTTGTGGAATTCATCCAGCCTCTTTGAAGCTTCAGGTAATGTCCGGGAGTCTGTGCTGTGCCAAGGTCGCGGCTATACCGAAAATTGAAAGTAGACTGCGGTCCTTAAGAAGAGGGTTGTATCGTAGGTGTGTGTTTTGCACTGACGTTGATACGTAGGCCTAATGTCGCGGGCTGCCTGTGGTCCGGGTAGGTTTTGAAGATTGGGAGTCGCGAGCGAGGGGAGACTCTGGAGACTGTGGGGCGTCAGGAGACTTCAGGGAGCACCTGTAGGTGGAGGAGGGTGGAGGGTGGAGGGTGGCTCTGCTGTGAGAAGCAAGGAGAGAGGAGAGGCAGAAATGGCGGGATCAATGCTTGACTCCAACGGGCGAGACACCCTCTGCTTACTACTCTCTCTCTACCCACCTACCTATCTACCTACCTACCTACCATCTACCTACCACTGCGGCCATTTGCCAGGTTGTGGCTGAATCTGGATGGTTATTAAAATCTGTAGCGTCACGTCAACGGTCCAGAAGCCTTATCTCCGATTCTTAAAGGAATTTCATTACGGCCCAGAGGGAAATTGTCACGACTTCAAGAACGAATCCTCTCTCAACTTTTGTTCGTCTGGCATCTGACATACTCTGACTTGATTCAATTTCTTGTTAAAAGGGCTTTGATCGAAAAAAGCGTGATTTTTTTTTACGTTGTCTGACAATTAATCTTTATCGGGGCGAATCGTAAGTTTATCTTAATTGAGCTTTGGCTTCTCACTCGTACATCTTATCGTCGCGTCACGTGGCGTTTACTGCTATTGGAAACAATGTCTGGAATCTAACGAGCTGAGTATTCGTGGAAAACGTGAGTTATTCACGTCGTTTCTCACGCTCCTTTATCACGCTGAATAATCAGGATATTTCGAATTACCGAGAGACGATCTGTATCTGTCGAAGATCAGACGGGAAAGATCATTTACGTCTTAGGGATATATACCGTTCGGTTTTTTAATTCCAACTACGTAATATATATTTTTTATATAAGTTTTTCTCACGGAATAGTTACTTTAAATATTATAAGATTCTGAGGTCATGTCCCTAGTCAATTTTATAATTCATACAAGATTGACTTGCACTATAAGAACCAGCATGAATTTCCTTGAATCCAGACGGAAGATATAGAAGAGTATGTTACTTTATTTTCAGTTTCACTCGACTCGACAGAAAGTTGACTGGAAAAATCATAAAGACGTTGCCAGCCGCGATAGACGCTTCTACTTCGTAGCGAGAACTCGGTCGATGATATTTCCGCGAGTATCGGGACAACAAACTACAGCTACCTGTCAAACTTTAACCGAACGACATATTATAAGCGACGAGGAAAAAGCGAAGAAAGGAAGTCAGATGGAAAAAGGAAAAAGTAGTAAATAGGTCATATGGTACAGAGGAATACAAATCGTAGGGATCCAACCTCCAATTGTCAAGATAACCCCCCTATCAAATGTATTCGAAGGAAGGTCTGAGTGGGTGGTTGACGTCAGCCCCCTTATAGCGGCAAATATCAAGCCCCTGACGCTTTCAGAGTTCATAAGCAATCTTGGCGCTACGTTCCCCATGTTCATCTCCCTCGAGGCGTAAGTAGAACCATGAGAAAGCAGCCGAGTCCGGCTTTCCCTCTATATTTTAAAGTTGCCGACATCCCCCGAGGACATGCTTCGAGGTGTGCTTTGCTTGGTGGCTGCTAGGTAGCCAGAGAACCGTGCGAGTGTGCAAATATGAATTTTACGAATATGAGGAAGACATCGTGAAATCGCCAGGGATATGACGTCGATGTTTCAGCGGTTTTCTGAATATGCCAAGAATTTCTAGGTTGAATTTTTGTTATATTCATCTTCTAAAAATTCTACCCAAATACTCTACGAGTTTAGGACGTAAGCATGAAATTTTGCAAAAGATGATTTGTTTTTTGTAAGTGGGTGTTGTTAAAAGTTTCTCTGATATTGTTATAATGCTTGTATGCTTATTGTGACGAGCACACTCGAAAAGTACCGTCCCTACTTGGTTCCCAGAATCAAGGACAGAGGAGCTGGCATCGCCGGTTCGTTAAATTAATTAAGGCCACTAGCCCACGGTTAGTGGCTACTAATAGTCTAGATTATCCAACGTTAAGGCGGCTTATCGAGTAAGTTTCTCTTCTTCGGACAGAAGGTTCGAGGGTTGGTTCTACTCCTGCAGCCTGTAAATTTCCAAAGACACTTAGAGACGACGCCCGCTGTGATATTTTATCACCCACCGTGCGTGATACGATGGCCCATTAATCCTATTCCGTGCTTCTTGACGTCCCAACTATTCTCGAAACCGGGCGAGACGATAACGGATTCTCGTGACCTCGTTCTGCGCCCCGTGGGCCTTCGAGTCATGCGTCGGCTTAACGTTTCACGCGTTCGCACGCCTCGGCAAGCTTACTCAAAAAGCCTCTTTGAATTTTCTACCCTAACGCGGGTAAAGCTTCTTAGTCACATTGTGTTATAGAAATAGCATAGATAACGCGTGCAACCGTGTACGCTAACCTTATAACGCGTTTAAGAAAGGGTAAGCTCCAGGTACTGGTAATATGATAAAGTACAATAAATCCATAAGATTTTGCACCACCAACAAACAATGGTCTTCGAAAATAAAGAAAACAAAAGCCTTACATTTCTCGTGCAGGAGCTACCGGATTTTCTGTATTATTAGGGAAGCAACAAAAAAATGTAAAGGAAACTCGTTGTCTAGCGACTCTGTTGGCCTTTGTCATTTCTTCTTGCTCCGTTTCTTCCACGAAAACTTCATATAGGTGGAATAAAGTGAAAAATATTTTTTTTTATTATATAATATGTGCATACTGAATATACATTTGATTTTGCATTATATACCGCTTTTTAAATTACGCTTAACGGTAAGCGAGCAGCTAAGATCAGATGGCTGTAAACGTTATACGAGACGTGTCGTCCCTCCTCTAAATACTCGCTGGTTACGTCGGCTGTTTCGCGTAATGTGTAACGTGCTTCGTGTTTCGCGTATGTAATGGGAGGTTAACGCGAGTTACAGCCCAAAGTTGTCTCTGTTTTGCCTTTAGCACCGGATTAGAGCAGCTTCACTGGGATTCAGGGGTCGCTTAATCATTTTCATTGCGCTCTGTACCAGGGCTGCCATATACCTACTATATGTATATGAAGGAAGCTAAAGTGTATACGGTGTCCTGTGTAGTCTCAGTAGACCCAAATGCGAGATCTTATATGGAACGTGTATAATAATCGATCAGTGGTTTGTCCCGTATCTAAAGTTTTTTGCACTGTCGTGTGGATATCTACGTTATACGTTCTCTCAACTACCCAGCAGACGCTACTGTGTTTCCCAAGAAGAGAATAGGAGAGACGCGTGAGGTAGGAAAACTTGAACAAAGTAAAACTGAAAGAAGACCGGATTGTTCGTTGAAGCTCTTTTTTCAACGTCCTCTACCGCATGACAGTTTTCGCAAGTAACTTCGTTATATCTTGTTAGACTGGTGGATTCGAAGGAAAAAAAAAGGATACAGACTTTGGCAATTTTGTTATAGATGCTTAATATATTTTTTTTAATTATTTTCTTCGTCGCCCGACCGAACATGATTTTTTTAACGAGTCAAATATTTGGTTGGTAACTTTCGGCCCTGACGGAAAAGGAGATACACCCTTTTTATTCTAGTGAACGCTTTTATCGACTTTTCCAAATCGTTAAATCCAGGAACGAGAACTTTTTCTTGGCTCAGTCAGACGTACAATAGGCTTGATACATACGTAACTTTCTGTTCATATATCGAATATTGTATTATTATTTGGTTATATCGAATATTTGAGAATAATCAAAATGGCTTGTTCTAGATATCGATATGGAGATGAGCTTTAGCTTCGATATTACATTTCACCCTCGATCGTGCTCGAAACACCAGGCGACGCATCGGCTCGGATTCGATCATGTAGCCATTAGCGACAATCTTATTATTGCATTATCATCCACAGGCGTCGAGGCGGCAGAAGACGACCGAGAATCCATTACGAGGCATCAGAAAAATTGCTTACTCAGTTCCTAAATTTTCCTGCTTTTCTTCTGCCTCGTTTCTTTTTTTTTTCCTTATGTTCGATTTATTTCTCTTTTATCCTCCCAAGTCATTTCGCATCTAAGTCTCGTGGCTTTATCGTACATTGTATGTATCGGTACCGTATACATATATCTCTTAACGGTGACTTATGATATTCCGTAGGATTACGAAAGGATCGCTGTCTTTAGTGTACCGGGTCCAGACCTTCGTCAGTCTTTCATATATCTATTTGAAACTCTCATAAAAATTAAAGTCCTCGTAAATATTACTTTGTCCGAGCAAATCGCAGACCCCTCGTCCCTTCTGCCATTCAGAATTATGAGCTTACGTAAGTAAATTTAAAAGTGCTGGAAAAAAATCGGCATGGAAGACGCGATCGAATATAGCATAAGCGCGGGAAATTCAAACCGTTGTAAAATTATGTTCTTTCACGATCGTGCACCACGATCGCAATCCCGTGTCCGTTATCATTTACACCGTTTATACCGTTCGTATCAGCATTGATGCTCCGGGCGAAACTCCGCATAACTAAGGGATGCGCAAACGCTTATAAGAATATCTAATAGACGCATCACACGTAGATATATATTTATATATAAATATTCATAGAGTTATATAGTTACGTAAGCTGCATATATTCCTAATACATATTTCGGTCTCTATATTGCCATAACTCCTAATCAGACCAATATCCATGACAGAATCAGCCAACGTTAATTCAAATTCATACGCATAGTTCAACCAATCCTAAGTGTGGATACGAATTGCCTAAGTAAGTCAAGTCAAGGAGTTTAGCTATGCGCGAAGTCGGACAAGTTAAGTTAAGTTAGGTTAGGTTGCAGTTGGACAGTCGTAGTTCACCAAAGAATAGGGGAATGTTCTAGTCCTGTAAAGCGGGATGCTCTTCGTGCGGATACTGTGCCGTGAATCGGGTGTAGTGGGTTGGCTAGGGGAAGTACACGGGTGGGACTGTTTTGTATCACGCTGTCCTGGCGAACTCGAAACTTTTCACAGTTTCACCCTCTCCGCCCTCTCTCTCTCTCTCTCTCTCTCTCTCGCTCTCTCTCTCGCTCTCGCTCTCTATCTCTGTACGTATCTCTTTACGTATCTCTTTATCCTTCTTGTACTTATCCTCTTCTTATCCACCATTTCATCCCTTCTGTTTCTCCATGTGTATATTGTCGCATATACATACATTTCTATATGAAAGTGCAGCCGTGTAGACGTACCTACCCTGTCGCCCTAAGAGTCCGCCTCGCAAAAGGAAGAGACTCCCTTGAAAATTATAATCGCACCACTTACTGCACCCAACATTTCTCCATTCCTTCGCCTTCAGTTTCTACCGCGGTAATTGCGTTTACTGAACGACACGAGAGTTACAAGGCTTTGTGTAGTTTGCAAGCTCCTCCACCTCATACTCTTTCCCCCTCACCGCCTACTTCCTGGCGAAGGCAACCTCAGTCCGTCGTGCACGCTGTGCCACTTGAAACTTTATTTATTTTATTTTTTTAATGCTTTTTCATCCTTAAAGCTGCTGCTTCCTTGTAATTCTTCAGCAACTACGCCCCTGCACCGGAACCACGTCGAACCGTCAAGCTTGTTATTATTGCTGCGCTTGCCAGACAGTCCAGACACATGCTACCGATACGTGCTATCTATCCAGTATTAAAGTACGTTCACATCCCCCACAGCATAGTACAACATAGCATTGTACATATGGGTATGTAGTATATCTATGTACTACGTTGTAGTATACCTATGGGGACTCTCCGTTAAGGCTTCTTATTTACAGACCATCAATATTTACTCGAAACGTTGTTTTTCATTTTTACGATTTAAGGGATGAAGGGAGCAAATTTTTCTTCAAAGTAGAACAAAACTGATCGTCTCCTTCTTGTTACTCAGCTAGGGTCGTATTGGGTCGTATAAACGGGTTCTGGCTCTGGGTGTACTGGCTGACCGTTATCTTCCCAGTAGCAGCTACAGCACCGGCAAGGGTGAAACCTGGCTAAGTTTCATTCGGGAAGTTGAACGTTTACAGTCTTTGGGTGTTTTATAAGTTTGGGCTTCCTTGGGGTGGGGCGTGGGGTGGTTTAGCGCGGGCCAAAGGCGTATTCGGCTTTAGGTGGATTGCGAAATGGCTCTCGTAATGGGTTCGGGATTGAAATAAATATTGTAAGATCGTTATAGAGCGCGGTCTACCGGTCTATTTATGGCGACCCCCTTTTTTCTTCTTCTATTACCGGGAACCCACGTATCCATGATTGCTTTCACGTTACTCCCGGTATATCAACTAGCATTTTGTTTACGTCCACGACACGATGAGGTATAAGGATTTTTTATGATTTTTTTTCTACCCTTTATTCCCTGATACTGATTTACGAATAATTGAATTTTGAAAAGAAAGCCAAGTTTTGGAAGATTCAACTCTGCGTGTGCTTCGACGTAACAGTTGGGGCTGCATGGGCGTCAACGTGTCATGAATACCACATGTCATTTTGAAATTCCACGTTTCACCATCTGTTTACTTATTTACAGTACTATGAGAATGTACAGCGTGATACAGCAGTTGCGGTGAAATTTCACTTGTAACGCGTACGCGCGTGAACACATTAAAATCTGGCCGATATCAGCTACATTACTAGAACTGCATCTAACCGCTGTAATAACGTATTCACTGATATCAATTCCTCGTTAAACTTTTAATCGAACAGTCCTGCTATCGCGATATAAAAAGTCATGCAGCATATTCCATAATGATTTAATTATTGATCACAATTTAAACAATACGTTTCACAGTAGTTCCCGCACTGGCTCGTGTAAGCGAATTCCTCTCGATTCATATTCCACCTGCTGCACATTAAAAAAGCATTGCACTTCCAACAATTTTATTCCATTTATCCATAAATTCGTACGTGCGTATGTAACGTCAATATATGCTTTTATATCCATTAGACCTCGGCTTCTTTCGCTGCTCAAAACTTCCAATAATTTATCAGTCGTGCGCAGAACACTATCGAGAGCAGCAACAACCATTTCACGGTTTAACGTAAAGCTCTTTTTTCTGCTGCGATCCTTGCTTAATGCCTACTGCATTTACCTCTTGTCGGTGAATTTATATTTTGAAATACGATCAATGCCCTTACTGTATATGCAACTTCATTCGTGACGATATGGTACGTTGCCGTATACGGTTCTGGCATATATACCTAATATATGGAAACTCGATGTTTAAAGCGATACGTCATTTTGGACATTAACAATACTCTTTTGCTTCACTTTTTCTTCAATGAGCTTATATTTTACACAACGAGGAAAAAGCAAACTATACGTTGAAACAAGATCGAGGGGTTATGAAACTTTTTTCATTATTTATTAATTTTAATTAACTTTTACGTTTAATGATAGACCTCGTGCATTATCAGTTACTAAACAAGCTTTAATGAGTGTATACTATATTTTCTGGTTCACATATGACATGTGATTTTGAGCATGAAATATAGTATATATCACGTACTGTATATATCACGTATTATACATGTGCATACCTACTACACTGTATTGCATATATGTATACGGACGCTTCTGGTTCTTACCCATCGTCTCGTAAAATAAGATGTCGACCCGGCTTTTACGGATGCCGAATCAAGATTAGATTTACTAGACTCTAGTAGATCGTACGGGATCTATTTGATGCACATTGACATTACGATCTATTACCTGTCCTCGGATTCCTTTCGAATTGAGGTAAACAATTTTTCACTGTAATTACTCATAGTTGACTTCTTCTATTACATTCAACACTTTGAAGAGTTATAAAAAAAATATTTACTGCGCATCCAACTTTACACAAGGTCCAACGCTATTGCTTTCGATTACTCTTAAAAAAAATTTTTTATCAGTCTTCAGATTTTTAATCAACCTTTAAGTCAACCGTAAAAATCGTCGGATCATTATCATTCTCGATTCTCCATTTAACGCTATCGAACGTTCTCCCGTATGTCCCATGGAGCACGTAAGTTCATCTCTCATCCAATACACACCCCATTCCCTTATATAGTGGACCGTGTGACTTTTATGACGAGGTTTACGGCGTAATGCGGTTTTGACAATTTCATGAATGAGAAAGTCTTCAACCGAGAAGATACAACCTTCTCGGATCTATGTATATACTTATACCTATATATATAATACCTTGTAGTGTGATAGGCATAGATGGGTAGAGGATTCTATACAGTGTAGCATGGGGCCATAGTGTATCTACACCACAGAATGTGCACTATAGTCCTATATACAGGCAATGATGTAGTCCCGTGGGACCAGTACGCGTCAAAGCGTAGGGAATGAAAATATATTGGCCCTCCCCCCCCTTAACCTACCACCCGACTTAACTTATGCATGGAAGCGACAGAATTTATGTTCGACTTATTCGAGTCCTTGAGAAATCGCTCGTGGAAGTATTCTGAATTTAAATTCTATTCGGAGCCCGATGGAAGTGTCACGTTGTTCCACGCGTACAAGATGAGCTCTTCGACAGGTTTCTAGCTTACGGAGTATTAAATCGGCCTCCCCTCTGCTGCAGGTATCAGAGCTCTATACCCGGCAGCCCAGCCCCGTCAGCCCCCTCGCCGTTCCTTCGATATTCCCATCACGGATTTCCCAAGAACTTTCCATTTGGCAATTGCATGGGGATTTAATTGCTTTCTGACACTCGAAACCATACGGAAATACTTCTGGCTCTTATCAAACCTCGCGCATTAAGAATATCACGAATCAACTTTGTAGTGTGTTAGGAAAATATTTTATTTTATTCGAAATATAGTATGTATATCATTTTTATAAATATTACGAAAAACAAGGGAAAAACGACCGACGGTCGGTGTACTTTTGATTAGGTGCATCGATGCCTGGTGGATAAGGTTGCTTGTCTATAATAAAAAAGAAATTCATCCAAACACGTTAACATATGCAAATAATAAATTTCCGGCGGAAAGCAACATGTGTTAAATATGTATTGATTTATTTGCAAGTAAAAAAGGAATTTTACTTACGTCCAAAGTTAATACACCAGTCACTTTTAGTGATTCAGCGTTGAATAGATACGGAATACCCTTCTTTTTTAAAACAGTAATCCTAACAATATTCACGTAAATTTAAGAGTACCATTTGCAATATCATACCTTCTCTCCAATTACAAGTGTGAAATTTACACTGCGCCATTTGCCGCTTGCAACAACAGATAATTAAATTACACGAGTCACTTTCAGAGATGTAAATTAATGAGAAGCCGCCCTACGGCTACTCAATAATGTAACCTACATATTCTCTCATGCAGCACAGGTTTATATCTATAGCTACTCGTAGGTATCCCGTGGCACAGTTTACATATAGATATATTAGAGGCGATTCCAAGCAAGATGATCGGGTCGGGTTTCCCTTTAGCCAAAATTGCGAGAACACTAGAGTGAATGTACGTGACAGAGTGAGAGATAGAGTGAGAGAGGGAGAGAGAAGGAGATAGAAAACACTCAAGTAAGAGGAAATCAGAGGAAGGGAGAGATTTTTCCAACATAAATCGAAGGAAGTAAAATCATGGAAGGTCGATCTGAAATCGAGGGGTGAGTATGGACAGGAGAGGGTCGCCCGAATAATCTAGGGCCAGCCATTTCGAGAGCCCGGAATGATCCGTGTCTCGGTCCTGAGATGCGAAGAGGCGGCGTAACATCGTGGCCAATCTCGTCGGAACGGGGTTGCCTAACGCGATTTGCAGGTCGAAACAAGCGAGTTATGGAAGCCCGTGATTAGACGCTGTATCTCCGTTTACCACTTCTACGAGGTGGAACGCCTTGGGAACAAGGGATGCTGTGGCAATGGAGACGTCGAAGATGTAGTAGGCGCGGAAGGGGAGCTCTGCTTAGCTGCTACCTTTCGTATACATATACCGTTACGTCGATATACGTATACCAATACCTATGTAAACACACAGACACGCACCTTCGTGTCTTTATAACTACGTAGGGGTAGTTGGTACATGACTACCCTATGCCATTATTGAATGATAATTCCCGATCACGCCCCTGGGAAAAGCTTTGGCGCCTGCTTTGGTATACGCTACGGTACAGTGGAGGTAACGTAACCTCAAAAGCGTCGGGGACGTTCTCGAGTGCGGAAGTATTAGTCGGAGGGTCTGAAAGGTAAAACGGTTTAGACTTCACTGTGTTTAACTGTAGTTTGAATATAACGTTTTATCGCGGTGGTTTTATATTCACGTGATATACCTTGGTTCAGTATTACGCACATAAAGTGCCTCAATGATTTTCTATAGCTGACTCTATCGTGTTCCGAATTTAACGCCTACCTTCACCTTCCTCTATTCGCACGCTATGCAAATGGTCATCATTACCTATGTGCACGCCTGTACTATACACGTACCAATATCTCTCTCCAGACGATACAGAAATGGCGCTAATAAATTAATGACCGGGCGATACGTATGCATGCCTGAAACTAATATCCACTAAAATGCGCGCGCGCGCCGACGTTAATTAAGCCAACGGTAACGCTGTTATCGTCCCTCTGCGTGTAATTAAAAGTGCGATCAATGTGAGTGCATGCAGCCAGGTACGGTCGTGAGATTCGCGCCAGTGGAACGGTTATAAAAAAATAGACTCCAGCACCGGAGTCTGTGATTATAGATATAGATAGTATAACTTGTTGAAATATTTTTGATTTTTCGTTTTTATTATATCCACGTACGATATACCTATGGTTATCATCGAGGCTTGGTATACCAGTACTGCAGCGTCAGTTTAGTCGCTACAGCGTGTGGCGATGCTATCGCATATCGTCGTACGCGTACAGAGCGCGTTAAAGTCTGTATTCAAATATTAAAACACATCACTGATCGTTCAGTGATGTAGCATTCTTTAAACCATTGCTGTATAGACGGATGCGGAAGCTCACGGGCATCGAGCTGCTCTGTGCTTTATATCTGCGTTACGTAAATACTCACCGTAAAACTCAATGATGGACCAGTGTGCACTCGGCACCGGTAATGCGAATTTAATTTATAGCTCGTCGATTTAAAATAATTGCGCGTTTAATACCGGCCTGTGCTCGGGTTATATCTAGATGCTTTCGAAATCGATTTGCACTTCCAAGTCGAACCTGGTCTTTTTTTTTCACTTTTTCTTCGCTTTTATCGCCCTTGTATTTCAGCTTCTTCTTTCTTCTCCCTTTGATCTCTTCGTCTCACAGCTCCCATCTCACATTTTATTTTTCGATCTTACCGTAACTTTCTAGAACCCACCCCCTCCCACCCCCCCGGGATAGCGAGGATAGTACGTCTGCTTAGTCCTTCAACCCTTGAACCATTTGCTTAGCTGACTTGCTATCTAACCTGTCTGTATACCCGTCTTCTTTTACCTATCCTAAAGTCCTGCTTCTGTCTTGTTCCGCACGTAAAAATCGTCGTTAACGTCGGTTTACACGTAGGCTGGAGTCGGCACTTTGGCGTGATCTCGAAGAGAAAAGAAAGGAAAACCTCGCGAGGAACACACCCCCAAGATTTCATTTCGAGGGAAATGCTGTGTAAATATCAGCAGGGGTGATTTTTTGCTCGGCGTCGACCGTCCGGCCCTTCGTGGAAGGGCTACGCTTCCGGCAAGAGAAAGCAATTTTCGGTGGTTTCGAATGGCAGGGGTAAGATTGTTAGGTGAACGCCCGTGAGGCGCAAGGATGGCGGCGACGCTGGGCGTCGTGAAAACGTCGTGACGACACGGAGGGATCCTCAAAAGTCTGTCGAATTTTGTATCCTGGAATTGCGATTTATGTCTATCGGAATGTGCATCTTTTATCGCAATTTCGTTGGTTAACTCGGCAAGTCTCTGCATGACGTTTCTCTTATACGAGAAGAGAAAGGATACACGAAATTGGAGTACAGAGGTTCGTAGGGACGTGGGGAAGTGGTTGCTAGGGAGGGAGAGAGAAACGGAGACACAGTAAGAACAAAAATTGGATAATAGTAGAAAGAGCAGAAATAGCTGAAAACAAAAATTGTGAAGACTATCCAGGTACCGTTCGTAACTGGCCTCGTGGTATACTATAAATTGTTGCAATCCCAGCTTTCTCTATTTTCCTCGGGTCTTCCATCCGGCTAAGCAATTTTCTGAATCTCCATAGACTCCTACGGGAATCGCCTAGACTCGTCGAGCGGATAGGCCACATTCAAAAGGAAATATGCACAGCGCTACGTTGCCGGATACAAAGTTTCCGCTTAATTTTTTCCAATTTTCCTCATTCCACGAGTCGAGCCTCAAAACTCTTTTTTTCTATATTTTGCAGTTTTTTTTTCATGTAATCCCTACCACCCGTGTACATTTTCCTCGAACTTTGCCGAATACTTTCTGACGTCACGGTCTATGCAATACATAACACTTATACAGTAGAGGCAGAATCGAACACACACGAATCTTGATTTATTTTGCACTGTACCTGTCACGTATCGTATATCGCATACACGTGGTTTGTCCAGACTTGAAATATATTTCGAACATGTCTTCCTCTTATAATTTTCAATGAAAATAAGTCCCTTATATTTGACATTTGACTCGAGACAGTCTACAGGTATCACGCGTCTCTTTAAATCGTCGTAGCGACGTGTCGCCGAAAGTGTTACAATTATCTGTATTTTTCTGTTGTCCTTTTATACCGCTCTCTCCTTTTCCCAGTTAACGAACCGAAAGGAAGAGGCATCGCGGGCGAGTAACTCCGCATAATCTTCTTAAGGGTTGCTTGCCAGGCTCTTACAACCATTTCTACGGAGGTAAACGAAGGGGGTTTAGGCCCGCTTCGCCACCCCGTCAGAGACAATTCCGTGCTCACCCAATTTCGCATTACTCATTAACGGATTTCTATTAGAAATTATTCTCTTTACGGAGACGCTGAGCTGGCAGCTTTCCCTTGCTGTTGCGTCGTCATCCGCACAAGTTCCTTCACCTTTGCTGTCCCTTCTCGACCGGTAGGAACAATATTTGTTTTTTAATGCATTCAATGAATTCAGTTTTACCGTATACTTATATTGTACATTATTATAATCAATGATTGTAAAAAAAACACAGTATTCTCAAATCCATCTAATGAAAATAACTTTTAGATATCCGACTATACAGATATTCGTGGAATCCGTCGCGGTTCGCACCCACCCGATATTGATCGACCACGTGCGAATTAATTTCCATCGGTCGACCCCCGTAAGCTTCTCATCCACCACCGCCGCCTCGTGCTCTTCCTTTTACCTCGTAGCCAGAGAAAATTGCTCGGCCGACCGCGTCATTCGGAAAAATTTCCGTCCAGCGAGTCTCCAGGAATTCCCAGGGCGAGAGAGACGTCTGGGGCTGCAGGCTAGAGAATTTTTGTACGGATCGGCCAAGCACGAGTAAAGGCCCGAGAAGCCAACTCTCATCTCTAACATATGGTCCTGCTCGATTCGGCTAAACGATAAAACAGAAACGAAGTATTAGCGCTCGCACGGAATGAAAGCCCAAAGTGAAAAGGTAGCTGGAAGTCCAATTACGAGCATGCATTAAGCCTGAACTTTTACGTGTTCGTTTGACGGTCTAGACATCGTGCAAGATTGCGTCAACTCAATTGTGGTCGTATATGTCAGCACATGGACCACCCCAGACACATCACGTGCAAGCTCACTCCTATAACTGTCTATGTGCGTAGCGTTACAAGTCTGGAAACTAAAAGCATTTGCCGGTGTCGTGTAGAAAGAAATTCTAGGAGTACCGGTTTCTCATCGTATACCGGTAGTATATCACTTGTGGTGGTAGGGAATGCTTTAAAAAATTGAATTGACACGGAAAGTCGCGCGGTTGCCGGAAGCGTTTCGATGTTTTCCAACTGAAGGAGAATGGGTATGTAACAGAGTAGTATGAGTGTCTGAATAAAGGGATTGGTAGTGGTGAAGCTTTGGGAAGTAGGGTGAGAAAATATAGGATTGGTGAAAATAGAAAAACCTAACTTGATGGGAAACTGATGAAAGATTATATATATATATATTTGAAATAGTAAGAGAGAAGAGGAGTCGAGGAATAAGAGAAAGACGAGGGACACAGAGAAGCCTTCATACGAGTTTCGACTACTGGAACCGTCTATGGGAGGTTGGGATTGGCCCCTGCACCCATAAACGTTCCCATCGAACCTTCGAGAAATAACAAAGAAATCGTCTTTGAAAGTTTTTCGCAAAGTCGTTGCACCGGAATGCGGAGTATGGATACCTGAGTGGGATATATGTAACATATATAGTATATAGTAGAAGTAATAGTACATAGGAAGTGCTTTAGGAACCGTTCGAAAAGTTGACGCGAAATTTTCTAGCGTATCGAGAAATTCATTCTCATGCGGAAATGGGTCGATCGGTCGATAATAATCGTCCGTTATCGATATCGGTTTGCACGGAACTCCCCTTTATAATACGAGACTATCGGAGGCTCGGGAGTATCACGGGAAAATCGTGGAAATTTCGAGGGAAGAGGAACCGGCGAGGGACATCTCGCGAAACTTGATTGTTTGAGATTAAATATTCGTCCCTTGACACGTGGCAATGCTGCATTTGTCATTTGAGAATAATGACCCCTATAGTGCCATTAGGAGGAAGTTTACTTCAGATACGTTAAGTTTGTTTCATTAATTATTCTCTTATCGCCATAGTAACTTAACATATCAGTCACGGTTGCTCTGAAATGAAATGCATACCATATGTATGTATCTTATGGGTATATATATATGTATATACACACATATAAAGAGAAAAGAACGTAGGAGTCACGGAATGATAAGATTAAAAAGGAGAAGTGAAGCATCGATAACGGCATAATAATGGTAATAATAATAATAATGATACATAGCTGAAAATAATGAACGAAAAATGTCCCAAGCAACCGTTTCTGTGAGGGCTAAAATATCCGGTTTTTTTTTCTAGCTAGTAGACCATAATAGGGATGTATGAGATATTCCTTCGGGCAAAGGTAACTTTGGGATTGAACAGCTCGCGTCGTTATACCTATAATGCGTAGTATCTGTACAAAAATCAATATGTAATTAATGTCAAATTTTTGGTAATTACTTATGTATGGTAATATAATAATCTAATAATAGTAAATTTTGATATTCCTAAAAAATTCCATATCACGCAGCTTTGGCATATTACTTATTGACTGGAATAACTTTAGGCATTAAGTTGTACTCTGATGTATAAATAATATATGTTTTATATTATGCAATTTAATATAAAGTATAGAACATATGTGTTCTATAGTATTATATATGGTTCTGGTCGTGGCAGCAGATACGATCCCTAAGATGCTGAGTACCAAGAAATTTTACTAATTGTAAGTGCCAGGTACGACTGTAATGAACATTACACGTGCATGAACATTAGTATAATATTTATAATTATTATAGATATAATAAAAATTACAAAATTAAATTTATCGTCTTACATAGATAAGGAATTAATGTTATAGATATTGGAAAAAAAAGTCGCTTCAAATATTAAAATTTGTCTATATGTTTATTTCTGTGTATATTCACGTATGGCTACGTACAAAGAGTTAGAGGGATGAAAGGCGGGTAGGTATCAGCAAGAGATAAAAGAGAAGAGATCGGCCCGTGTCGTTAGAATTATAATTAAATATAAATACATAGTTCTTGGCACGCAGGAGAGCAAGGATGATTTTCAGTACAGGAAGGAGCATGAAATATTGTGTCACGAGATTTTCATCGCTTTCATAGAAACATACAAGTATTACTACGAGATGCGTGTGCTGACACGTGTATGACTTTCAGCAGATACACGAAAATAAAAAATATTTTCTATAGTTAGATACAGCAGCAATCTCATCGCATCGACGTGGTTCTTTCAGAACATATCCTCATTTTTCATCACTTCAGGAAATACTCATCTTCTCCGCGCCTTCTCGGGTCATCGAAAATCCTCTTTCCAAAATCATTTTCATAATGCGATCCAAATATGCTTCTCATGGAATTTTCGAACCACAATTTCCAATCATTCTATATTCCTCGGCATAAATAACACTATGCAATCATTTGTTTGTCGTTTCCCTATACGGAGATTTTGTCAAAAAAAAAAAATGAAACATTATAGCTTACCCGCTACTCTTCACTATCAACCACCAGCGCTATGCTTATAGCATGTACGTTTTACGCTCATTCTTAAAAGCTACATAACCCTTGCTTAAAGTACACATATTACAATAATAAAATATCAAGTTATCCAAAGATCGTATAATTCGCCCATTTCATTCTGGCAACCATAACGGTACTTAATCATTGTCTCATATAATTTCCGACTTTGTAACTGTCCTTGCCACGTATGACTACATACGTGCATCCCTGCGCGTTTACTTGAGTCTGACTCTAAATTAACTTCATCTCCTGACCGTACAGACGATTGCACCAGGACGAGCCACTCCAAAACGCTCCAAGCACATTAAAGCGTCTACGTTCTCGTACAATGTATATTCTTTAGTGAGCGTGTATACGTATATACACACATACAGGTTCAATACGTACTTACATATGCTCTACAAGAATATTCTCGGGTGCACGAATGCTCGTTAAGGGGAGGATCCTCGGATTTGCACGCAACTGCGCGCGCCGGAATGACAATGTTGCGCGACTAAAGCGAAAGTAAACCGTACAGCAGAGAATTATACATATGTATACCGTAAATAAAAGAGACTGAGCACCAACGACGTTTCCATATATCACTTGTGATAACCTAGGGAGGGAAAAAAAAAGAAAATTTCTCAAGTATATCGATAACCGAGCTTCTGATTTTCTTATAGGGGTATTTATGGTGTATATAGTAGGACCCACGTAATTACTCAATGGATCAGGCTTCCTCGGGATAGCTCATGGGTAACGAGCCATGGCGATGCTGGCAGAAAGGCAAGCGAGCAGGTGAAGGGTGCGCTTCCGAGAAATTGAACGACCATACCGGTACGTATAGCCCCATTCGCACCCCAGTCGTCAGAGAAAGCTACCCCTCGAGATGATAACGGTGACTATTAATCTACAGGGAGACCTGCGCAGCAATCAATTACCGCCATCTTACTCTGTCCACGTTCGCTCGACCTATGTCTCTTCGTGCGACTCCCTCCCCCTCCCCCGTCCCGCCAACCTACTATACCGTGATACAAAACGGTTATTGGGAAGTCCAGGGACAATCTAGTTGCAGGCTAACAAGTTTCTATACATGTATAGTTCAGTCCTGGTACCTTTAGTAAGGGGTGCGCCCGTAAGTAG
This sequence comes from Trachelus tabidus, assembly GCA_030142655.1. Taxonomy (NCBI): domain Eukaryota; kingdom Metazoa; phylum Arthropoda; class Insecta; order Hymenoptera; family Cephidae; genus Trachelus; species Trachelus tabidus. Next base: position 730,692 of record JARQTI010000706.1, read on the forward strand.
CTACGGGGTTGAGTGCTGGATTGTTTGTAGTAATTCTACTGGCTGGGCGTATATAAGATTCTCTTGTGTATGCGGGGGTAGGAGAATTTCGATAAGAAAAGTTGTAATGCCGTCGAGGAAAAGCTCGAGAACATTTCATGGTAATGCGCGACATGCGAATTTGTTTTGGGGTGATTTTTTTTAGGTGGGGTCTTAACGCTGGATCACCTGTTAACTAAATATATTTGTACGGTAGAGAACAATATAACTTGAGAGACTCTATGTGATTTAATTAGTAGCTAGGAATTTGACAAACGCGGTGCAGGTTATTGTATGTGTAAGTGCGCCATGTACGATGCTACTGTCAGACATTGCACATACGAATACCTAGGTTATATTGGTTTCTCATAATAATTATGCAAATACCAACCCTCTATTTACTGCTGGTGCAATATGACATTCCGCAAATGCCACCAGGGCATTTTGCATCAATGCAAGGAGCGACGGAGCGTAAGAAGAGGGCGAGAGTTGGGTGAAGGAAACACAAGGATGAAAAGTGGAGTAAATAGAATGTAAGTCGTTCGGTGATACCTTATTCTTGTATTCGTCGTGAAAGCCGCCGTGATTTTCCTATGGGACGTGTAATCTTCGTTTCTTTACTTCCCACGTAGTATGCGGCTTGGAAAAATTATTGATGCCCGTAACGAGACGACTAAATTCTGTATGCTACCGTGGAACGTATATATTATAATTTTTATATATTTTGAACATTTTTATGGATCTTAATAATTATAAACTTAATTAAAAATCTGGATGGTACGACATATTTAATTGCTGGCTATTGTCATATTCTGATATACATTCGTGATGCTTGCGTTATTTGACTCTGTGATAATGATCTTCGGTGCGTTGAAGCGTTTTCGTAAGTGAATATCCTTTAGTGTGGTTAAAATCATCCTCGACTCTGGGTTTGGCTCCTTTCGAGGGTAAGAACACCCAAGATGAATATTCCATGGTAAATCCCGACGGGAATCACGACTAAGGAATCCTCCCCCGTGAGAAAGCCTCGGTTTTTTACGCTAAGGATTTGCCTGCTTCTTGTACCGAAAAATTTTTGAACTTCATCCCGCACGGACCATTTAATATCACTCGTGCAATACTTTTTTTTATAAGAGGATGTTTGTTTAAAAAAATTAATATTCGTTGTCATTGTCAGTCCGTACAGGAGGGTTGATAGAGATGCTGAAAGTCATGGGATAGGAATGATTGCGGTATTATACTTGAATTTAGAAATTTTTCTTATCGCTATAGATTTATACAAACACTTGTATACGAAATAATTAAGGTATATAAAAAAATAAGAGGAACCTTTGCCATTTCCTATATCGTCGTAAAATTTTCATATAGAGAGATCTGGTAGGTATGCTTCGTCCTGAATCAGCCTACTTTTGCCTGAATAAATACAGCCTTAATTAACATGACGTCAGCATAGGATTTACAACGAAATAAACAGACGTAATTCTCGCGATTGTTCCCCAGAGAGATGGAGGAATATAGTCGTAAGGGTAACTTCGGCCGTTCGCCCCTATCTTTAGCCACCCACTATGAGGATCTCTTACCTATAGCCAGCAGCGCCCTAACGCGCCGAATCTTAACCAGGGGAATTTGTGAATTAATTGTCAAGCTCTCTCCTTGAATTCCACTTTTATTCGGTGGGACTTTATTTTTCGCTCGGATCCCAAGGGACCCACTGCTTATCATCCCTTTAATTAAATACGAATTACGATTCGCAGTTAATCTTTCTCTGATCTCAAGTTTCTTGTATATCCCATTGTTTCACGATTCTCATCTGCATTATTCTATTTCTTTCTATCTCGCCTTATACAGAAGTCTGATACGGGTATGCCTATATCATGCATTTGCAACTAATCACAGCAAACCATCTCGGCATTTACTTTTAAATGTATTTTATAATTATTCAACTTTCCACACCCTTAATATAGAACATTTCCTATATTAAGAATCGATTGCGAATAGACGAAAGATTATTGCCTCCCTCGATATGTAACCACCACCCGGTCATCCCTTTCTATCCTCTATCCCTAATGCCCTGGAAAATCGGATTTCTTAAAGGCATCGCGTTCATTTTTTTCCAGTCGAGCGGAAAGCGGTCAGTCAGTTGGTAATTGTACCAGTTGTCGTTTGCCTTATGAAATGATAATGGCTCACTTAAGCTTAACCTTGTAAAAAGACGAAGCACTGACTTCGCCGAACACGATAAAATTCAAATGACTTTTTCATACCAATTGAGTGACAAGAAGATATACTTTCTATCATTACAAATTTTACTAATCTTTTCCTTTGATCTTTACCTAAGTAGAGATCAACTGTGACGTTCAGACGGTATAAACGGAAAGAGCCATTAAATGCGAGATATATCTGATATCGCACCAGGAAATAAAATATTTATACAGGAAACTAGTAACCCCTAGTTTTCTATTAGGGCATCCTGTTTGTCTTGACACTTTAACCACTTTATTTTCTCTGTATTATTATTTTCTATTACCAGCTCCATTCCTTACTCCTTTCCCTGAAGATTAGTCACGCTTCCAACGGTACTCTGTAAAACTTCGTTTCTCTTCTGCTGCTGTTATTATTATACAAGTGCCGTATAGATACCCATAGTTACTGTAGCCATACTACAGCTGTCGTATAATTTGTTCATGGTATTTTCGCATTCTCCGACACTTTTTAGATCTTTAAACTCTCTTATCGTACCTCGGCGTAAACTTTATCTGTCAGTGGCAAAAAAATGGGGGATTCCACTGCATGCCATAGACCTTTGGGCTGTCATAAAATGTGATTTGGTGAATCCACGGGCTAACACATCCCGGCGGTAAATAACGTTTTGGCTCTGGCTTCGACTACCCCGTGTATTCTCGGCCTCTCCACTTATTCATGAGTGTTTGACTTATTCAAGAAGCACGAAAGAGCCAGGTATGAGAAATAAGGTGGGTGGGATGGCCCAAAGGACCCGAATGTAAAAAAGCTGGTCATACGTCGGCTGCCAATGTGAGTATAATATAAATCTGGTATTGTAGAGACGCGTTATGCATTTAAAGTTTTTGAAATGTCAGGATAAACGCGAGTTCTGATTTGATAAAAAATTTATACTATTTTCCTCCTGTATTTACATTTTTTTCTCTAGAAGCAACAGCTTTTTATGTGTATATTTGCCCAGTCGTCTGAGACTTTAATATGTTATAACGTAATATGATTAAATTATGTTATATGTACCCACCTTGAAGGGAATACACTTGCCTCAATGTTTTTGTTAAATCTTTTTGACACCCCATACTCATCCCTGCGATTTTAACTTGTATACATCCAAGGTGAGATGAGTTTGCATTTTTCGTCTTACAAAATTCTATAGGAAAATCTCTATTGATTTATACAGACTCTGAGAAATGTATTAAATCTGAACTCTGGTCTTAATGATGTCGGACTGATGTCTCTACTAAGCCTCGTATGGTCTCTTGAGAATATTATTTCGGGTAAAACAGACCACTGAAACTTAAGGCAGACCTCAGGGGGGTTAACAATTTTTACTGGGTATAGACAATTCGCTATTTACTTATTGCACATAATTGGATAATTCTCTGCACTATGAATTTTTGTACGTGCATAATATAAAAGGATATAACAGTTAACGAATATAAATATCGGAAAGTTTCAACAGAGTTTCTCAACTTTGATCGATATTCGACTGACATTAAATGGAACGACTAAAGTCACTGGTGGCGATTGGTTAATTCTATTTAGAAACTGTAAGCGAGGCGCTACTGGAGATGATCCTGAAAGTTCACGGGTTATCGAGGTCTGTGAGAATCCTTAAGAAATAAAATCGAACAGCTACATATAGTTATAGATAAACGTAACTATCTTTATAAGATTATACAGTATACGTATGTAAAATTATACATGTATATCTAATTGTACATAGGAAAGTAGCTAGCAATCGACTTCATACTCGAGTATAAAGGGAAGCAAATCACAGGATGATAAAAGAATCGTAGGCGAGTGACTGTGCATTGCAGCGGAACGGGCTGATCGGGCGCACACAATAAACGTACAATAACGTCAGGTTTTCCGGCGGCTGTAAAGCCAGTTTAGAGCAGCCCCAAGTGTGCGGATCTTGAACAGCATCTTGGAATTGCATCTAGTTGGGAGCCATTCGTAGCCATTGCATTTTCCCACTGAAACAACGTAATCCATTATCGTGGGTAAGTCGAGCGGGAACGATACTCGTCCTGTAATCCTTAGTGAAATGGCGGTTTCTATTTGGCCGGAGTTTCTCACGAAAGAGTTATCGCGGCTCTTTTTTCGGCTACAATTTTATATAGTGACCGTTGAATTTCTGTTGGAATCGTTTGGGGTTGGTACCTATGTGAAGGTAGATATCTATTGTGGTGACATTTTCACGTGGTAATAAAATCCTCCCACTCTCATCCTACCTTCCTTGATACGGACGCGAATTACAAATTTGAAAATGCTCATTTATAAACTGCAGTTGCAGGCCTGCTGCTACGGTTTTATTTTGTTAGGTCGTTGTCGCTGTCTCCACTGTCCCCCGAAGCAGTCGCTTGCAATTTGCAGTTAAACTCACGGGGCACCGAAATTTATCGTCGGAATAAAAATCACGGCCATTATACTTGTCAACGTGTAGGGGGGTTGGGATGGGTTTCAGGGTAAAAAAAGAGATAATAACTCGTATGGAGTTCTGTTGCAAAAACTGGAACTAACCGCTTCATCAATTGTAGGTGTAAAGAAACAGATGATTTTTATGAAAATATCTTTAGTACGTATATGTCAATCCCATACGTGCACGGTGCACTGACTGTATGGTATCGCTGGATTTTATTTATTCTGAACTCTTTCAGACTTCCCGAATCTTGCGAATAACTTCTTTTTTCTTAAGAAAACATAGCTTCTGGCTTGGCGAAAAATTTTTGCCCATGTGCAAATTTTAGGTGCACTCATGTATGCAGTGTATGCAGAGAACTCGAATACTGGTAAAACTCCACTGGTCGTTAACGAGACTTTTGAGAAAGTTCTTGTGGCTAGAGAAACATAGGGCAGCCATGTTGGAAGTGGTATCTACCAATCTTCCGTTAAATATATTTTTCAGAAATATTTTATTCCATCGACGTGCGTTGTCCACATAATGATAAATCATCAATCTGTTATATGGACCAGATACTAACTTTTCAGAACTATTATTCACGCTTTGGTTGAACATCCAAATTTATTTGTGTCAACCCGTTTTACTTTGCTGTCCAATATCCGTCGTATTTTTTCGGGTAAACGTACTTTTTGGCTACCGTGTGAGTACATCAGTTTTTATTCTTTTTCTCACTGATTCGAACCCACCAATTGCTTCACGAGAAAAAAATTCGTTAAAATATCAGACGTGTTTGCTGTCCATTGAAAATCCACAAACAGAAACTTCTCTACCTATACAAAAGTTTTGTAAAGTCGGAAATTTGAGAATATTTGATGCGTGACATAAAATGAATTCCGTTACCAGTTTTCACGGTTGCATCTTATGCATGCATAACATGCATATATACAGACCGATCCACTGTATAGACTTCCATTGATCATGTTTATTCTGTCGCGAGTTTTCCGACGAAATAAAATCAGCCTTCTTCAGAAAGTAGAAGACTCGGTAGTGTAGTTTCCTGTTTCATCAAACAGAATGACTTTCCTGTGAAATCAATGCAAATCTAACTATCCCATATACATCCCTTTCGTCACAGCGTCATAGCGGGATGCAACATATCAAAAAGACACGCTCACTCACAATTATAACTCTTGTGAAAGATTTTTGGTAATTTTTCAAAATGTTTTTCATTAACGTCACACAATCAAAAATTAATTTATTTTTCTACCAGCAACTCAACATTCCTTAAACATAGGTATATAGCTGTAGCGAGGCTTGTGCAACGCGTGTAAATAATTTTTCCAGAATAGTTTTTGGGATTGCGAACCCCTTGAGCACAAGTCCCATACGTATAACAAGGCCACACTGTATTATATCCACATATTTGTTTTCCCACACCGGAACATACGAGTGTCGTATATTTGCTTGGGGATGAAATTTGTTGACTTTGCAAAAGAAAATGTAACGGAGTGTCGAAATCTTAATGGCTCGTAGAAACTTGATGTTTTCATATTATTATCATAGGCCAATTTGCATGCGAGTGGTATTTAACAGTAAAATATTAAATAAACAGTACGTCGACCAAAATCAACAAGGTACGACGGGCCTCAGCATTTTCGATTCAATTTCCCATGCCAAATTTCAGGATTATCAGAATCTAATTGAAAAGCTTACAGTCGCAGCAAGGACTGTTTGGGGTTAAAGGGCGTGATGTCCTCCCTTTTCGGCAACATGACCCCACATAAATTCCTCTCGTATCTCACCCTCCATTTCTCTCTTTTCTCCTTACTCTTTCTATCTCTTTACCGCTCTTTCTCCCCCCCGCCCAACCACTTAACGTTTCCTCGTTTCTCTCACCTCAATCAACGAAATTATTTTCTTTCCCCGCTGCAGAACATCTCGATCCACAAGTCACTATAAAATAAAAAAATTGTCTAGATCTTAAATAATTAAAAAAAAATGAAACAATAATTCCAAAAGATGTTGATTTAATCTAAAATTATTATATATATTCCACATCATCCTCCCAACGCTTCAAGTACGAAGTTCAACTTCACTCCAAAGTCCCAATGGATTAGCTAGTGATATAACACTTTGACACAGGATTAGGACTTGGCACGTGTCTAGTACATGAATTTAAATGGCTGCCGAAAGATCGTGGCTCTACAACACTATCGAGAATGGCAAAGGGTATAAGGTGTAGCTGTGAAGGGGTCGCAATTTCGTACGTGATTGTGAGGCTTTCGAAGGACAGAATCCTGGCATTGAGATATCCTTTAAAAGCTGATATCCAACACCTAGCGCCACTTTGCATATTGATGTGAATGGTGTGCAGGGATCCAGAGAGCGAGGCTGACGACTTTGGCCTCCTCCAGTGCACGCCATTGCTCTCGTTGCCGGCATTTTATCGTTCAGTATCCTCATCCTGAACCATCCACTTCATCCTTCGGTATATATTATACATATGTATATATATATATATACTACCAAGTCTGATCAAAATAACTCCACTCCCCTCAAAAAGAGAATTGCTCGACTGTCGGCTCCTTTTTACCTAGATTAACAGGGTTCGCGTTTCTCCCATCCCATTGGTTAGATGTCGCTCGTAAACAAAGCCTGGATAAATTGACATCTCCTTCCCCTTACCCCCTCAACGCTCCTTTCAAACCATCATTACCACTACCTACAGCCCGACTACAATCGCTAGCACTTACAATCGCACCACCACTTATTTCCACCCTGTACAGAGGTAGTTTTAGGTGTGAGCTTGCTCTCCATCACTATCTATAATACTTAAATTCCTTCGGTCTCCTCGCATATCGTGTACGTCTTATATATCGTGTCTACTGTATCTAACTGCAATTGCTGGAAATTGTGCCGCGAGATAAGAGTAGCCAACCGAGAAAAGTGAAGCCCGAAGATTTATGTGTATATTTTCGCTGGATTTCTCAGCCCTAATGGCTCATAGCGTTCATGGCTCCGAGCTATTATCTGCTTTCATCCTCTGATGTGCAAACGCATGTCCAGCCCTCTACTCATCAGTAGTCCTATCAATTCGGGACCACGACGATGAGAAACTGTAAAAAATTGTTTCTCGATTGAACTTTCTACGGAAGGACTTTTCAACCCTATAATACAATGCAGTACTTGAGTCTCGATACTTGAACCAATGGCCGTAAACCGTGGGAAGTGAGTATCGAAGGGTCGTGAGATGCTCGTTAAATACGCCCATAAGTATCTATTGTACGGACAGTGAGGGTGTAAAGGGGCGAAGGTGAAATTGCAATAGCAGCTGATAGTCCGGGGAAAAAGTATCCAGTCGTCCTTAGGACCTGGTGAGGCGATCTTTAAGGGCGTCACGTCAATGCATTCTCTTTTGTTCGCGAAGTCTTGCGACTTCATTTAGCAGCCTCTTGTTTAGGGCGCGAGAGGAGGATACGCAGGGCACTCTTGGGAGCTTATTTAAAACAGAGACAATGAAGGATCGCGTATTGTCCACGTGGGGTAGTTAAAACTTGTCTCATAATTACTCTCATTTACCGCCGTCCTCCTGCTACTTCTCTAACGTCCAGCCCTCCGGAGACTACCCTTATTGACGCAACCCTCCTACGGTACCTACTTCCTATATTTACTGTATATACGCGGTTGGTATCTGTATTGCGTCTACCTAAGTAGCGCTATGTGCTATGCAGGACTCCCGTAGTGTGACTGTAATAGTAAGAACTACTTTATCATGGTAAATATTAAAAGCCCACGGTTTATTAAGCAATTATGCATTTTTACCTGGTTTTCGCAAACCCTCGCTGCTGCACGATGACGCGAAGGAATCGTTGGTTCCACGCGCGAGCATTTTTATGCGAATTATATTTAATGCTGAATTCTTTATTGCCAGACAAAGACCCGCTTTATGTGGGACGATGCTTGTTAAATGGGATTCCAGGGTTAAATTGACAAATGCGCCGACCTTCTTATTTCTTTTTATAATTAGCTGCGTGGAGTTTATGATGCGGCGATGTTTCTCTTTTTATCCAGTTAACAAGTTTTCTGGTGGAAACAGCTCTCATTGAGGTTCGGTAAAAGGTTCTTGTACTTTTGTATGGTGGAATATTTTTAGGCAATTTAGCTTTTGTGGGTGGATTGAATTGGATGATTAAATTTTTTGCGTTACGCTCAATAATTTTTCTTGTTTAAACGCGTCGATGCTACTTCTGGTTTGACACGTGGAACACTTTTATTTAGGACGGATGCTAACGTTGTAATATCGATCGAGACTGCCAGTTTTGTTTGTACGCATCATCACACCGTTTCGTTAGTATTGACAGTGCGATCGGTGATGTTTGATTAAAAAAATAATAGCAGCTAGCTTCCGCGATACGGAATTTCATTTCGTCAGTTGCAATTTTACCATGGCTGTTTGCCCGTAAAATTACGCCGATATCGAAGGAATTCGAAAATCGCGAGACCAAAAGTTAACCGTGAAATATTCCCGGCGCTGCGGTAAAATGCGAAATTTGGACGTGCCATAAATAGCGACATGAGCTAGTGCTCGTCGGGGCGCCAAGGGTGAGTTCATATTCGTTGTGGGAATACGTCGGACGGTGTATCACGTCGAGTAGGAAAAATGTTGAATTCGTGGGGTAAAACGAGCTTTCAAAATTTTCCACGTACCTAGGAAACCATCCGGTGTACCAGAACTACCCGACACGCAGATTGGCAATAAAGCAAAAATCGGTATAGCTGTATCGCAATGGGCGATATAGGGTCCCTGAAACACGAACAGCTGTCGTTTCATTTGAAAATTTTTTATTTTTCAGAATATCGAACCCTCCAATTTTCTCCAGAAATCATTAACGTCCTTGAGATGCAATTTCATGTCGGGTGTCTTTATTCCTTTTGAAATCTAACCCGTCTACTTTACCGACCGGACATTTATATCAGCACTTCAGCCGCAAGGTTATATACCTATGTAGAGATTGATAAGCACTCCGCATGTGCGACTACCATTGGGGAACTGGCGAAGGCCGCACCTGTCTACATCGTAAAATTTGAACCCAGGATATCAAATCGGGAACACCGTCTATAAACTTTAGTGGCCTTCTCCTATTTGTTGAAGTGACGTTTAACGCGACTCAATTAAAGTGCACCTTCGGTCTTTACAAACCTGAGACGATCGGATGAAACATTGTGTAGTATTGTGTACTGTAGTATACATGTACTGTGCATATAGATACATGCAAAGGGTAGGAAGAGCAAAGGTTATCAAAGGTAGAGAAAGAACGCGACAATCCCAGCTTCTCAAGGAACGAACGGAATTGGAATACTCTATTCTCGAAGCATCAACTTTTTCCATTCGAATTGACCTGAAGACGAGAGATAATCTCAGCGTAAATGCTGATCCAATGCTGATCCGATGCAAGGACGTCTGCTTTGCGTCCCCCCTGCCCGTCCATCCGATTCACTGATTATTCGAAAGTTACGTATTCCTATACTGAGACGCATGCATAATGCATACATGTACGCACGAGGATCAAAGCATCCGAGTGGAAGGCCTGAATAGAAGCAGAATGAACTAAGAAAACTGTTTAGGGGGGTAAGAAAAATATGAAATTTCCAGATTTTATATATACACGTTATATGCGTACAATCCGAGCACTTATAAATGCATTTAAATTGTACTTCATTCAAGTATATGCATTCGAGCGTTCAGTAGCCTGTATAATTGCATGCTTAAATTATTGCAAATGTTGGTGTTCGTTCTTGAGATTAATAGAGCAATAGTTTCAACGTCATATTCTCATTGCGCAAGCTCAGCGTATGCCGTCACTGGGAGACAAGTGGGATACAGTATTTTCAGAAGCTGAAAGTTTTGGAAATAACCATAAAAGGTGTTCGACGCAAAAGAGAACGGGTACGCCACAGTTAAAGGGTTCCGAAAGCAGTAATCGACAGGCGTCTGGTAGTTCACGGCGTGCAATTTTATCCCGGACAAAGTAACAATTTACAGAATCCACGACAGTGCCTCTTTGGATACCAGTTGGGAGGTTGAACGCTGTTCGGGTCAGCTACTAACCGTTTTCGTTACCAACGGGTTTACGTGCTGTAAATTAAACGAGCGATTCTTGAAGCCCGTTTTCCGGTTTCGGCTCGAAGCCCAGAGCGATAAAACGAACTAAAATCATTTTCATCTCGGGCAGCTCTATATGGCGCATGTATAGGAATTTTCGCGTTTTAACGTGATAAAAACATGCTGGGGAAATTTTAAAGGTTTTTTCCTTTTTCTGTTTAAAAACTCAAACATTCCTGGAAACTTTGATGCACTTTCGTATTATAACGATCCAATGAACATTTTTAAGTTAGTTTTTCATTCGCAGATTGGTAATGCTTCAGAGCGTAACCGCAAACCGGTTACTCAAAAGCGCAATACTTTTTGCGGTTGCTAATTATTTATTCAAAAGCTTAATCAAAAGCACGAGTGACTTTTTAATCGGACTGACATCGTCATAGTTTCTTTCTTCGTTGTTACATCTTTTTTCTGTGACTTTGCTAAGAGGAAGGAATTAGAGAAAATGTTTCGTGTGTATATCAAGCGAGATTTAAAAACCCCACGTTTATTACCTTCGCTTAGTAATTAGTGTCTCGGCTGTTCCACTCGCATTTAGCAGTTCTTACGTAACTGTAGCTTCATCCAGAAACGTGGTAAAGCTTAGATAATCGCTAAAAAATATTTTACAACCTACCTGAATTTTTTATAACATTTTCACTTTTGTGTAATATCGTATACGTTTGTCTTTTATTGATTGCAATTTCTTAATATTTAAATGGTAATTAAACTTTCACACCAGTTCACCAATGTATGTCTTACTCGTGTAATTATGTTTCTAATGCTCAACAGGTAGCGACCAAATAATTCAATAGGAAAATGTTAATGTTTCCAGACAGAAACTTTATTCATTATGTTGTAACAGCTTTATCAATAAAGTCGGCAGATAAGCTAACGTGGTTCCGACATATGTCGAAATAGACGTCCCTGTCAGATATACGTGCGCTTGTTGTGAGAAGGCTTATGAAATTTTAATTAAACTCAATAGTACTTCGATTATGTTTATATCTCATTGTATTTTCCTAAAAATTCATTCAAGCTTGAGAATCATTTTATTTTCAAAATTAATGTCGTAAAGTTAGGGGATTACTGTGTCTTTGAAAAAAAAAATGTTCATTGAATCTATATTTAACTTCTAGAAGCAAATAAAATTATCTGCTACTCGAATCCTGCGACTTCAACTTCTATTCATGCATCGTTAATTACATAGACTTTTTTATGAATACTTTCCTTATTTTTTTTCTTTTTTTTTCCAGACCGCAGATTTTACTTAGATCCATTCGAGCCGTTTCATTAACTCTGGCATCGGTTTCAACTTATTTAAAAAGTTTCCGTCCAATCTTTTGCGACGGCCGGAAACACGAAATGAACCAGCAGCCTCAGCGTTATTCGGTAACGCGAGATCAGAGAGTGATGCCCGCCAGTAGGTATATACTGTAATAAAAAAAAGGACGCAGAGTTACCGTGCTGAAAATCTAAAAAGCAACGCCGACAGGCGCATATAGCGAAGTAGCCGACTTTTCTGCGACTCTTTAGCGTAAACGACTAGACGGCTTTTCTTTTTAGTATTTTTCGCCGTTTGACTGTAGCTCTTACTACGACAGTCCTACCAGTTCAGTCAGTAACAGAACCATTAACGGTATAGCACCAGTAGTATCGATAATCTAAAAATAAGATCCATGTCGAATAAAACTAAAAATAAATAAAGAAAAAAAAACGTAGCAATCTGTATGGGTCGATGAATCCATTTCGATTTTTATAATTTTCCAAAAAATTTGAACAACGTTTCTATGCTATCATTAAATTAAACGTATCATCAACCCTCGTTATAATTATATCAAACTACTGTACGCGTCTATCAAAATCATACAGCAAGTCAGTATATAATTTACTCGAGAATACAGCAATGCTGACGTTGCTTGCAAATTATTGCTTGTTCTAAATATAAGCGTCTCAGCGGGGTCAGAGAAGGGTGGTTTTTGATAAATGCATATATTATATATACCCGTACAGGGCTGGTGTTACAAGAAGGATATAAGGTATATACCAGGAAGGTAATATATTTTTCATCTCATCTAAATCAAACAGCGTCTGCTCTACCTACCGTTATACCTCTAACACTATATACCAAGGCCTCCGCAGAACCACCGCGTATAACGCAACACCTTCATTTCGTAAGGCGAACCCCAACACTTCAGCACGCAGCACCCCACATGCGTTAGATACTCTCGTGCCTCCGGGTCTTATACCATATACGCTGACGATGCGTAGCCTTGGGGGCTGCTCGCGAAACAGAAAATTGGCCCATCTATTTCTTGTAGCACATTTCCTGCCAAGTATAGCGAAGCCGCGGTGCCGTCGTGCCCGCAAAGTTGCGGGCTTCTGAATAAATGCATGTATTTTAAAGCCGTTTCCAACGTCAAGCTTTATACTCGGTGCAGTCCTACTGTCGCTTTGTTACCACGTCGTTATGCCGCTGATGTCTACTATGTGAACGCAGCTTTTTTTTACAAAAAAAAAATATTCTACTTCATTCTCGCTCGATTGTACGTTCATCCACTGTGACAAAGTTCGAGCGAATTATTGAATTTACTATGTATGTATATGCCACCCTGTATATACGTATAGTATGCGTATGTACCTATTCATACCTTTCTATTCATATTTCTGACATCTGCCGACTGAGTACAATCATGTCACCGGGTATACATTGCATCGTGTCCCTATGACTGTTTTTCGCAAAAATTTTTTCCCCTTTCCTTTTCACGGGTAATAGAAAACTTTGGAATTGGCCGATAATGGAATCATTGGGGCTCGTTCGATTACTGGCATCTCGTTTAACGTCACCTGACGCTTAGTACGTGGCGACGTCGGTCTTGCTTTATTCGAAAACGGTTTTACGCATAGGACATAGTACACGTTACACGAAAGGCTAAGAAAGCTTCTAACGAAGAATGTTGATTGGAGTATCTATAAAATGTTTTTCTCTTTGGTATAAGTTAAATTCATACTTTTACTCAAATAGACGTATGTGCGATTTGTGGCTTTGAAAACGTAAACCTGCTAAGCGAGCGAGGAGCGTCCCCTATAAAGACGAAGGAAGTGTCGGCGCGAAAATGAAAAAAGGGCTGGAGAGAAAGAAACGTGAAAAAGGGCATAAAGAGTAAAGAAAAATAAGAACAAAAGTATAAAGTGGAACTAGTGCTGGGCGACATTGTTGTATGCGCGAGTTGCGCCAAAACGGTGATAAAAAGCGAAAGGAGCGTACCTGTTGTTGTTTCTTATTTATTTTGCACCCTTTTGTAATTACATTTTTACCTTTCTTTTTACCTTCTTGCTTTACGCCACGTGGAGATTCGTCAAAATGAGGAAATCATTTAAATTCATATTTTCGCCCATAAAGAGATTTTGCTTAGCTACCTCATTCAGGGAATTGAAATTCTTTGACCCTCGGTCCGTGAAGAGTCGCTTTGACTCTGCTAGAACCTGATATCTATTCAAAGATACATGAACAAGTCTTGTAACGACCTAAGAAACGCTTCAAAGACCTTCTTCTAGCATTCGCAAACGTGTCTTAGTCCGTGGGAGGAAACGAAAAGAAAGAGCTACGTTATAACGACGTATATACAGATGGCATACGTATGGCCTGTATACGTAGGAACAGGTAGGCACTGAAAGCTTCTTGCGCACATCTGTGCATTGAGGTGCAGTTGCACTCGAGCTCAGTGACAAGATCCATATTAAATCTGAATCTGTCAGGGTGCTTAGCACTAACGAGAACAACAAGAAATATTTAATATACGTAACGTATGATCAAAGGAAATTTTTTAACGCGACTATATCGTATGCATAACTAGTAAAGAAGCCGGCAGGTGAAATTGTTCCCGGAGACGACGTTCGGTGCGCGACGATAAATTCTTGCAAGCCAAGTATACCTATATATATAATTATATTTGATGGAAAATGAACTTACACAGATATCATTCTTTAGCCTTTTTGCAAATACTCGTGGAATATAGTGACAGGAGTCTTTCCGGCGTCTGCCAAAAGTCGAGCAAGTTTTTTAATATTTCTAAAAGACGAGGGGTGGTGGCGGTGGTGATGCTTGGTATAATAAATTACTGCGAACCACCCTCTGGATTCGCGGTTAACCACGAATGAGGACGAAAGGGAAAGGAATGGAAAAAAAAAGGTGAAAAAAGGACGAGGGTGGGGTGACAAGGGGGACGAATGCCGGGTGAGGGGGGGAAGCGAGGAGGAAGAGGAAAAAACTTCGTCTCGTTATTCGAGGCTCAGGCAAATCCCCAGCTTCAATCCTGTCTGGTATAGGCGAAGTCGCAACCAAACAAACCGCCATTTGCAATTTTACGCGTAAAGTCTAGTATAGTCGCCTGCCTGCCTCCCCACCCCTCCCCCCTCCTCAACGCCTTCATGTCTGATAGGTTTGTTATGTTGGGATTACGTTGTCCAATGTCCAACATCCCCTAGGATTCGTCATACTGCTTTTTTCTTGTGTTGTTATTCATTCTTTTTCTCCTTCCTTTTCTACAGACTCTCTCATATTTTACCATCTTTTTTTTTTCGCATACGTACTATCCCCAAGCGGTACGAGTAATTCCACTGCAGTGGCTATGCGCGCTATTTTTATTCTACGACCTCGTTCAACTTGCACCCGTGACTCTGAGCCTCGCGAAGGGCGCTGAGAAAAGAGGGATACAGGAGGAAACTCTTCATCCACGTGACGTATCAAGGTTATCCGCATTTAGTTGCTTTCATAATGAATCAACGACGCGGCAACACAATTTTCCAGCAACCTCTTTCACATGGACACCTCGACCGAGTCGCGCGTCACCGTGAAAATTACTTTACTAATTCTAAGTGACGCGTGATGTTTTATAAACATAACCTAGTAACCATGAAAATACACATGTTGGCAAAATAATCATAGCTAGCCATCGTTATTTGTACATAAACGTACAATTGCACTGCAGATAGAGAGCCGAGCCGCTGTCAGATAGAGAAATTTTTCAGTTTTTAATGCATCCGTAGCAACTTGGATACTAACATTTTGAAAGTAGCTGATTCAGCGAGCGGGAAATATGAATTAAAATTCGATAGGTTCGTTTCGGTGACCACTAGAAAATTTTCAAAACCGGTTGTGGCAATTCATTTTAAATTCACCAGGAAATATTTACATCCCTCCGATACCTTATAAATCCCCCTCCCCCATCCCTCCTCCCCAAACTTGACGAGGCAGCTCAGCCTCCATGTTCCACACCTCCCGTGCATCGCCGACAGTTAACCAATTCCTGTATGGGCTTTTGTCAGAGATTAGCTACCGCGATATCACGTTGCCTCAAGACTCACGATTCTACAGAGATACGGGTAAGTATCATACACTATAGCAATACCCTTAACGCTGCTTAGTCTCGTTCGGATAATGGCCAACCCGTTTCAAGGTTTTCAACCCCTTGAAAGCTCCATGTTCCAACTGAACGTTTAGGTCTATTGGTCCAGAGTCGAGATGGCGGACCATTACCGGCTTGATATACTATCGGCATGAAAGTATAATTGGTCAAGCAGGAACTGACCGGTGCTCTACGTTTCTCTTAATCCACCTCTACTATTTCGAGCGAGCTTTCAGCCGACGATCTCCTTTTACCTTTCTTTTGCAACCCTTTTTAAGCTGGTATCCTACCATCGTGTACCAACCCTCTACACTCTTATCCTCACGCCACGGCTCGAAGCATTCAAACAGAAGTTTAACTTGAGCATTCCCGAAGATCCCATGGGCAGATGTGAGTGGTCAGATCGTATTTAACCTACCTACGGGGTGTCTGAGAAGTAGTGCTCTTATCAGTCAACGGAAACCGGTAACAGTAGGAAAAGAAAAAAATGCCTACAATCGTACATCATGTTGAACGTTACTAGATACTATACACTACTCTCATTTGTCAATGTAAAAAGTGTGAAAAAAAATTTTCAAATTTTTATCAAAGTTCACGTGGTATATCTAATTTTGCTCTCTTCTGTCTTTTTTGGAATTGTCCATATTCTATATCCGATTTAAAAATGTCGATCCGTTGACTAAGCCTCATTCTCATGATAAGAGAATCTTTCGCAAATATCAGTTTACACGATATACAGAGGTATTCGAATACGTATTACGATTCGAGTCTTTTAAGTAATATGATATTTTTATTCGATGCCTTGGATCCCCTTTATTTCATGAAAGGACATCGCGAACCATCTCCCTATGCTATAGAGGCAGAGTCTAAAAGCTGATTCAGATCGGTATTCGATAGTGGAAAGCGCCTATCCGGTTCTATTAGGTTTCGATTAGATAGCTGTACTCCCCTCTGTGTCCATTATACATATAGTTATATATTTACAGATACTCAATAAATTTATATACGAAACACGAAATCTTTCTCACTCGGTTCGATAATATCCCACATTCCCAGCCAACGTCAGGACTTGACTTTACTTCCTAATTTTAAGAAGGAAGGAACTTTTAATACATCCCCCATTCAACCCCTATATCTGTATGTAGTTGAATTTGTTTATGTCATTTGCCTATACAATAGCAAGATTTACAATTAGTCCATACGTTTTTACCCGGGACTCCTCGTGCGTAACTACCTAAACGACACTGTTGATTCCCCACTGACATTCCCATCCGTATTATCGCAATAGGATACACAGAAGTAAAAACAGTTATAAGATAAATAAAAACATAATAAAATTTAATTAAAGATCTACGCAATAATTGTATAAGTTTTTCTAAAAATTCTAAATCATTCTTCACATTCCAGTAGTAACGTTAGACATACTGTCAGACCTTGTATCCATATTCAATAGCCTTAATGGTTTATGGGTAGCCAACCCATAACGATGCCACGGCTATAATTGAATGATATTCAGCGAATGGTATTAATGCATGAAGATTGGCGGGTTGGACACATTGAAATGATTATAGGTAACCGGTGTTCAGCATTGCGTCACATTACGATTCGTGCGTAACGAGGCTCCATGAAGCATTCAGAAACCTTGTGACGGTTCCGTTTTGGACCCCTAGGAGGGAAATGCACTTCGTAATGATCGTATCAAGAACGATATATGTAGATCGGCGTACAAGTTACGTATGTGAGGTTACGTACGTTGGCGTCGACATGCACAGTTGCGAATTCTCTCTCGGATCAGGATTACGGCTTATCGAGTATCTGTCTGCCCATGTTAATGGCGTCTGCCGATGCCTAATAAGCAGCTGGTTACCTTCTCTGGCGGGCATAGTCGCGTGTCACGTTAATTTCGTAATTTTCACTAAAGGAACTGCATATATCGTAATTTCAATGTGCAACAAGCTTAATGCACACGACTGAGGAATCCCGACCAATACGAATCCCTTTGCTGCTTTCTGCGCTTATGTGTAAACCCTGTCTACTCGAGACGAATCAAATCGATTTGTACTATGCACGCGTACGGAAGCTCGTATCGCAAAGTGATACCAGCATCTTACGTGCTTGAACCACGGAGAACGGTTATTGAGCATTCGATATAACGCTGAAGACATTTCGCTGTTGAGATGCAAGAATATCTGGGTCAAATATTCTACCTATATATGTATATATGTATATTTTTTTGATACCTTATAGGTAGTGTCTGCTATTACGTGAGTGTATTTTTGTTTCTAGCATTTCTATCAGTGTTTTCTTGTTTCCCCTGTACCCGTTTGGCTGTACCGTCGTCTTCCTCAACACCGCACGATCTAAACAAACGCAATTAAAGTGGGATGTGACGCGAATACTCGTAGGATATCTCAGGTTCTTATATACCTTATACTTCCATCGAGTATCACGTTCAACCTTGGCCAAGGTTTGTGGTCATTTAATGCCGCCTGCATTTCACCTTGTTAAATTTAGCTCGAATTAAGGTAACGAGGATCACTTGAATTACAATGGTCTTTTTTTTTGTTTACAGGTGAGCACTGATACCTTGTATAGACACTGCTTGATTATAAGACACTGGAAAGCACAGCGAGCCGAGGTAAAGATTGCACCGTTACTTTATATAGACAGTAAAATTGAACCAATTAGACAACGTACCTTCGACTTACGTAAAGAGTGCTCGAAATCGTTGAATTTTTATTTATGTTTTCCCAGCAATTAAAGCGATTGCAGTCGGGAGAGCTTCGTACGTACCGCGAAATCGCCTTGTTCGCCGACGATCGTTGCTCGTCAATATGTTTCGCGGAAAGTATCGCGGTCAAATCAATTTTTCATTTTAATTCGAAACTATCGATTTTATCAATTGTCCGTACGACGTTTACCACGATCACCACTTTAAACCATGTGGAACAGCCAGTGCTGCTTCGACGTCCGTTAGTTTCACGGAAGTGCATGCCTATTTTGCATTCTGTCAATTCATAGCAATGGAACTGGGCGTAAACATATACATATATAGTATAGCGGTCATCTATCTATATATATATATATATGTGGACACGTAAATATATATATATGTACACGTATCTATATCCTGTGGAAGTAACGACCATAGGAAACCATCGCGCGTCGAACAGCAACCGTTAACTGTCGGCCAATCATCCGACTTCCCAGCATTCGTTTGCACGAGGTTGTTACGCAAACGTAAAATAGAACAGCAACATTGTATCCAATATTAAACCAATAAAACCCGTCTATATTCTACAATGGCGTAAAACGTCCGTATGAATTCCAAAGATCGATGTAACTCTATGCAAATAGACCAGTTACATTTTTCATTTCTCCTGTCGAATAAGTTTCGAGATTCGTTGTCGTGTCGACTTTCCGTGTTTAGAAATAGGTGTAAGGTAAACAGTGGTTTATTTAGAGAGTAAGAGAGAGGGGGGAGAGAGAGGGGGGGGCAAGATAGAGAACGGTACACATTTAAAATAAGGAGGCGTCTTCTCTGCAACAATATTGTAGTGCTTGCTGGAAGAAAATACCGCATATAATAATTTGGTATAAAACGCTCAATCCGATTGGTGGATCGTACGAAAGCGAATTAACGGATAGCATTCGTGGTTATTGCTGGAATTGGACCAGTACGTCGTTATTGAAAGTCGTAAATGAAAAAAAGGACAAAGAAATAGCGATTTAGCGTATAGGTTTGCCATTGGAAGTTTCATGGATGAGTATTGCTGCGAAGACACAACAGTGGCTGTGCTATTGTGCATCTATAGTGCATACCGGTACACGGCAACGTATTATGCATGCACCGTTATTACACGATCGAACCGTTTCCAAAATGAACGTTATGAACGGGCCTTCAGGGCATGAAAACGATCAAACGCTTGGTCTCCGTATTTACGTTGATCATATAAGGTTTATGGCAACGCGTTATCCATAACGTGTAAATGCGAACGATGTAGGAATCATTCGGGTAGTTACTATTGGCCGCATCGTTACGCATATATTAGAAGTCCTTTTTAGTAGGTGATAACATTTGCTTTCCTACATTCATTGCGACTGGAATAAGATTATGAATGACCGTGCAGTCGTGTAACGAGCTGTTTAGAAAAATGTAGGTTTTACGTAAACGCTCTCAAGTATTGCTGTATAATTTTTATAAATTGGTTGTTATATAACCTGTTAGGTTGTTGGTAAACAAAGTCACGTTGAAGATCACGAGGAAGTGATATCCTGTTTTTTTCGTGTTTTTTTTCTTTTTTTTTTCTTATCAGATTTATATTCTACCGAGAGAATAAGAATCTCACAAAAGGTGGTTCGAGCTTCATCCATTATCGGGCGATCGCTGTATTTTCGAAAAATTTCCCGACATTTTCTTCAACCACTAGCAGATAGCTTTTACTACGCCAGCAGATTTTTTGCCGGCGCAGCAGGGATTTGGGTCAGTTACACGCCGGCATCGGCTCTCGCTAATATTTGAACACAATTAATCTGGATTTAGGTGCCCATTTTAACATTCCGTCGGCTACATTATTAAAGTGCGCCCGTCTCTCTAGCCAGTCTGATCCTCACTGCGACTGCACTTGCAGCGGAAGATCAAGAGCCATCGGCCAGGCACTCTCGTTAATCTCGACGTTTTGCAACGTGAAATCCGTGCTGTTTCTCTTCGTCGTAAGTACCTCATCCTGTCATTCTCATCTTCCTTTCCCGCTGTATGGCAGTTACTGCTATACCTTTATGTACTGTAGAGCGATCAGAACGCATCTCGGCGGCACGGCTGCTTTTTGACGCTCGCAAAATCGTCTTGGCACGTGCTGGCTTTTATTGGTCCAAGAAAAAGGTAGCTTCATTAATCATCGATTCTAATTAAATCAGGACCCCGTCATTAATTGATAAAGACATTTAGAAGATTAAATCCGCTCCATTAGCGTCTTCAATGTTATATTCCAAATTGAAATACTGATTTTTTCCTTGGACTTTTAATTTTACCCAATTTTTACAGCACGTGTCTATTTCACTCTTTTTTCTATTTCTCTTCTTCTCTAACCAAAGAACATGTGTGTTCGCACACGAGAACTTAATTGAATTGACGAGTAGCTGCACATTAAGCTCTCAGGTTTACGGATAGCAGCTAACGAATGACGTGTCATGTTAATTCAGGCATGAATTGCATAGATAAACCTCCGGGCAGCTAGCCAGTAGAGAGATAAAATAGATCCGAAAGGGAAAAGGAAAATGATGGAAAAATAGAGAACGTTGCTCGTACAATTTTAGCCTGTAATACGTGTGCAGTACAGAGCATTGCGAATGCCTGAAACGCGGAAGTTATTCGTGATGTTCGACCGATTATAAAATCGAACGAAGCGTTAACAATTTTTAGCCCGTTTATATTCCCTTTAATAAAGTCACGACCGTTGTCGGGGGGGCCGTCACGTGTCTGCAGTTATTGTCCGACTGACACGGCACGCTGGCCCTGAAATAACATTAACGAAAATATTTGAATGTGAATAACAGCGGCGTCAGGGGCTAAATATAATTCAGAGACGTTTCTACAATGCTCTATTGCCCAGGTATTTTAATATTATGTAAATCGATGCAAAATGCCTCTGTTGCAAGTTAGTATACCGGCGAACTATGGTACGAATGTAGGTACAGCTATGCTGTGTTAAAATGGATACCTACCCGGATAATGAGGAGTTTAAGCGATGCCAGTAGCTATATCCAACAAATTTCACATAATTTTAGACAAAATTTACAGAGGCCCACGGTAGACTAAAAATTCATGCATTTGATAGAATTGGTATCAGCATACAAAATTGCACCAACCATTGATCACACGTGAAACGTCATCAGTTTGAAAGGAGCAATTTTTATTATTTTTAAATTTGACATATACATATAATTTACATAATATGATTTACTGGTTGACCGTTTTTTTAACAGTTTTTTGCCTCTTTCACATTCGAAATAAATATTAATGCAGGGTATAGTATATAGATATGGTGTAGGTACGGCTTGACGTCAGTGTTTGATGGCGTCGAGACGCTAGCAGAAATCGACCCAGAGGTCCGTGGCCAGTCGAGCCAAAGAACCGACAGGACTTGGCCCTGGATTTCCTCCTGGAGAAGACGGAGCCTCCAGCAATCAGTAGGGTTTTTCCTTCTACCCGGAGATTTCTCCTCTGCCCATCCCACTTACCCAGATCCTACCTCCTTGTCCCATCGCTATCTGATGGCCCGTGTTAAATCGCCCATTACCCAATTGCTGCGGTATATATATCACAGCGACTCGCACCAGTAGGACATTCGCCAGCACTTGGATTGCATTGACGCCGCTTTCAACTACACGACTATTGTTCTTCCCATTCTTGATAAAGGTATTCCCCAGCTAGTAGAGGATTCTATGCTTTTTTTTTATGCTATGACATCACTTCTAATTTTAGCTTTATTTTTTATCCTTTTCTCTTTTTTTTTCTTTCCACTACCAGTTTCGCTTATATATAATACAGCTGGAATATCTGTCTCCAATCTATGTATACCCGCCTTTATTATCGATATAGGACCTATTTATATGTTTGTTCGATTCGCGTGTAGCTTCAGTATTGACTGACTGCTGTAGTCTTTTTTGGTCTATTTTACAAATCGGTGTCATTCTTTAAACGAACATCGGAATGCTCACCAGCCCTCTCTTTCTATGCTCTTTTTAATGTCCTTCGTACGCTCGACAGCGAATCGACATTGCGCGCTGCTGCCAGCGATATTGGAATTTTTTAATGGCGACTCTGCGACTCTTGTATGGATTGTGCGTTAAACTGGGTAGAGAAGGTATTTGCACACGGTAATCAAGTGTCTGGGCAATTTTTTCCGAAGATACCGATAAATCTCTTATCGTAAAGAAAGCGCAACCCACCACGAATATTTTTGGTGCATTTACAGTTGCCATCAAACAACGTAGTTTTTGTTCGAGTTTCGATTAGTCGCTGATTAGACATCCAGATTTCACATTGTGCCGAGTTCATCGAAGCATCCGAACGAATTGGCAGATTCTTCGTTTAACAATCCTCTTATGTGTAATTAACAGAGCGTTCGCAACACTTGAGATATTACCTGTGTAAGAATCAATACCAGTCTTACAGGTAGAAATAAGTAAACGTATATTTAAATTTTGCGAACAATAATTCTACAAACTGCTAACGGTCTTTGCAATATTCATAAGTCGCGACGTTACGGTGCCTTTGATCCCCCACTTCCTCCCCACCCCCCGCCCGTCCACCCCTTGCGCGGTTTAATTAATCGTCGCTGCATTTTGTCTCGTTGAAAACATCCCTACCAATTTCATTTCATTGGAAACTAGAATTTAACGAGATCGTCACGCTTACTTTATAGCGACGTAAAAATGCAGATTTGCTTCCTTTAGCGTTTCAAACATTTATAGCAGTTACTTACTACTGCGAAATGTAATACGACTAAGACATTTTAATAGGTTCATTAATATCTTAGTTGATTTGATTCTCCACCCGTTTCGCCTTTTGGTGTTCGTTATCGCTTATTAAGAATAGGCTGCTCCTTGAGTTAAGAGCGTAATTCATTACTAGTGCTTTAAGGCACTTTGATAACCTCTTATATTTCTATACTCTATCAATTTTATCATACCTCTATTTCTTCGCGCTCCATCATCCTCTTATTACGTACAGCAATATATATTTATGTATTATGTAAGAGAATCTTCAATTATAAGAATCAACGCATTACTTATGTACTTTATTCAGTTTGCATCTGTATACGACTTTTATTATGTGTACGTGTACTTTACGGGAGAAACAGTTACGAAGCAAAAGTCTTATTTCAATGTAATAAGAAATCCCCAAGTAATAATACACTCGAGCGTGGTGCTGAGTATTAAGGAACAAAAAAAAGAATTCGAAAAAAGGGAATTAAACTTGAAGCAAATTCACAACGTGCTCGTTCCTACTGTTTATTTGTATATTTGCTTACGTTCGGTGAAAGATGTTACGAAGATATTCATAAAAGAGTAACAGAGTTTATTTATAAGGCGCACTTATAAGGCATCTCTGCTTGTCACGAAAGAGAATTATTTTGCGCAAACACCTGTTAACCACGAAGAAGAATCGCTGTTTACCGTTCTCTGTGTATACAGAGGGGAGTCGTGACGTTTTGCCAGCTGTAAGAAGAAACTCATTATTTATTGTACCAAAGTTTTCAGTTAATTAACGCGAGTTCACAAAATCGTGGTTGTAAATTTCATTCTTGGAATTCTCATGATCTTCCACCTCCTCGGGGATTTCCACCCACAGATACTTTTCCACGAAGGTGCCTAGCGGCATTGAAAATTCCGTAGGGAAGGTTTATACAGAAAATCGCTAGTTAAAGGCACCGATCTGTATTCCGTAACAGGGCCGTATTTTATGCACGCGCAGAATCGGTCAATGAGATGGGAAAGTAGGGTAATTTTGGTGCAGTGCGCTCTGGAGGAGGATCGGATCGATTGAACGAATAGTACTGCTCCGATTCGCATAAATTATAACGACATCGACATATCGCTTCTGCTAAACAATAATGGTCATGCTTTAATTCACTAGGGTAATGCGAGTATCCATTGTTATCACGGTACGAGATACACATGAAAATCTAATGTGAGAGATAAGGTTTATCAGTAGAGTGGAGTATTCGGTTGGGCTTAGATTTTTCGCGAGTCCCACATCTACCCTTTTATTGTGCTAGGTTCTTTCACTGGTTCTCCCTGTTTTTAATAATATTCGCTGATGAACGGACAGAGAGGGAAACGCCCTCGATCGAGTAACGAAGCACGATAGCACGTAGCACTGGCAATAACCGAAGGTGTAAGATGCTGTAGAAGTATCTGGGATCACTCGCGGAGTTTCTTTCGGGAGGATGAATCCTCTTTATTTGTGAGAAAATGTGAGTGGGAAAGGTTGAAGAAAACGAGCAAGGGCGATGCTCGAGGGTGGGAGGGCCTGGAGTCAAAGGTCGTAAACGGGTCTGGAAAAGTAAGAAGGCTGTAAGGTGCGATATTTATTATTCTGAAAAGTTCCGTCGGTTGATTAAAGCGAGTTATGAGCGTCGACGTAAACCGCGCTACGTAACGATGGCAAAGGGTGAGGCTGGATACGTTACCTGGCAAAGAGTAACTAGGAACTCTTCATAAACACCGCAGCACTATGCGGGATAATTCAGGTGAAATTTAATATTCGTTCATTATTCAAAATTAGCTCTCGACTTCACGAGGCGACGGGTACATCAGCCAGCCAGTCAGCCAGCCAGCCAACCAGCCAGCCAGCCAGCCAACCAGCCAGCTAGCTGCTTAGCTAGCTATATTACAATTGTTACCTAGTAGAAAGGCTGCCGTTGAAATTAACGGAGTTTGCTTGGAAAATCATAGACTCCTGGGATCCCGGGAGGCACGTGACCGGATATGTGTAGCGCTGAAGTTTCCAAGAGACTTTGACTGAGTTACGTCGTCCCGCCTATACTTGGGTTTACCGTTGGTGCACGAATACCCGTACCCATTTAATCCTATTAAATATAAGTACCCACGCTATTGCATCACACTTTGACATCCTGGCTGTAAGTCTTCTATAGGTACCCAGGTGCACCTAACGTTCTCCGAATTACAAGTCGCAGATTTTCTTTGTTCTCCTACTCCTTTTCTTACCGCGTTTCCGCTACTCGTTCTCATGCTCGTATAACTCCAACTAGAAATAAGGGACCATTTGTCATCGTGTACTGTGGTAACAAAATAGTGCCGTATATATTCCGAGACTCGTCTTTATGTCCTATGACAGTCACCCGCAAACGTTATGTCGCCGGTGGTTCCTAGGCACTTCCGTTCTCAGACTTTTAAACAGAAATTGAAAGGATCATAAGCGCGGCTACTCTGCTATATAAGACGCGATTGCGTACGAGCGCGAGACGCGGTCCCGTTGAGAAAATGCAAATGGAGGAAATGAAATCCCCGCGGTGGGCTGAGAATTACAAGGTGGATTAAAGGATAAGGGAAGAAGCCTGGCTGAGCGTATATACTCCATTCAATAAGGCGCTGCTGAGTAAAATCGACTAAAGGGATTGCGGCTACCATTGCGATTCCGCTATTCGGCTTGCTATACTTTTTCTTTTATATTCTTATCTCTATTTTCTCTAGTTCTCTTGGGGAAGGGATAGTCGCGGGGACGTGGGTAGGGGCAGGAGGGGGGGGGGCGGGGGTGATACGAAAAGAAATCACTGGAAAATTACTTCGTGGAAAATGACTTAGATCGAGTTTAACTTGAAAAATGCAAATCTGAATTCTTGCTTGGTTTGAGGAGATCTATAATATATATATATTTATGCCAAGAATAATCATTAAATTATCGACAATAGTAAAAAGTAGTAGTTTCGGTGTATCCACACGTAGAATATAAGGTGGATATTGGCTATGCGGAAAACGTGCCTGTAGGGCAAAGTGCAGTTAATGTGATCGGCACGTAGTATCGTCCAACAGAATTCAGATAATGCATTAGTATGAAGAAAATGCAATTATTTACTTTCGTAAAGTAAACACGTTTTCCTAGTCAATAATATTACAAATTGACTATGACTGTATTTATCTACAAAGTACAGTTTGCATCTACTACTGTTTCAACCGTACAGTTTAGTTTGTTCAATTTCAAATAGTACAGCATAGGTACCATAGATATCGCACCGTACGACGGCAATTATGGCAACTCAAGTCTGAGTATAACCGCCTTGTGCGTAAACAAAGATTAAATTAATATAGCCGTATTAGAATCTGATAAATTCATTATTACATCACCAGCTTAGTAACACCAAAGAAAACATCAGCAGAAAACATAATCGTTGAATCTTCGGAACTTTATTTGTATGGGAATGAGTAAGGCGTGAACTGCCATCGGTGCTGACATCTGGTGGCGACACGAGGAAAAGGACGTTGCGAACGTAACGACGATCCTGAAGTTGAATAGCTTGAAAAGTTATACGAACGCCTTATAGCTTTAGCCTGCATAGATCGATTTCAATGATCTTCGGCTGGTTTGATTCAAAAGTATGAATTCGAAGTTATTTTGAAGTTTATTGAAACAAAGATTTTTCTTCCAGGAATTCATTCTGAAGAGTCATTCCGTAAGGAACGGTACAGACTAGAATTCACGGGTTGTTGTTGTTATTATTATCATGTAATTGTCGTGGGAAAAGATGGGAAGATTTTATCGATGGTTAATCGGTTATGGAGACTGAATCGTGTGTATAGAGGACCCTAATCCAGTTGGAGCCAATAGTATATTTTGCCAAGGCGTGTGTATGTGTATCTGCACGTGCGTGTAGTTGACAAGGCCAATAACGTTGAGGGTTGGATGACCGCAATACAAATCGCATAAAATCCCTGGAAAGGTCGTCAGGCATGTGGCTTGATGAGATTTCCATCGATCGATTGGAATTCTAAGAAATTCGGGGAAATCTAAGAAATTCTTTTTTTTCTTTACTATATATTGAGACAAATGATACAATTATATACTATGTATTATGTATACCTTACAGTGGACCTTCAAAAGAATTGTAGCAAAGAATTTTCCTCCTAGTATCGGCGAGGGCATCCGTTATCACGAATAAAGGAGTGACGTGGATCGCATTAAGGGTCTTAATGGATATCTTAATAAAAACTCTCGTGAATGCTTCGCCACGGCGAAAGTGAAAAGCTCGAACCAAGCAATATTTTGAAAAGAGCTATCTGTTCCCGTCTCGAAGGCTTGTTGATTGGGTGATCTGCAACCAGTAAGCGTCTAGCGACTCTTTTGACGACGACGCACAGTGGCACCCGGAATACAGTTCAACGACCTCTTTTAAGGGGACGGTTGATGGCCACATTAGAAGGGCGAACGAAAGAGCTAAAGCATCTTCGAGGCTTTCATCTTTTCGGTAATAATCAGACGACCTTGCCGATAGCAAAGATTCAATAAAAGAGTCGAATCTTCACTAGGGTACTCAGTCTCTACATAGTCCCGATCATTTGAAGAGACCTTTTCGACAATGAAGTCCGTATAGAGAAATAAAAGGGAACAACGAGAAGAGTAAAAATAATAGAATGATATCGTTCCTTAGAAATAAATGTAATTTCTGTTTCGCTATCGGTTCACGGTTCTCCTCTTTGTATATGGCAAAAAATTTTTGAGTTTCTGTGGAAGACAAGCCGAATTTTTCAAAGGGAGCTCGGATCGTCTGCGAGAGTTTCTCATTTATTTTATTTCACCACACCGTGCTCTTCTTTATTCGCCCGGCTTTTAGGATCCTCTAGATAAACGCATGGGGGCTTGTCGAGACAAAGGCACCCTGCCGCTGCAGGGAGACTATATTGAATCTCGAAATCCGCAGTAGCATCATCCGGGAGCCTTGCAACGGCGTCTTGGTTCATCGGCGTCGCTATACATATACTGCTCCCAGCTCTTGGTAACATAACAATGTAAAAAAAAACTGCGAGAGACAAACGCTTGGATGATACTAAAAGAGAAAAAGGAATGCCAAATAGAAGAAAAAGAAAAGGAGTAAAGAAAAATGGTCTCAGGAGAAAAAAGCATCTCATATTTTTCTCTTTTCAATTTTTTTTCATCTTCCCTCTCGCTTTTACTTTCTGTCGGACTATAGTTACGCCCGTGATTTACTCTTGAGACAAGGAGCCATTTGCACCGATGATGTCACGACGCTTGACACTGTCCGCGTATCTCGACCTTCCACGGTCTCACTGGTAGCCACAAAGACGCCGTATCCTTGACCAGGACGTCCAAAATGGATGGAAGAATCACTTGAGACCTTTACCCAAGTAGAATTGATTTTCGATTTCGACGCCTTAGCAGTGGACCTATTTCTGGGGTCATCTCAGCAGGGACGAATTATGACAGAAAAATGACGATCTATGCCAGCATACTGTTCGCCCCGTAGATACAGAAATAAAGATTGTTCAATTTCGAATAACACAGTAAAACAATGTATTCGACATGCAAGGACAACGGGGATCGATTAGATGGCCAGACGCTTCTTCTTGAAATAGGTACTCTAAAGGCTGACGCAGGACGTCCTTCGACTACGAAGTGGCTGGAAAATTTGATCAGCTCCTCATCATACACTCTCTGAAACTATAATCAAACTCTAAAGTCCACGGTGTGGTGGGTTGACTTGCTTCTATTTTTGCCTCAGGGTTTCTACGAGGTCCTTTCATCTTTTCACTCACCCTTTAGTACCCGGTGAGGCTCCCTCCTACCTTCCCTAGAATCTAGTCGCTTTTCCCTTGGAAACATCCCTCCCTTCTTCGGCTACTGTAATATCACCCTTCGCTCTCACCCTTACAATTTTTCTGTCTTGTCGCACCCTGAGGCGTAAATTGGGGCATAAAAGATGACGCGGAGGGTTGATAACGTTACCTACGATAAGAACTTTTCTTCCCGCTTGGCTCGTCCAGGTGTGTCGGGACAAAGAAACTTTTATTTGCCAACTTTCCTCATATTCATACTCAACAACCACCAACCTCCTGCTCAGTTTCTTTGACTACCCTTAGCATGGTAGTGGCAATCCTCCTAAATGGTCGCTCATCCCTCAAATTTTAGACATGCCTATCGAACTTTTTTTTCAAATTCAAAAACTATTAACGTTTTATTCAAATTATATCGAACAGCGACATTGGCCTTTGTCATTTCGCTAAAAGTAGATCCAATAAAGAGACAGTAACCCCCATGGTATTAAACCTGACGGAATACCAAGTAAAGAAAAAAAAAGTATATCTAAAGGATATGCAAAAGAGAAAATATAGATATCATCCTATATAGATATATCTCCACGATATTGTTACGAGGTCGTCCAAGTGGATCGTCAGGATTATTTCACTCACCCTCCCCCTCCCCTCTCTCTCTCTCTCTCTCTCTCTCTCTCTCCTCCCACTCGGTCTATCTATTGTATGACTAGTCGTTCCGGAAGTCAAGGTAGGGCGGAAACGAGACCTTAATGCTCCTGCGATCGGCACTGAGATCAGACCATCAGGATCAGGCCATTCGATACCTATACTTGCACGGCTATACACTCCTCCCGTTAGCTTAACACATTTCCAGCTGCAATCCAGCTTTATGAGTCTTGAACTCCGTGGTTTATTCAAGCTCTGCTAGAGTCCAGAGCTGAGAAACTACGGCATCAAAGAGTGGGATCAGTGTTCACAAAAGGCTCCCCCCCGCGAACTGTGCACGATCCAGTATTTTTTTTTTATATTTTTTTACTTTCCTTTCGATTCATCATGTATCCAACGGTGACGCTGATAGGTCTGAGACCCTGCGGAACCAAAGCTCCTTACGTACTATCCTGTTATAGGGTATCTATTTATTGTTAAATAATGGTGTCTCCTTCCTGCTTCAGGAATTTTGGCTTCGAAAGCTTAAATGGCTTTGACCTGACTACTTTAATCCGTTCATGGTATCGATGCGAAGAGGTCGACGTAGCGAAGTAGATGATGCTGTCGGTGCACCGGCACCGGATGCACCAGCATAACGTACTTTGACGTAAATCCTGTCAGTGACATCGGGAATGTAGCCAAACAAAATAAGACGACGCCAACGGGAGCCTCCTTTTTTTGCCTCCGGTCACAGATACGACGTGTCTCAACGTCGGTTGAGTTAGGGAGCGGCAAATGTAAAGTCGAGTGTGCAACTTGAATTCTGAGATTTTACCTTTTTTCGCCAAATTTTTTTACCTTCTTCTTGACTCAGTTATTCGGAGAAGTGGTTGGACAAAATATTCGCGGAAAATGTACAAGTGTCCTACAACAAGTGGCAACTGACAGAAATCATGGCCAGCGGTAGACATTTATATGTATAGATAATTAGCGAATTCCACCATTATGAGAATCTTCTTGAAAGGGTATTTATCCCTGAAAATTTTAAACGAACCCAACTTTCGTCCTTCTCTCTTTAAGTCCTTAAAACTCAAGGAAATCTGGTCTTCGTACCTTTTTACTCGTCTGAGCTAATTAAATCCAAAATCGTCGGAAATTAATTTTCCTATCTGTCACACTAGCTTTTCATTTCTCGTTTGAGTATAGTTAGCTGACGTCGAAACTTTCTGCTGAAAACTATACTCTCGCCACTTATACGTACGTAGATGGCGGGACGCACTTGGAAACGGCAACTTGCCTGTAACTCCTTAAACAAACATAAGCGTTAAACTATAAGCTTGCTTAAACTTGGCTCCGTTAGAAGTTTTGGCCTAGTTGTAGCTATCCTACATGGACTTGCAAATTAAGGGTCGAATTGAGATTCAAATGGACCAGCGATGCTGACAT
Source organism: Trachelus tabidus (assembly GCA_030142655.1). Taxonomy (NCBI): domain Eukaryota; kingdom Metazoa; phylum Arthropoda; class Insecta; order Hymenoptera; family Cephidae; genus Trachelus; species Trachelus tabidus. The sequence continues at coordinate 762,289 of JARQTI010000706.1, forward strand.
CTTGAGTATCATCTTATGTCAAGTGGCCATCCTGGTGGTACTCGCTTTAGTTATGGCACCGGGATGGACTATAGTAGTTGACTGACGATAATCAAATGATATAACGTAATCCTGGTCACATTCTGTCTATCCATAATGTCTAATCTCTTTATGATCATCACGTAGAACAGGGTTAACGTGAAATTCGATTCGCAGCATCGTTAACGGCAGTCTGTTTCGCAGCTGGGTAATTGGAATCCTTCGATTTGTATCAAATCATCTAACGTTTCCTAATCATCCCTTTATCAGTCGCGGCAAGGCAGATAATACAAATTTCTGAATTGTACATCTTATGTATTCTCTACGTTATTAGCAATACCCATTAACCTTTGACAGGTAAGATTGATGAATTTATAGGCTCGGAAAATTCATATACACGGTACAATCTTCGGTATAGGAATATTCTCGGTCTCCTCCTCTTGAAGAAATTGACGTTCTCAGATTTACCATACACCACACTCCAGGCTATATGTGAGCTATGTTTATATATGAGTATTTAATGGGAAAGTGGAAGGAAGGGTATATACCTACTATACGAAAGAAACGTGAATTTTCGACAGGATGCGGGTAGCCACCAATAGCAGTTTTATAGGAAATCAGATAAAAGCTACGTCCCTTTAGGGTTGCGCGAGGGGTGAATATATTGAGGAGGTTGGAATAAACTTAACGCTCTTTCTTTTTCTCAAAATGTTAACCCCATTTTCTATGTTCAATAAATGTAGTGTTAATATCTTCGTGGAACCTCATTTTCACATAGGTATACGAGGCAAAAAATGAAATTGCTTTATTAAGGAACATGGTACTTACTGGTATCGTTGGGCATGGCGCACATCGATGTAACAGAACGCAAGACGAATTCACCGTCGACAGTGGCTCCCGGGTGCCCAAAGGTAAGAGTGCGGAGCGACGTGCTCCAAGAAAAATGAAGTTCCGCATGTAAAGTCTAGCGATTCGGAATAGGCAGTGTGAGCGAAACGTATCTTTCGCCAGGCGAGTAATTTGTTTGCGCGGTCGGCAGAGCCACAACGCAGGCTTCTGCCGAGTGCTTCTCTCGTTCTCACAGTAAAATCGATGCCGTTGACTGATCATCGGGGCTCTGAGTAAACAGGAAAATGTTGAGGCCTAGGAACAACATATTTTTGCTCGCGGATATCGAAGAGAGAGGAAGGAGGCGAATGTGAACGGAAACGAAAATAAACGAAATAAAGGTTCGATGGAATCGACTTTGAACATGGGAAAAAATATTTCAACTAACTCAAAAATTGGTAAGTTTATTATAGAGCAATTTGTTTGCATTATTAACTTCTGTTTTACATATGTATAAAAAGTTGATCGTACTAGCGAATACCGCTGCGTTGGAAAGCCATCTGTTGGCCGCGTGGCGAATTCACTCGTTAGTTACTAAGGCAGAAACGATCAAGACAGCTGCACACGATTCCGAAGCTCCAAATCGACAATCGGAATCCCCCGGTGGTCCATTAAGGATGCTCTCTGTATCTATCTATCACGTGTAAATCGGTAGCCCTGGCAATGTTAACCCATCGCGAAAGTTTTCCACTGACGAAACCGCCGCTCTAAATTCTTGCAAATGGCGCCTCAGCGAAGGTGAGCTCCCTCCACTCTATATCACACGGCGTTAAAGCCAACCCCGCGCTGAAACAGCCAACCGCCGTGCTAAGATCTCGATACATTGAACGCGAGCGAACGATATCGGAAGCTCTTGTTGGTTTTGAAGTTCTCCTGGTACGATTTATGAGATCCTGAGGGAGCAGACTATCTTTCCAGGAAGTAATACCCTCTTCCTCACACGAGAGAGCCAGATACCTCGGTGATGATCCTGCTGGTTCCTACTCGCCGTTCCATTTCTTTTTCTTTCTTTATTTCTCAACCATTACCGCTTTTCGTGAGCGCCCAACCGCATTCTTTCTGCTGTATCCTACGGCACCCTTACACAATATATAGATATGTATCCCACATACTGAAATTCTCTTTAAAAGTGAGTGGCAAGACAGGAAATAAAGGACTCGCGCAGCATAAATTTTAATAAATCCTATGATCATCTTGTCTACCTAAAGAGGGCTGATTTTTTCTTTAATACAGACATGTAAGGTTGGCACTTCAAGGCAGGGACGACGAAATAAACTGGTTAGGGTAATTGCAAGGATGAATGATATGGCGCGAAAATCGTTCTTTAGAAATATTTCTGTTTGAGCCCATACCCGGTAGCAATACTGTGAGTGGCTATAGGGATAATGAAGCCTGGAGATAAAACCCTGAGAGTGTATAGGTGGCCGCTAAGAGACGAGGAAAAGAAAGACAGGAGGTAAGACGCTACAGGGTAGGAGAGGTTCTGAGGGATTGAAGAGGGTTGGTACGAGCAAGACGACTAAACTCAATTACAAAAGTTACAGCTAGAGCATCCCTGCGTCCCCATCCCGCTCTCTCCTTTTTCGCTTTACTTTTATTGCGCTGAGCTTCGCGCCGTCGGAGTGGAGATATTTTAATATGCAGGACGCGAACAGTGGACAATATGAGAGAGAAATGGTGGGGCTTTAGGTTAGGGAGAGGAGAGGTGATCTCTGCTACAGACGGATGGTACGAGAATAGGAGGTTGGATGGCACAAGGAACAAAGAAGACAGGAGGATTCACGCAGACATAAGGCAAAGTGATGTCTTGGTACTGGGCGTATGGTCCTGGACGAAGAAGCTGAGCGAAAGGAAGGGATTGGAACCAGAAGGCTGAGGACGAACGGGGGTATGGCTATAGAAATGGCAGGAGTTTGTCACGTCCGGAGTGGAGATGACAGTTCCGTTCGTCTTAAAGTTTGTTGTCTTTTGCGGTACCGCTACGCAGCTTCTGGAGATCGTTACGTGACAGAACTAGCTTACATCAAAACCCACTGATGGTTAAATGGCTTTCAAACAGATTTTCGGCCCGCGAGACTAATATCCCCATCAGGGTTATTACCATCGCGACGCAATAAAAGAGGCTGACACTCTGCCATTACCGATGACCTCATCTTCCGCGTCGACCTTCTCGACGACGTCGTCCGCGACCTCGGCGTCCTCCTTTCATTTCATCTTCACAGACCATCCACTTACACTGGAATAGGATTATGCCCGTGTAATCTTGGACTTCTCTATTGCTGGCTACGTGTACCTTCCGTTTACGTATTTGACGTTCGTACGTATCTATGTACTATATAATACATTGACCATTACGTAATAGGTAACCGCGTATATGTATGGATATAGTGTATAGTCATTATATCGCTTTCAACTATTATACGTCTTCGGTCTGCCGTCAGGTACGGCTATTATTTTTCAACGTTCCTCTCTACCCGTTCCGTCTTATTATTCTCTTTCATTCTTCCATTCCTAGCTACCCACCTATCCTCCTATCTCCTATCTACGGCATAAATTCGAAATTTGCAAGAGACCTGGACTCGGGGACATCGGATAAGGATGGATTCCAAGAGTCAGGATCATATCGTTTACTCGGATAGACGTTATTCCTTTCCTTTCTCATTGGCTATTTGCTATCTGCTTGCGTATAGCTATCGCTCACCAAACTTTCCAGGGTCTTCACCAGTAGAAGCTTTTTTTGGATATTTTATACTTACACGTGACATGTATATCTATGGACAAGGATCCAGATACAAAAAATTTTTCAGACTCCTAACAGTCCCTTGGACGTTTTCTATGATGTTATGCAAACATCCACTGAATATCCTATGAGCGTTATGGTCCTCAAACTCGCAGTATAGGTACGTATAGCATAACGCTAGACGTTAATTCAAAGTCACACTGTGAGTTTCTTGATCCCTTTATCTTGGAAGTGGTCCATTTCGTACAGGACATCTGATAAGCACGACGCTTGGCAAACTGCCGGACCTACAACTGCATCTACGCTACTCCACACTCTCACTGTACTAGTCCCAATGCAATTGCAACAGTTAATTGCTCGAGCGATGAGAAGCGTCATGATATCGTTGCTTCATGGCGTGACCTTTGCCTCGGCTTGGAACAGTCGCAGACTATACTATTCTTGATGCTATAGTTACCATTCAACCAGCGTAAAGGTTGAACGATAAAAATCTTGGTTGGACCCATGCTCAACGAAAACGTCCAACTTATACTCTTGCGAATGTTACCTGCATACTTCACGAACATTTCAACCCATACTATAGTCTATTCGCGTTTTTTTTTTCAGAACAATAGTAAGTGCTGACTATGCTGTGACTTTTTTTCTCCTTTTCGCTCGTTAAAAATTAATGCAATTTTATGAAATGACTTTTAAAGTGATACTTCATCTTAGGGCGTTGGTCAGTTACCCTAACGCAATTAATTTCTTTTTTTCGTTATTCTATCTGAACATTCCACATGAAATAATTGTATCTAGTGATTGTACAGCAGTGTTCAAATAATGGTGGTTTACACAGAATAAACGCGATCACCATGGGTTTTTTACATCAACTTGATGATGCACAAATGTTTGAAATTTGTATTATTATTTATATTTTTTTTTGGGAAGCGATACGTTTTTCAGTTCGTATGTGACTATTGTCCAATTGGGTTGAGTAGCGACGTGTAAAATGATTTTTATTTCAGTCAAATGTTCAGCTACCCATTTATAAAGATGAATGCCGTACTCTTACTGTAAATAGTTGCTAGGGCTATTAGAGTTGGGAACAATCGAAAGTGAATAAAGAGATAAATATATTGTGAGTTCTTATCTCGTCACTTGGGTAGAGGGAGTATCTAATTTTCATTAGTGACGACGAATGAGTTCGTGATTTCGCCCACCAAATTGATCAAATACGATTAACCGTTGATTTCCAAGGAAAGAAACCCTCTTCCTAGCAGTGTCACCCATGGAGACTATCACTCCACGTAGCAGATTACATCTGTCTGAATAGATCGTTGTGGACAGTGGAAATGTTTTCAGCATTACGACGTTGCTCGTTTCCTGTATTTGACATGTGAATTAAATTGTTATAATAATTTCTCGACGCTAAATTATTTCATCAAGAATTTGGTAAACATTGACTTCATATCGCATAACGAGTTTCAGCTTTACACTTGTCAAGGTTTCGGACAGAAAGACGTCGCTACGCTTTTAAAAATATCTCGACGACGTTAAACTTAAGAACGTTCCCGAAGAAAGTTTTGATTTGTCCCGATGCGAATGGGAACCTTAAGATAAAAAGTTTCCGGAAACCTTTGTCACGGTCAGTTGTTGCGGAAGTTCGATTTGATTTTTATTCTACTTGTTTTTTCTTCTTCTTCCCCTTCCCTTTCTCCTAAAGATTAACTGTTTCCCCTCTTCTCCTCTTTGCTGTTCTTCTTTACCCCGGCGACATGTTCCATTCTCACGCTTCCTTTAATCCGACATTCTTCTCCAGATTGGATATCCAATTATCCTTTGTTGTTTTTCTCTAGCTGAACTCGACTTGCTGAATTACCTCGTGATAAATAATTTTTCTCGTTGATCGTATATCGACGAAGGATAGTATTGAGGGTAGTCCATCAACCGCAAGTTTTAATGGTACGACGAGAATTCCCGCGAAAATAATCAAAGTGAATTTGCATTAGCACGCTTCGTGCTATTGGCTCGTTCGCCAATTAAATTTTTCATTCTCGTTAGGACGCGACGAAGCGTGAATTAACAAAGTCACAAAGCTCCCTTCGCCGTTAATTGAACTATAATCGAGGGCACGCAACCCATGTAGAAACTTCGGTGCACTGTCGACCATCAGCAAATGGCTGGTTGCTGGACCAAGGTTGACGACCAGCTATAGTCCGTTAATGCTGACGCAACGTAGCGCCAAATACAAATGACCAAGTAATGGTTTTTATTATTAATAATGGAATATATTATGTATTTTATGCTGTCACAAAGTTTTTCATTAAAATCCCACAACTTTGTCAGTACCCACAGTATACATCGGACTAACAAGATCAATGACGTCAATGCTACTAGGCGTCTACGTTCGTCGTGAGTCGCTGAGAAGTGTCACGATTGCGAAAAGGGATCAAGGTAAAGGGCCAAAAGTTAAAGAAAAGGGACCTTTTGGGTATCGTGAAAATTGTCCGTCTCGCCACTATACGAACGGCACCGGAGGGAATACTTTGAAGACTTGGGAAAGAGAAGCGTACAATTGGGAGTGGATAGCAAGTCACGATTTAAATACGAAATCCGAGAGAACCTGACTCTGTGGAAGGTGTCGGCAATCCTAAGCCAGAATAAAACCGTGAAAGTAGCGCCGTAGGAAAGTTTACCCAATGGCGTCTGATCGCTTTTATCTTGGCCGCTGAAAAGCTCAAAAGAACGAGGTTCCCTTCGTCGCGTTTACCTCATTCAAGCCCCCCCGTCCCCTCTCCGTCCTCTTTCCACTCTCCTCCCCCGAGGGCTGCCCACTGATAAATAGCTCGAACTTGCGCTATTATTTACTTTGGAAAAGGCGTCCTTCGACGTAGACCAAGCGACGACGAGATCCCTCTCGCTGTACAAAATAGTTTTCGGGATTAATTAGCATCCTGCCACGGCGAGTTACCTCGAACGAGAGAGAAAGACCGAAGTAGAAGAGACTATAGGGAAATTCCAAAAGCGAGGATCAAGCTGGTGATTGAGAGGAGGTAGAGAGGTAAAGAAGTAAAAGATGGAAAAAAAAAAAGTAAAATCGTAGGAAATGTAAGGAAGAAAAAGAAGAAGAAGAAGAAGAAGAAGAAGGAAAAAGAATAAAAGGGATACCTCGACTTCTGAGTCGAGCAAAGTACTCGACTTAAGATTTTACTTAAACGCGAGGAGTCGCTTCTCTATTACCTACCCTTCCCTAGTTTTGCCACCCTCTCGATATCGGCTGAGTTTGCCTTTTCAGTCGAGTCTCACATTGGAATCGAATCCTATACTTGTTCGAGATGCAAAAATTCAGTAGCGCGAGGTTGCGATTTAAAAGTGAGTGTGTATCGTGGAGGAAGCAACAATTTACTTCTCGAGTTGTGTTCCGCCGAAGTCTACCCGAATGGGGAGTCCAAAGAGAATCCCCCAGGGTCGAGGGGTTGTTCCTCCGGCCAGGGTGGCGCCTCCCCTCACATTTTGCTTCGCTCTATGGATCCAATGTGCAGTCGAGCCGAACAGCTAATTCGGAACGTGCGACGACTTGGAATGTTGAACGACTTTCGGAGATGCTGTGGCGCGTTACGTACAAACTTGTATATATACGTTCCCTATGAAATAACTAAGCATCGACTACTGTCAAGCGAACTATCTACATTCGAAAGGTGAACTTTTATTTTAAACTCTAGGAATCTATTATTCCATCTAATCGTCCAAGCAGAATTGATCTAGCTGCACGTTTGTATTTATGGATTCACTTATTTTATTCAGTTTGGTGGTACGATGTTTTTTTAAAATTATTTTCTAACCTAACTTAACGCTTTTAATGGTCAGTTGTAACGATCTCAGAAAGATCAGCCGATTTCTGTCGACGTGTGAAATCGGATGCTCGTACGATTTATTCTATAGAGCTTCGTGAATCGGCTGATAACGATGTAACGAGCGTGAGTTATCGGGGGTTACTATACACAGGGGCATGGATGTTGATAAAAGGGTGGAAAATGTGGCGAAGTGAAGTTTCACGAGCGTAGGATAACGAAAGGAAATCGAGCGTGGTTGATTCGAGTAGACGATCGGCAAAAGAGAATATCCATCGACCTGAATAGCGAATACTCTTTCGTATTCGAAACACTCTCATCATAATGGGTCGAATACTCGAGTCGGAGCCTCGTGGGAACGAGAACGAACGAATGGCGTGAAGTAGGTTGCCGTTTCGCCGTTTTCTACGGCCCTTGCAGCCTTTTATTTTTCCTTTTTCCTTTTATATCCGTACCTTATTAGGTTAGTCCTTCAGTCCGGTTACAAAGTCCACCGCGAATTAAGATACTTGGTACAGCCAAGAATCTCATAGCTAAACAGTAGGTTATCTTATGAAGTTTAATCTTCTGCTTTTATTTTCGTCTTCTTCCCTCTCTTTTTTTTTAAATAGAAGTCGTAGCAGCCTTTTCTTCGTTCGTACCACTGGCCGTATACTACGGGAATCCTAATCGTATTTACATTTGTCTCTTTCGCCTCATTTCTTTAATTCGATTTCGCCATCATCTCCTGCTTCGTGCACGGTCCTGCTAGCTCCTGCTGTTAGCTCCCCACCCCTCTACTCCAGGAGGGTCGCAGCCCTATCATCGATCGAATTTGCCGCTCGATCGAGATCAATCAGAAACGAACCACCCTGAACCACGTTGAACACCCCCTGAAGTGGAAGAGCAAGAGAGACTCGAGCTAATGTCTCTCTCCCTGTTTGAAGTTGTTAGGGGTGTGTTTGTTTTCGTAAGACTTTACAAGACGCGACCTGCGACTTGAAGGTGTTCGGCAAGGCAAAACGTGAGGAGACCAGGGTATAAGAGGATCAGAGATTAAGAGAGAGGAGAAGAAGGAGATGCTGCTTCTGGACATTGAACGAACTTAACTCATATAATTAAAAGGTTAACTTCTAGTTACTTCTCTAGCGAAATTTTATGAAAGCTAGTTAGCTTTTCTGGTATCTCCATTTTGCATTATAATATATTATGCATATTTATATATACATATACAAGAGCAATCTTACGTCTGAAAGTACAGCTAGATTCGCGGGATACGATTTCGGAGAGAAATTCAACAATACAAACTTGTAAAGGGTAGCGGGGGTATACCTATATATACGCATCTAGAAGCTCCATCTCGCGGATGCAAGTAATTTTATGCACCATTCGCGAGCAGGTGGCAGCTTATTATTCCAATATTCACGCGGCACGCTAGGCGCACGCCGGAGAAATGCACTTCCCACACGATATTACGTAAGGGAAGTAGTTCCTCCGTTTTCCGGGCGCCGGACAGTAAATCCAGGGATGCTCTCGCTGGAGCGGTCGGGTGGTGAGCCGAAAAGGTACCGAGAAGATGGTGGAACGATGTTTCAACTCCGCGACTAAATAAGTAAGTTGCACCATTACCTACGAGTACCACCAAAGTAGCTAGAAGTCGAGTTCCGTAATCCAAAGGCTTTTCCTCCCTTAGTGGATTTAATTTCATCCCCTTTTTGTATCCACAATCTTCTGTTTACCACCGTCCCTTATTCCGTGTCGGTAGGGTCTCCGTTTCTCTTTCTGATCGCGTCGATTAATAAATGCGTGCTTAGGCCCAGGGAAGGAAGATGACGTGGCGCACCCCGTGCGTCAAGTTAAAGTAGGATTGAAAGATCTCATTAATTGGAAATATTCCATTTGCAAAATATTTGAAAATTATTTTCGCACATCGACGCCCCTTCGAGGCTCGCCAGGATGAGAAGATAAGCTCTCTAAACAAAAGTTTATTTATCTGGTCTTGTTTACCATCCAGTTTCATTGCTGTCAAGAATGTTCGTAAGTCAAGGACTTCCATCTCCCTGAAGTTCTAACCGCACCCGTCGTCCCTTGAGAACGATTATTGCTTCTTCCGTATATGCCTCGTTCGATTAAATGTTACACGCTCGTGTATCAATAACGAGGAAATTATCTTCAGACCCTACCCCCATATTTCCTCTGACGCAAGAATACCCATGAATAGTAACACTGCTGTCTCATGGATAATTCTTCATCCCCCGAACCTGTTTGCCGTTTTCTTTTAAAACTCCATCCGAATCTTCGAATATTTTTTTTCTTGTACACTCGACGTCCGATTTACGGTGAAAATTTCCAAAGAATTCTGCTTGAATTTTTTAATTTTCCTCGAGCTCGAAGAACCGGTAACGCTTGTAGCGGTATACCTGTTAGTAGTACACGCCACGGTATAACGTTAAGGGATGACTACTGAGAGAAAAGTCTGAGACACGGAGGGATCTACGGAAAGGGATGCTGGCAAGCTGGCTGCAGACTTTAGCACGGGAATTCCTACTGGAGTTTGTTACTTTGCTAACAACCTACAACCTAACCTAAAACCTAAACCTTGCGCGCAGGAGAAAGCACGTCGCATTGCGGCTATACTAGCTGGACAATGCCATACCAGCGAGGGTAACTACCCTATGGAGCTCGTACTGTGGTCTCTTATAGTCTTCCCTGTGGTTGCTCACCTGCGCGTATATATGTTGGTAGCTCTTGCTTTAACAATTACCAACGTAACGGCTTAGTCCCTCTATGTATATACAGCTACACCAATTCTCACCCCTATTTGCTGAGAGAATAACGTTACTCGTAAAAATTTCGTAGCCACTCTGCATTCCTATTCTCTTTCGCCACCTAGCAGAACCGCCGGACGAATCACGAAACTTCTCCGATCCTCCACTCGTTACGTTTCCGTTGAATGTATTTTGTCGCTATTGTATTCCGTGCACTCCGTACGACAGTGCCGCCCTCTGCACAGCCAGTCTGGATGTCGGAACGTCTAGCGACGTCCATCGACGCTGAATCTCGTTTCGAACCTCACCGCTATCCGCTTTTCTCATCTTTCTGTAGGACGCTTTAGTATATACGACAGCAGCGCCGCCATCGGAGGGAATTTCAGTATAGCCCGCGGGAGAACGCACGATTTCCTGAAATCATGCGGAGATCACGGCTGCGAATCGCAGAATTTGAAAAGACTCTCGGGAGTGCCTAATGGCTGAAGGGTGGAACGTGCGGATGGTTACAGGGAATGGGATATGGACTGCATCGTGAGAATGGGAGTAAGGCTGGATTCCAATCATAGTTCCACAATACGGACGGGATATGCGACTGCACATTACCCGCCTCTGGATATTCGTCGGTTCGCCATATTGCGTTATATCTCAATCTTGGCACTGGGAGGCGCCAATATATTCGTAACTGATTTGAAAATTCCGTTAAAAAAATTAGCATCGCAAATTCAAATTGAACACCCCCTTCTTTTCAAGGGAAGTAGATAACACGAAGATAATTGTCGTATCGGTGCTCTCGTCACGCAAGTTTCTCTGTATTGCGTATATATACAATATTTGTGCACATATTAACACACTACCGATAATATTTTACAGGAGATAGAAATTAGCGTGACATAAATGAAAAGAATTTTTTTTATTTTATAAGAATAAGGATACTTTTATTATTAAATATTTGCAGACGAATCTTTAGTATTTTCTGTCAGTAGCGTAGACAGGAATGTGGAACCTAATCAAATAGAATGCATATTCTTTTAGAGATGCATCGCGATGTCTCCGTAACGACATTTACCATTTTCTAGGTAGCTACGTTAGAAAAGCTCTTTTCCGCGTGCAGTCATTCGTCTCGAATCTTTCTACCAGACCTTACTCTGTCTCCATCCTTAAACTTTTTCACCTTGTCCCCCATTTTCCATCTCTCTCATTCTCCAACATGCACTCGGCTCAGAGACTTTGCCATTCCTGGACCATAAAGCTTCATAAACTCGGAGAAGCTCTCTGGAGACTATTCTCAAGGCAACGAATATCTTCAGTCTGGTTGCAGTCTCGGCTCGCGATACGATGCTTATTAAAACAAAGCACCAAACGTTATTCTTATTAAGAACCGGTGAAAGAACACTGACAATTTTTCAACCTTTCATTGTCTTTTTTTTCACGTTGTCCGTTGCTAATGTATCATAAAAATACTATCTCTGTATTACACGCTGCTCTAGGCACTTCGTTAGAAAAGCACAACAAAGAATTTCATTTTTTTTATTATTTAAATAGTCATGTTAACCTCCGATATCTATCGGTTGTAGGTCGAAGGTAGATAAAAGCAATTTTTATTTCATGGGCAGCAATAAAAATCTGGTCTTGACGCATAAGTATTTGTCGTTTGGATTTTATGCGGTCATACTCATAATTTCTAGGGAACAATCCACGAGCCATATGTGAAGGAATATTTTTTTTTAGAGATTTTAGTAAGAACATCCAATAACTAGTATGTTTTATATGGTACGTTTATAAATTCGTAGGACTGTGCTGGCCTTGACTATCTCATTAAAATATATAAAATAGTAGTGTACTGTAATAATATAATATTGCGTGCTTGAAATAAAAATATCTCGTTGTAAGATATAGGTATATTACGCTTAGAAATATAGATATTTGCGTTGAAACGAATGAGGGATGAATTTTTGGTAATTAGAAAAATAATTGAATAACCGTCTAAAAAGGTGAACATAATTTTGTTTATGAGGGAGGTAAAATTAATTTTATTTTCCACAATTTGACGGAGAAGTGTAGATCACAAAAAAAAGAGAAATAACCTTCCGGGCTTACAGGTATGTTTCCTTTCCTTTTTGTCAATGAAATATTCAGCCTTTTCACATAAAAGTCCGTGAATTACGGAACGATAGTTCCGCGAACGTGTGTGCAATCGAGTTTTCACGAGAGGTAAAACAGCATGGATGCCCCCACGTGCCTATAGAAATCCTCGTAGCTGACATCTCCGTATAACAACAAACAAAGCTTTGCTTATTCTATGCACGGTTCCGTAACGCGCTCAGCTAGACATATTGTTGCTCGCTCGACAATTGTACTATATACTTTTTCTTTCATTTCTTACTTCATTTCCACCTTTTTCTTTTATACGTTTCCTGCCCATTTTCGTTGGCTACGGTTTACAGAGTCGTGCCAGAATCTTTACACGTCACCCGGACACGTATACACTTCACTAGTGCATCAACGATTTCCTTTTAATGTTTTAAAAATTCGAAAATTTTTCATACAAAATTAACTTATCACGGTAAAAATATCAAAATTGATAACATCTAAAAATCGTTAAGCGGTCCATTAATGTCTATTTATGTCTATGTCTATCTATGTCTATTGTCTAGTTTTTCTAATAAGTTGAACGCCCAAAAAATCTTTTAAAAAATATTTCCCATATATTTCCTACATTCATTTTTCACTCGGTGACATACTCATTCTGTCATTAATTTTAAATATTTTTTCTCTTCGCCTATCTATCTTCCAAGGACTTTATCTTGCAACGGAGATGAGATAAATACAAGGCTGGAGGGTCTCTAACCGTAATGCACATAACAGTAATTAGAACCAATGAACTGGAGAGCCTTATAACGCTCAAAGGTCCATTTTGGGTTGGCCGTTTGCACATTCGAGGTACTAAACACGTAACCCACTACCAAGTGGGATTTGAGAGAGAATTGTCAGAGCAGAAGGAGGCAGCGTGAGGAAGTAAGCAAGAGGGGCAGCTGTCTGACAGAGATGGAAGTTAAGTTGCAAGACATGAGGGGTTAAGGATATAGGTATACACGTAGAGGTAATGGTAGAAAATGGCGTAGACGAAGGTTCCGAAGGAGAGACAGTGAGAATAGGTAAGTTGCGGGTCTTTGGAGGGTTAGCCAGGCTTTAGGCACTACGGTGTGCGTCACTCGGCGTAACTAAGGGTGGCATTTACGGGTACGACGATAGGCTACCTCCCGGAGGACGAGTCCTGGGTCATAACCCCGCCCTTACTTATTGCGGCGGGTTGTATGGCCCAGCTGGGAACGAGAGAGACAACCCCTATAGTCTTGACTTCTCTTACTCACATTCTCGCCTTCTAAACATCCCCTAACAGACGGGACAGGTATTACGAGACAACCCGTAGAAACCCGGAGACACCAGAAACAAAAATTATAAAATATATAAAACAGGCGCTCTCGTTATCTATCTCTTTTCGTCTCTATCATTCTCTTTCAATTTCTCTCTCTCTCTCTGATCTTCGACCCAGTGAAACTGTCCACGTGAGATTACCCGCTTGTGAAAATCATTTTTTACGATCTCCCTGTATACCATATTTTGGAAAAAAAGTTTCTGGTCAGCTATTAAACCCTTGAATATCCTACAGCGTGTTCCATTGATAGCGGACTGACTGAATTTCTTTTTAGCAAGGGTCATTTTGTATTCCATACTTGTCTATATATATGTATATATTTTTTGGTATATGAAATATATATATAAGGGGAGTGCGCGAAACATATATGTATATACGTGAAAATTGATCGTCAAGAGGATAGATGCTTCCGAGCAGCTCATACCCCGTGGCTATAAAAATATGGTGAAAACCTTAGTAGGTACCTAAACTCAAGGACAACAGGAATATGCTTTTAACTTTCTTTTCTCGCTTACAGCAGAAATATCTCTGGCTTCTCTACTTGGCGATGTTTCCGAGTATATTAAACGTGTACGCCATAATACGCGGGTAAACGCGCACCGCACACAACGATTTTACCATCGCGACGGCAACCGCTACAGCGACTTTGTTCTGGCGACATGAAAACTTTGCAAGGAATTACCATTTTTCATGGATATACATATATCTGTATAAGGATAATATCGTATCAAAGATTCACCTACTATCTGTTGAATAAAAGAAGAAATTTTAGTATCGCATTTAACGATTGGAAATTCGACTATATTTTTTTGAATGCTTCTTTTTATTTTAAATAATTTTTGAAAAATCGCTCGTACTCGTAATTATAACATTTTATTAGACTTCTTCAAATTTCTGTGTATTATGCATTTTGGTGTTGCGCAAAAGTCTTTACCGAGTCCATTCTATAATGACTGTTCGCCCTATTAAGAATTTCATTGTGACAATCGAAAGCTACTTGAGGTCCCAGCTAGTCCTGATCTGGTTCGCTGTGGATCTGGACAGGGCCTGGTAGAATTTGCCAAATAAAGTTTCTACTAGATTGCGAATTAAATGTATACAGGGTAGTCTCTGTTTTAAAGAATTTTTATTTAGGCAGTGGAAATTCTGCTTGAAAATGAAATCGCCCAGAATTTTTTTTTCCGATTATCGTATAATAATATTCGGTAAATAACGAAAGCTCGTGTAGTTTTAAGCTAAAGTGTGAACAATGTATTGTTAATAATCATTTAAATACAGTCATATGGTTTTCGTGAAATTTCAACGTTTCGCCAAAATGATATTTGATGAATATTCAAATTATTTTGCACGGCAGTAACAAACGTCTATATGCCTGATGAGTCGTGTCGATAAAATTATATTGAACAGATTCATTATTATTGACGGGAACTCTGTAATTGCGTTCAATAAACCAATTATAACCTTCAATTTTTAAAAATACATTTCATCAACGTTAACATAGACGCCTGAAACTCCGGCAGATTAAACAGATATGTCCACCCGGTAGAAAATACAGTGACAATATATAATAAAACTGAACTGCATGTTATTCAAATATTTCATAACGCGACAGATACATAATCCTAGCAACAATTTATTTACATCCTTTACAGCTCGGGTGCATTAATTTCACAGTGAAACAAAAAAGGTTAACTTATCCGTTGATACGCTTCCTTTTTACAATCCAATAATTCAATCCTCCTTACTCGATGTACAATTACAATCAGCGTAATGACATTTTCACCGGTATAGCGACCGTCCGTGTTTCCCTCTTTCGTCCAGACTACATTATCGCCTGATTGTAAACGCTGATTGTACGCAGAACGAACTGCCCCCGCGATAGCTCAGCACGACTCTGGAAATTCAGGTCAAACCTCGAATCTCGCTCTTCCTATGCAACTTTTACGATTTTGTAACACTCCACTGTAACAGAATCGTATTAAAACTCTCTCAAATATATAATTAATAATTAGGTTCAAATTTTGCCTGTTACCTCAGAAAATCCTCTATCGCTTCTTCTCTGTTACTGCTATGTTTTTAAAAATTCTAAGAGACAACTGAAAAGCATTCGACTCACGCATCGGTCGGGAATTCAGTAGGCATTTAAATTAGGTACCCACTTCGTGAAATTACCCGACAGTCAACCAGTCAGCTAGCCAGCATAGGAAGTCAGGGTACAGTCAGCCAAGCATAGAGTCAAGCTTTGACGTAGGCTAGAGCCTGTTAGACAGGTAGACAGACCGAGAGACAGACAGTAGGTGGTAGATAGTAGATTGGTATCTAGATATAGATAGATAGATGAATTTATACGTAGCGACTAGGATAACATGTCGGATAAGAGCTGAGTGTGACGCGGGGATATGAAATGATATTCCCGAGCAGTGGATTATTTTTGCAGAATCGCACGTGTTCACGGAACTTGGAAGAGCCGAGTGTTTCCTGTGATCATTTCATTTCTGCCTCCCTCAGCCGTTAGCCGGCTAACACCAAGCGCACAGTATCCAGAGCCGAGGTATTACGAGCGGTAATCCCGGTTTTATGATTAATAACGAAAAAAATCCGGCGTACTGTCGTACGGCGCTCTTCACTATGCTCTCGGCGTTCAACCTAACCTAACCTAACCACGGTTACCGTTCCTCGGCGGCCCCAGTTGTTTTCCGGATTAATTTATTACGGGAGGCGACTATCGCCGTGAAGCTAACTCTTCTAATGGGCAGTAATGTCTGCCGGGAAAAAGTTTTTTTAATTGAAAGTGACCGAATTAATATTTTTCAAATTAATGCCGACGCCAGATTTCACCGCGTTCTACTGTAATCTTACTACTGCATACGAACTTAATAACGATAAGAACGTAGATTTAGAGTTTACTTCAATAGACTATAGAGGTATGTACTGTAGTATACTAGAGTATAGATTAAAATAAAATTATTTTCAATCGTGCATTTATCTTGATCGTCATCTATTTATTGGGCGGTTAATACCGACTGCCTATGACTTTTTCTTCAAAAATTTTTACGCTAGGCATTGAGCGAGAGATAGTTATTATCTGTGCTTTACGTCATAATGTTTTTATCTATTTATCTCTACGTAGCATCTGCCAACTACGTAGTATATGACGCAGGTACGTAAATACGTCGCAGTAACATACTTTACCTTCACTTACATGGAAGCTTTTCAGGTAGCTTACTTATTCAAGCTTTCGTATACATTTTAATATCTAGATAGGCGAAACGACGCCTCGTAATACACAAAGTCTGTTGCGATTAAATTTGCGTTTTACTGACGTCGTCCCAATTGTTTGTACCAAATTACAGTAGACGATATCACTCGTCCATTAACCAACAGCGAGCCTAATAAAATTGCAATAAAAAATCTGTAAACATAGCATCGCAATAAAGCTAGGGTATTAAATCGAAATTCGTATAAATCCATTCGAAAACCCAAGTGCTCATTGCGCTTTTAGTATCTCTTTTTTTTTGTAAATCCCAAATTTACAATATCGAACTTCGCAAACAACCAATTGCCCAATGTAAATTTCATGTGACATCACTTTACGTCATTCTCGCCATTTGGCGGCTTCTATTTCCCGCCAGTTACAGTCTGGATGCGATCGTAACTCAAGCTCCGTGAATGTCGCCGACTTCCCCAGTCGTAACTCACGCGTTCCGCATCCGGTTCCTTTGCCGATAAATTCGATATTGTTTCAACTTTCGCTGCATTTCACGAAAACGAGGGGTCGCTCGTTCCTTGGAAACGGCCTCTCCTTCCGGTGAAGGCAGTCGCTCTTCCGGTTAGCAAGAGAAGAAAATTGTTTCCTCGGGGGTAATTTTTCCCGCGTATATATCTATATATACCAGTGTCACACGCATGTGTCTCTCTTGATGGACGCCCGCTATTACTCATTGAATCATTACTTTCAAGAAAGCGCTTCCAGAGCAAATTGCCGCTGTAGTTACTATGGATACTAAGCCTGCGCGTCTCTTGGCAATAAAGTAATATCTTGCAGCGAATGAAAGCTGGGATGCTTCAAAATGAAATTATTTAGCTGAATGAATGTTGGATCAGAATATCATGGCTGCTGTAATCCCGTCTTACGTAGGTACTTGGTCGCATCGCGAAGTGATCATTTTCTAGGAGGTAATGCTTCAGTCAGGAATACTCCATTGGACACGCTAAAAAGGATATTTATCCTGTACATTGGTGGCGTATTGATGAGATAGGCAGGATCTTCTCCAGGATTCATTCCCACAGGAGAATCTTTTCTATTGGTGTAATCGCAAGAGGATGGATATATGGTATATACTGTTTGAAAGGTTAAACCTTGATGCTGCAGACGCCAGGACCCGCAAGAGCCACAGGAGACCAAATGGGTTATCGTAATCTGTCTGTAAATGCAATTTAAATTTTTACTGCGAAATCGTATCGTCCCGCGTTGCCAAGTCAAAAAGTCATCGAATCCCTAGGGGATCCTTTTTTTATCATCAATCAATTCTTAAATTTTTATTCCCGCAGTTCCTGATTTAGTTACATTCGAAAAATATTGTTACAGTGCACGAATTTTTTAACACCCTGTATATAGTAGTTGTACCTATATCCCGGTTACGATATACATATATATAATACGCAGGTTTTGCGATGACGGTCCAAGCAAAGGAGAACCGCAGGGATGCAAAGGTCTAAGAGGCGCGAAAAAGGGGTCAAGGAGCCATAGGGGTCATCTCTTTACATCCCTGTCCCAGTGTACGGCTTCAATTTACAGATTTCCTGATATACATGCTACTAGATGTTACCCGGCTGATACCCTTTCTTACTTTCCTTCATCCAGCATCCACTCTCCACCCTATCTACAGATGTCGCCAATACCCTCGGACAGTTTTAGGACAAACCCTGCTCATCGCGACTATACCGAAATCTAACCAAAATCGCCCAACTTCTTACCCAGTAATTCCAACCTTCTAATACACTTCCAAAAATGTTCTAATGTACCTTTAATGTATTTATTTTATTCATCTAATGACTCTTTTCGATGCCTTAAATGCCCCTTAATTCAACATGAAAAGTGCAATAGTACCTAATAAAATCTAAACGTCTAAAATACGGATTTTAAATGTTTTTTTTACTCGGAAGATTAGATTATCCGATCATCATGACCAGACCTTACGAGTACATAAAACCACTGTATCATCCAGATGTGTACGGAGTCCCTAAAGGTCAATTCCGCGTCGAATGGTGACATCTTCTTATAGGTCTATCAAAGCGATACGATTCCATATAGCCGAAGGATACTGAAGTAGCCAAGTAACTCGCTTCCCTGGTCGACACGAGTTACTCCCTCTCTGGCTTTATCTCTTCAGCGCGAAAGGCGTGTCCTCTCAGATACATCTCCAAGGTATTAATCACAGGAAGAAAGGTCATGTGTCATACCTAGCCAACCGAGCGTCTGTAACCAACGACCCGGCCGCAGTCGGTCCGTCTGTCCTCTCACTATCTCTTGGCAACATTCATCACACCTCCGTTTCACCCCCTTCTCTAGCCTGCCACCCGGGCCCCCTTTACCCACGAACCAGCCCCCTACGTTTCACTCGCTCATAGAGTCCCTCGCGCCATACAGACAGATCGAATATATACGCAGTACGCAGCCTTAATATAGTCAAATGTCCTTGCGGCTGTGGCTGACAGTTACTTCAAGAGATACGTACCTACGTATCATCTCGAGTCGGCTAACCCGGTATCCGGAAGCCTGAGCCTCCTTCTTCCGGTTTCTACGGATTGTACGAAAATGAGCTAGGAACACGAATGGAATATACCGGTGAACTCGTCCCGACTCTACGACGCTGAAAACTTCGCGCCGCGACGCCACGTATGGTAATACGCGGGCAATTAATGGCGACGCCGTGGCTTCCCTTGCGAGTTCTCAGACGTGCTCACCGTATCCTGGCACCGGAGGGCGTTCACTTGTACCGGGAGTTTCAAAGGATTTCTGTGAAGTCCCGCTTTAATTTCGCAATATAATATTGACTCTGCCATTTAGTATAATGATTCAATGTAATATTAATTGCTTAACGAATACAGTGTAGGGACATACTTATTCGCATGAGAAATTCAATAGCTAAGTAGTTAATCCTAAATGTATACTCATTGTCGGACAAAACGGCCGATAGAGGCGCGCGTATACTTCCGGGTACGTGTTATTGTATACTACAGGGTGTCCTAGGTGGTTACGACGGGAGTACTATCTCGGCCATTATCTACGGTGCTTTCGCCATCATCCCTTGCGCCCCGTAGGATCCCCTTCTACCTCTTTTACAGCTTCGTAATTGTTTTTCCGCCATCAACTGTTTCGCGCTCCCCCAGGATACGAAGTAGGGGTAAGAGTGCGCGATGGGGATGAGAGTGCTTGGACGCTCAGTCAGTGTTCTGCGAAGGGTAGTCGGCCGATGGGGTGGGATGGATACTGAAAGAAAGGGGTGGATTGTGAGTTGTATGGTACGTGCAACAGTAATTCGCGTAATGCACGCTAAACAGTGTGTACCGCCCGCAGCATCCCCTAGCAACCACGCATCAATTCACTAGCACGTCTACGGCTATGCGAATATGCTCTGCTTATGTCGTACCGTGAGCTGGTTGCTTCATCAGCCATGAACCAAGCTGCGATAACTCTACGTATTTATACGCAATTCCATCTCGAGCTCTATTGTGACTCCGTAAACGTGATATATAATTGTTCTATGGTATCATGTAATTATATCTTATAGTTACGATTACCCTAGATTCGTCAATTATCCAGACTATAACTTAGATCATGAAACGCATAACGAAAGGCCGAATTTACCTCATTTAATTAAATTATCTGCTCCCTGAATATATTCCGAGTTATTCTTGGGATTTTTATCAAATTAAATCTTGCGTAATCGTGAAGTAATAGACGACATTAACGTGCTTTATATTTTTCGAAAAGAAAAGAAGCATGATACGTCCAGTTTAGTAAAATAGAGAGAATACGTAGTGGAATGACAATGACTTTCCAGGGAAGGCAACAAACTGAAATCTCTATCGAATATCTTTGTGCTACGAATGAATAAAGTAGAAAGTGAAGAAAAAAGAGCAACGATAAAACTGACGAATCGATTACTGTAAATTGCAATCGGTAGTCGATAACTACCGAAAGAAAATCGAGTTTCCGCAGTGTATGGGAAAATTTAAGGATGCGTGCCTGCTACGAATGGTCTTCCAATCGTTGTTTCGTTCAATCGTAATCACTTCCGGGATGCATGGCAAGTGACAGAGTCGAATGGGAACAGGATCTGCAATTGGTAATCGATGAGAAAGGAGTTTTTGAAATGTATGGGATTAACGATTGCAAACAATGTTCCCTTTCGACTTTATAAATTCCCATGCAACCCGGAAGTTATTCCGATTGACCCAGTAGTGAAGGAACAGGAAAATAAAAATATTAAATCGAAACTTTATAACTTTTCTGTCGACTGCCGATCTGAAATTAGTCATTTCACATTAAGGGGAAAAATAATATTGAAACTGTCAGGCAATCATCGATAACAAGCAGATATGATATATAGTTACTATTACAGGGTGAGACGCGTTAATAAAGCCGAAATAATTCGCATTGCGACGACCGTTCTAAGCGATACCAAAAATCCACTGGGAATCCTGAGTGCCAAGTTTCTTCACTGCGGTTGGTTTGTCTTGATGTATCGTTCAATTTCTCGACTTCTTCCTTTAAGCGTCCCTCAAATATCTTTTATCTTTGTTTTCTTCTTGTATAACGTCCCTTTGCCTCCATTGTTTATCATCGTTCATACTCTCTAAAAAATCTCGCATTTATATTTCATCAAATGTTACGTTCATTGATGATAATTAAAAAAAGTGAACAATTTTTTTTTCATCAAAACATTATCTCTTTGTGAAATTTATTTAACCGCTTACGCTGGCAACGAATTGACATATCCGCATGAAAAAAATGCTACAAAAATAAAAACATCTGGACATGCGTGGCACGTTTTTCGAATGCAAGTGGTTAATAATAATGATAATAATATGGCCTTTATTCTCTATATGTTACATAAAGGGAGCAAAAATTCTAAAAGGAACGAGAATTTCCCTCTAAACTTGACAGCTGTACGTGCTGGTATCATCGATAAATTGCTTGTTCTTGCCTGTAATAACGGATTTAAGGACGATTCTAAGAATTGTATTCGGTTCCCCTATATAAAGACTAAAGGAATCAGACGAGGATTAGTAAGACGTTATTAGACGCCACAAGACGAACAGTAACATGACCCCGAGCCCAGATTTCGAAGAAAAGGGGAGACTTAATCTGCAGCAACGATCGGGATACAGTTGGCTCAAGGTATAATTTTAGTTCGATATCGATATTGATTTCTTGATTTGGCCGTGTAAGCCCGTTAGCCCGAAAAATGAATTTATAGAGCTATTTCTTTTTTCCGCTCGTACGAATCGTCCAATCGTTATAGGAACGAACGAGCGTATATAGAAGGCAGTGAGCATATATGAACGACGTCAGTGAGTAAGCGAGTGAACGAAGAAGTAAGTGCAGGAAGGAGGAAGATAATCCCAATAGTAATATTTCTATTCGTACGGTGTCCGCACGGTGCTCAGCTCCAAGGTACCACTCTCCCTTTTATTCTGGCTATCTCTTATCTCTTCATCCCATCCTCGTTTCTGCTTTCAGCTTGAGATAGGGCTAACATAATTTTCCGAGATAGTACCCTCTACTTCCTTGTGTCTTCTTTCACGCTCGTTTCGCGACTCTTTTTATTTCGCCCGTTGAAAACGAGGGTTCGCGTAAGTCAGCCTTGGGGCTTCGGGCTGCAAATAGAGAGCAGTTTCTCTGATTGTTCTATTCAAGTGAAAAAAAATATCAACCATTTTTTTTTCATTTGCTATTTCTTTTCTTTTCAAATATATATAAAATTCTGTCATTCCTTTTTTTCAATATTTTCCCTCTTTCCATTTACTCTTTGTACGTTTCCATGGTTCCTCGCGATACGTGTACCGGAAGTGTGTCTGTCATTGAGAGATCTCCTTTTTTCTCTCTCTCTCTGCATCCATTTCTGGTTTATCGATACTCATCGCTGATGATGGGGTTAGTATCGGCTAGCAGAAACGTAGATATGAGACGTAGAAACGTAGGACGTAAATAGGAAGGTTTATCGGAGAATGATATCGGCACAGACACACGACAAGGAAGGCCAGATGAAACTTTTATACCAGTAATGACTGCGTTCGTAAAATAAGCTGAAAACCAGCGACTAACCGGGGTCTAAGGTACGTGTACCAGGAGATGCCAGGACATCGGAACCAAAGGATAGCAAGACTACAGTAAAAAGTTCTCCTGAATCCTGTCTTATATACGTATACATACTACCATACCTTTACGACCTCACGGTAACCAGGAACACAGATCCGCCCCAATACTGTCCTTGAGTTCTTGACACTTTTTTCTCCCTTTTTCACAAAGTCGCCAGCCATGCTGTGATTGTGCTGGAGTCGGCCCGCTCTGCCGACATGGAAAAGCCATTCCTTTATAAAGAGCCTTGAACCGTAGCTACCCCGCAACCACGAATTCCATCCAGAGCCCGCATCGATTCTACCTCGAACATCTGTATGATTCCTTAGTGCTATTCAGCAAATCGACCAAATAAACGAACGAGTACTTCCGTCTTGGTCTTCGCTGAGTATCCCTGTTATGTCATTTTGGCACCTGCTGCTGGTATAGAGAAAACTGCCGGCACTTTTCTTATCAAAAATTTTTGCTTTCGAAATAACATGGTACAAGACCCTTTTGGCTAGTGAGAAAGTCATTAGATAACAATATCCAGTTTCTATTGGCTGAAGAGTTGGTGGACAGGGGATAGAAAAATCCCATGTGATTTTGGCAACGAAACTCGACCTCGCATAACGTGGAAACATCCGTTGAGTCTATGCAAAATTCATAATCGCTCGGCGTTACTATGTTTGCTGGAATGGCGGAGGTGTGGAGTGGACTGGTATGCATAAAGAGGGTTGGGTACCAGCAACTCCAAGGATGGGAAATATGACTCCAAACAGCAGGGGGTTGTAATGGATCGCCCTGGGCGGCACCACAGCTATAAGCTACACTCGTACTTTACACCGTCCCGTGGTATATTTACCGAGCGCGAAACCGGATATGCGATTTTTTCGAAAGTCATTCCTTACGATACAAATTTCAGCCTATGGCTGTCTCGTCTGTCGATATTCTAATTATACATAGATGAAATACGTCTAACCAATATAAATATATTACCCCGAGTAAAAAAGAAATAGGTACGCGATAGATCTGCGATCGATCGCTCAAAAGTATCCCTGAAAGTATAACCAGTAGCACATTTTTCTATGAAACTCGATGTATTCGCAATTTCGACGATACGTGCTACGGAAAAAAATTGTGGAAAAAGAGAGCTACGAAAAATTCAGCAATTTCGCTACTCGCAGCATCACCCGTTTACGAGTATGTAATACATGGTGAATGTCGAGAAAATCGCATACAGAAAGAAAAATGAGCGAATTACATGGACTTTTGCGATCGCGGAGATTCTTTCCCACATTGATCGAAAACTATGTACGGTGTAGTGTATACCTATATATGTGTATAACGGAATGCAAGAAAAACGTGTACCCGCCGCATGCGCAAGTCCTGGCGGTGCTGCTTTTCCATCTGTCTGTCTGTTCGTTCGTCGCTGTATCCGCTCGTTTCTTCACGGATTGTCGCTCTCGCAGGGAGACAACTCGATCTGCTGTCACGCCGGTGACTGCTGAGAACCGTAACAAGAATTTACTACATCTCGGTCATGTACCATCATAGATATATTACTTCTTAAGTGTATATCTCGAAAGACGATGCAGCCAATTGGAGAATATTTTCTACGTGCTGGAATCAGAGGAAGGATATTTCAAACTGGATATAAGCTTTTATACGTTAAAAGAGATTCACGTACAATCTATACACAATGGGTTCGCCTATCTTGTATTTATTTATTTCCAAAAAGGATCCTTGATTACCAATCTCAAAAGTACTAAAGTACAATTGAAATAGAGAATAGCACAAATACAAAGCACCGCATAGTGTATGAATAGGCAGATTAAAGTTGGAATGAAAGCAGCTGTAATACGGTTAAGCTTATTCAGTGATTCGTCGATTTCGTATTTACGTATACGTACAGGTTGGTGTGCGTGCAGAAATAATTGATAGGCTTATTCTGGCCGAATACACCAATCGAAGGTAAACCAGTTCCATTGGTCTCTATGGTAAAACCAATTCATA
Source organism: Trachelus tabidus (assembly GCA_030142655.1). Taxonomy (NCBI): domain Eukaryota; kingdom Metazoa; phylum Arthropoda; class Insecta; order Hymenoptera; family Cephidae; genus Trachelus; species Trachelus tabidus. The sequence goes on from JARQTI010000706.1 coordinate 787,313, forward strand.
TTTGTACAGTTATACTGAAACATACTGTACGTGCAGTATAATAGACGAATGAAATTATTGTCGGCAAAAGTGACATCGTGCTTCTTTGTTTTCAATATTTTTATTATTTTCATATTACGCAGAAATTATTTTTATTCCAGTAGAATGCAAAACAATGCACTTGGCAAATGGGAATGAAAATTCGTACATTAAATATTTCATTAGATTTTCATTGTGCAGCTTTTTTAAATGGATGAGAATTGTTGTAATGTTGCTCGAGCAGGCGTAAGTCGTACGTTAATCTGTCCTCGGCCTTTTTCTGCGCAATTTTCAAACAGTTAACTTCACGACTCTTACAACGCTCAAACGTCATTTACCGCGCGTGTTAATCGAAGCGTGCACGTGGCAACCGATGCGTAGAAAATTTGACAGGAAAATCAAGTTTGACGTGCGGTTGCACCCCGACAACACGTTAATCGGATTACTCGTAATTGCTCGTAAATTCGTCCACGAAGGGTTTGCCAAATCCATCGACTTTCCATTTCCCGAAAAGTCGCCGTTATCAAACGGCATATCTGGTCGGAATATTTGTCGCCGCGTTTTCCTGTCATGTTTTCCCCCACCCCTTTCGTGAGCATCCCACAAAAGATACGGTGTGGATGTTAAAATATTTCATCTTTTTTTTTACTCTCCCTCAGATCACACCGACATGTACCCGCCACCGAACATCGTTCAATATTTACGTTTACGCTTACTTATATATGCGAGCAGCGCTATGGTCAATATTGGCTGTGTCCATTGAATAGGAGAATCGAGTCATTCCCAGTTTTCACATTTCCATCAAGTTCGTATTACAAGAGAAAAAAAAGGAGAATAGGAATTTTCCGGTACAGCCGTTATTACCAGACAATTCAATATACAATGTTATTCGATGAAAAATGATCAATTATATTTTACTGTATATAACCTACTTCGTAAGCTTGTCTAAATTAATTTCTATCGAATCAGGTTATCTTTTTGAAAAATTCTCTACTATCCCGACACTGTCCCTTGGTCCACCAATCCTTCAACCCCCCTATAACTTCATGGGAAGACATCTCGTTCCTGTGTAGCATCTCGCACATTCTGCAAAGGGTCGAATCGTGTCCGAGGTCAACCTCGTAAAATTCCTTCCACCAGAAGTATTTCTCGTACTCGATGTCATTGCTCCTAAGGTGTAGTAGGTGTCGTGCAAGGTGCCTGGGCGATTCGTAATCCGCGACGTTTATGTAAGATCGCGGCGGCACGAACTTGCTGTAATTCGCAGCGCCGAACGCTATCGGCACCAAATTGTACCTCATGACCTTGTAGAGCTCCTCGGTCACGTAATCCTCGCAGAGAGAATTCTCGAAGGAGAGATAGAAGTGGTACCTCGATTCCAGCATCTCGTAACACCTGTCGTCATTTGACTGACACTTACCAGCACCGCAATTACCGTAGACATCAACATCGACGTATCTTTGTAGCTCAGCGACGTAACGTTCACGATCGCTCACTGAGAGACGCACTGCGAGACGAACCAGGCAGCAGTGCGTACTATGGAATTACCTCGAGACTTCTTCGACACTGACAAATTAAATTGTACAAATTATTATAAATAATCGCAAGTTCCGAACCATGCTATATAACAAATAACAAGTAGGTTTCTGTTTTACCGACCGAAATTATCTTGAAATTTCATGCTGTTTCTAGATTTAATAAGATCGACATAGGCTTCGACTTCCTTGTGGTTCGCGACTTCGTGGTCTCTGACAGGGTAGACAATTTTTTTGGTTTTTTTTATTAATAATGTTGCCATAAGGTCTTGGAACGTCAGAATCCATTCTGTATGTCATGGTCCAATTATAAAATCCATCCGGAATATAGTTATTGTCTAATCTCCAATTCGCAGGAGATTCCATGTTTACGAATATGTATCGCTGTCGAGATGATCTCGAGATTGGCATATCGGATACGTTCAATTCTATTCCGTGGAAAAGTATTGCGTCGTAGTCTTCAAGATTCTCGAGATAGTCGCGCTCGTGCGTACCGTAACAAGCAGGCACTGCACAATTGCGAAATATTTTACCCTCGCCGAAATAAAAGTTTTTGTCGGAGAACATTTTGGTCCAGTACAATATCGTCTTTATCTTCGCCGTATCGGTCGCGTATGTGGACTTACGACGGATCGTTACACCCACATCTACGTCCAAATAAAAAATACATGGTAGGAGGATAATAATTAAAACTAAAAAAACTCCACATATCTTAACGACTATCGTACGTGGTATGTAGAACACTGGTAATATGTGAGTATAAAGTATCGACATTGCTAGCTCAGCGTTTCGAGATAAACTGAAATCTGTTCTAGAAAACGAAAATTGTATCTCACCATATATACCAAGTGATACTAATTTTCGTTCGGTTAAATGATAACGGGTTATGTCTATGACAAGTGCCGGATTTCTATGTCGCTGTCAATTTGGAGTCTGGTGTAAATTTGTATGGTTTATTAGTACGCTGAAATGTGTATAAATGTCAATCGTGTAATGTCTGTACTATATAGATTTAACATGTGGATCATGCATTATTATGAAAATGTTATTATGCGGTATTATACAAATTTTGTATTACTGTGCTAGTGAATGAGGGAGGTTTTGGCCTTGCTACTGTAATTGGCTACAGCAAAGCCTTTTTTCATAACGGCTATTCATAGTGTAGGTATACGTGGATATATTTAACATAAATTTGTATTTTATATGCAATCCATTTTGGTAGCTTTGAACCCACGTTACCTGCTTACAACTCAATGAGCGTGCAATTGGCCACAAATGCAATTTTACTGAAAGTTCATATTACGGATAGGTAAACGTCGGCCTCGGTTGGAAATCAAACAGTTATTTTGATCGGACTACTACATGTACAGTAACCTATTCATATTTCTCAATTTTCATTGATCATTAATTTCGAAAATTTTAATAAACGAGTATAAAAATTTGCAATTTGTTATAAACGGAATCTAACAATAGTATAATATAATTAATAAATAACGGTAATGAACTATAAATAAAAATGTAACTTTTTAAATATATTAATTATATGTACAATATTATTATCAAGTTATAGCTCATTGTAAATTTATATTTGAATTTTTCAAAAATCTTGTCCCATATGTTCATATCTGTCCTCTTGTTTTACACGAGTTTTTATTAATTCGCACACTACCGTCGTCGTGACATATATTAACGAAATTTCTCAGCAGCGTATTTTTAAGTTTTTGATAAAGTTCAATGCAATCAGGTAGTAAATACCTGCTCGAAGTCGAGTGTGATCAATGTAATAAAAGCATGCCAGTATTTTGCATGAGACAGTTTTTACTTTGCCTTAGTGGTTGCGAAAAGTCGAAACGTTTCACTCTTGGGGTTGGAAGAGTCGGATTTTCCTTGAATTTGGCTTATTTCCCCCTTTTCTCATCTTTTTCATCTTTGCCACTGACATCTGATCCTCGATAAGAGAGGTCTCTTCGCGGTAGCGAAGAAATATATCAGAGAGGGGCGAGTATAAAGAGTTCGCGTTCATCTGAATGCCGGAATTCAGCGCCATTGTCGTGGCTATCGAGAAAATGAGGTTAATTAATCAATTTACAAGTAAAATCACTTAGGGCTGCGTTGCTTTGGTAAAGGGTTCTTCTGCCCCTGAAGTGGTATATTGTTATGGCGGAATGAGTAATTTGACGACTTTATTTCTAATATTATATTATTAAAGAATAACAATTAGCTGGAAAAATGTCGCGACTTTCAATTTTCTTAATTATTTTTTTAATTATTCAATCCCCTTCCCATCACGAACCGCCACTTCCCACCATGGTTCTCTCATTCCCATGTTCTGTGTATTCGTACGATTAATGACATACGCCACGTAATTACGAATGAACCAGAGTCTAATTTATGACTGGGTACCAATCGCATGAGTGGTCGTTGGTGCAGGTGAAGCTTAAGAGTGCAGCTCACGTATTGCGGTCTATTAGTTAATTACCTGACGCAACGCTGTTTATTGTGATACGATATGCGTATACCGCCCTAAGCCTGTGCACGGTATGTACTGCATAACAAATTTAGGCAAACAAACAGATTCGAACAAACACAGTATAGAACTGTATTAGAAATTTCATTGTAAAAATCTAAGGTCTATCGGTATCCTGGCTAGTTAAGTATAGGCGTAGTAAGTTGCGGTTTGCATTTATTTTATTGAGATTAGCGAATAAATTGTAACCCACCTGGACATTCAGAATGAAAATCAAAGTGTCGACTTTACATCTTACGGCAAGTTCTCATTGATGCGTGGTCATGCAATACTGTTTTTGTCTTTTCAATGAAATTTCACTATAGTCTATTTTCTCATATCTTTTCCTTGCCTTCTTGCCCATTCATGCAGTATAAAAAGGGTTAAATCCTGAATTGCTACAATTTTCAAAAAAAAAAGTGTCCAAACTCTGCATACTTTCGTTTACTTCATCCAGTCCTACCTCGGTCTTCTTTCTAAGGCGGTTTCTGTCCTAAGCCAAAACTACACAGCCCAGGCTTATCTCGGGTCTAATCAATGCTTAATGACGATTACTGTCATTATTCCTTAAGCCTTGGAAAATTTATCGCAGCCTCATTTCGGCCGACGATCCACGCAATTCCGGCACGCAATAGCTACGTAAAGCGCACCGCACCGGAGAACAGAAAGTAATTAGGAAAATAACGTCACAGCGTAATAAGCAAACGAGAGAGAGAGAGAAGGAGAGGAATGCTAAAGATATTAAGAGAGTCGCGAGAGATCGTTTGAGAGAGAAAGAGATGGAGAGACTATCGGTGAGACACTAAGCGTTGGCAGAAGGGACGATGAGAAATTCACCCTCAGAGAAATAACGTCTTTCACGGCACTTCCACCCAGGGTACAGTTAAGCAATTTGGATAACGCGTAATTTCACCGTTTATTGGTGGCATTACTGCCGGATTAAGATGTCGCATTGTATATGAATCGGATCGGACTATCAGATATCAAGGCGAAGGTTAAGTGACGTCAGGCAAACGCGACGCTTCGTATTAAACGTTCAAGGCCATGACTTTATTATGTATCCATTGTACAGTCCTCTGATCGATTTTCCACATTTTAAAAAACTTCTTCATTTTGTCTATCCATCTATCCATACTGATGAGTGCATTGCGAATAGAGTGTCATAGCTATACAATGAAGATTCTGGACCTTTAAAAGAAAAAGTATGTAATACAATTTTATCGTATAATAATAGGAAGGCATTGTAGGAATTTACGAAATTTAATTCAGCGTACTGTAGTTAAGATCAATTTTGAAAAATTCCAATAACGATGTCGCATAGTGAGACTTATACCTAGTTAAGTTTTTTTTTTTTTTGGAAAATGATTCAGTGTCTCGTTCATGATGGGTCATGTAAAAGAGATACAGAATTAAATTAAACCAGTCGTTTGAGTGGACTCGGTTTTTATTACAGTCCTAAGGAGAACGATATAACGTAATTACTGTGTGACATAATTACATCTTTCACGGTAGAAAAAGTTTATTTTCTAAGAGCAATTTATGTTTTTCAACTCGATAATAATGTCCAATTAACTTGTCAGCGGTGCGGTGGTAGGGATGGGTATTAATTCGATGAAAGGAATTGAGTAATAGAAAAGTTCTAAGTAACGGGTAATTGTACTCGGTTAGAAAATTTTGGATCCCATAATTGCGAGTGCTAATTAGATTGAGGAAACGACTCGTTATTCGACGTCGCTCGTCAATGTCCTTATATTCCATTGAGTGAATTCTCTAATGTACTTCATTTTCAAATTATAACTTTCAGCAAAGTACCTCTGGCGTTTGGTATGTGTATTTTGTACAATTCCTTCGCAGAATGAATCTCGATGATATTTCGTTGAGATCAAAGTCAATTGGCTTAAGGCAATTTCTACAGTAATTTTATACCGTGGAAATAGCGTTTTTGTGATGAGTGAAATTATCAGGTGCAAAAGTAAGAAATTATCATTGAAATGAAACTTGATAAATATACGTATTATAAGCGACATATAGGGTATAATAAAAGTCAGCATGGACGTTTGAAATATAGCTGACACAGGTGAGTTTAAAATGTCAAAATTTAAAGTGAAGGGATTCTATTAAGTCGATTGGACCTCGTGGTATCGATTTTTCTTAAAGATATATCAAACCGTTTTATACCAGTGAAAAATGACGAAGAAGAACGATTACCGACTTGAAACGTGACTGGAATACTAAATCACGAGTAAGTAAACTCTTATATAAGACATCGTCTTCGTGCAGGGATGAATATTGCGTTTTTCGTCTCAAGAAGTCAACAGGATTGATAAAAATGTCTCAATATATTGAACGGTATACCAAGGAAAAAAAGAGTAGAGTAAATATATAAGAAATATTTGGAAATCTTAATTCTGATAAAAAACTTAAATTGAAAATGTCAAAGAACGAACCCTTCGTCGTGTTTACTAAAAGTACTATTCTCCCCTATAAATATTTATAACAGTAGGATATACGAGGGAATATTCACTTTTATTTATCCACCTTATGGTCTTTAAATATATTTTATGTTCCAGTATGGCAACCTTTCTGTATGCCTGTATATTGTATATGTATATACAATGTCTATATGTATATATGTATATATTGCATCCATTGTTGTCTGCACAATGTGCTCTCTCACATCGATAGTACATTTATCCAGTCGAGTAAATGCTCGAGCACGATTCTCATTTGTTCGTTCACCAAGAGTCGAGATTTCAATCGATCCGTATTCCATTGCACTTCAACTTTAAGAGAGGAGCCATATACTTGTCATGATAAAAAAAAACCTTGCCATTTCAAAATATCAAAAATGCTGATACGAGTGTTGAATTTGTATAAACGGTCCAAAAAGAAACGATAGGCAGTGAAAAAATGTCAATTTTCCCGTTGGGTTCAGTCGCACAAGCTCCAAGCTTCAGTTGAAACCACAAGAGAGACCATTAAAATATTAGTACGTGAGAGGGAGTGAATAAAAATTTGCTGAGAAGCTTGTATTTTTGTATTTCAAATTAGGGTACTGTTAAGGGGTGTTAAACGAGTATAAAATTTTCTCGTAAGTCGTGCAAAAGTTCCTGGAGACATACACGTGATCGTAAATATATTTTTAACGAATTCTTGACTTCAGAGTCCGGGGCGGGGGGGGGGGGCATAATTCTTAAGTTTTTCTTAAAATATTTATCTAAATAAAACGAAGAGGAAAAGGGATTGGCAGTGCTCGTTGTACACAAGAAAGTTTAGCGGAGTCGATTCAGGATTAATACCGCGAAAAGCCGTTTCCCGAATAATCGAGCTCCTAACTTCTTACGAGAGACTCATTCGAAACTCACCCCAAAAAGCCCTTAGAAATTATTGAACCAGCCCAGTTCGCCTTTGCGTTTCAACCCCCCGACACGAGAGACCGTTCGCGCCGGATCCGAGGCTCGTATTAACATAAAGTGGATTCAATATCTACGGTAAGAACTTAATTTAAATCCCCAGAATATTTTAAGGGATGAAATATCGGATTACCCCGCCGTAGTGGTATATAGATGACACTATAGCAAATCCGAGGAAGATTGGGATGGATTTAAATCGAGTTATTTCCTTAGGTCAGTGTCTGACAATTGGGTTTGTTCTACGAACGATCCCCTTGATTAATCCTCTTAAAAAAAACACCACGTATAAATTGTATAATGCTGTCCCAACGAATCCGTGAGTTTCTAATTTTCTTTTTCTACTATTTTCTTAACTCATCACGCTTTTGCATCGTTTGAAATAATTAAAGTTTTTTTTTTTGAAAATCATCACTGGTCGATTGCTATAGGGATATTAATATTTTCTTCCAACAGTAGCAAGTTTGTATGAAATTAATAATTAATTTCGTTTATCGTCAAACCGCGACACACACCTACAATAATTAAATAGCATATGAATTTCATGCATGCACAGTTGGCTGCAGTGTCTACCCGCGAATAGTTGCAGCCACATACTGCAACCTGTACATCGTTATAAATTCCTGTCGCTTCAATTAAAGTTCCACTAATGAATAACAATACCAAAATGGCATTCTGTCGCTCAAGATTTTCCTGCATGCCAGGAGCACCTCGTCCATGTCGAATATATAACAACGGCATGATTTTGAGGATAAGTGTATACGTCGGAATTTTTATCATTAAAAAAAAACAAGATCTCTTATTATTTAATTATTTTATCTTTAACATTAATACAATGCTCATATACTATTTTGGTTCGAACCCGCTTAATTCATACGACCCGGAGAACCGCATCGTGTACAATATAGATTACAATGCTTAAGTACAAATGAACGTTAACCGCAGTATAGTTAGATTAGGTTGCCCGCAGTATAGTACGATAAGTATACATAACCGATACTCTCAGATAACTATCTGTCCAAGCACTTCGAGATGGCCATGCTGCCTCTAGGGTATTTTGTGAAAATAAAAGAAATATAGAAATATTAATATATTATATTATTTACTATATTAAATATTAATAAAATCACTAAATTTCAAAATTTATCTTTCAACGAAAACTGTATAACATTTATTTTGTTGCCTAATATTATTATTTTTGTTCGTCCTTGTTCAAATAATAATTCAAAATTTATTTGTTTTAAGTGTATCTTACATTTGAGAGCTTGCTTGAGCCTTGGCTCTAATTAATATTTTAAGGGGAAAAATGCATTACTGCTATAAAGTATCGGTTACAAAGGAAAAATATGTTGGGGATTTTAAAAAATTAAAAAAATATCTTTCCCATGAAAAGTTTGTAATTTCTTCTGGAATTTCTTCCGAAGCTTGTCACCATTTCACTTTTTTTACGATTTTGCTCGATGTATAAGTTTAGATTGGCTCTCGGATGCGATTCGAATGTTTCCGCCACAAGACGCCGTCGGCATAGTGCGCTTTAAACGCCTCTTGGAAAAAAGGAAGTAATCGAACCTTCGTCTTGGCAATCGAAACCATCGTTGTTCTTTTTAAAGTTCATCCTGTACCTTATTCGCAACAACCTAGTTCACTTTGGACACACGTAACTTGTAAGGAATTACTTGGTTAATTACTTTACAGGTAAACGTGACTTGTTACAATCAGTCATTTTTTTCTGCACACTATTTAACGGGATATTGTCTTTGAGGTCGTTTAATATTCTACCAGGAAATTTATGCTGTCCTGTATACTTTAATCGAAACAGCATAAAATTTTCTTTATAGGAAAGCATCCATAATATGCATTTTATATTTTATCGTTTTAATAAAAATTCCTTTGGTTTTTCATTGCTTCCCGCAACAGTGATGCATCAAGGAATTCGTTACTTTCCGTTGCAGTGATTTTTCTAGCAAGCTACCAAAGTTTAATCTCCAGTGGAAATTTCATTTTGAAAGCCGCCGTCTGACTTGGGTCTTAGCTGGATCTGTACAGTCCTTGTGGGGACTTACTAGGAGGGACTTGGATTTAAGCAAAAAATGTCTGCTACGAAAAGTCTGATATTATTCTTTGCGCGCTTGCCAAGTGCTTCACCATGACGGGAAAAGATCCCAAGGATCTTGAGGTGGCTGAACTTTCATAGTATACACGTGAAGTCGAGCGTGGGAAGTTTCTCAATATGGGTATAGAGTGGATACGCGGAGACTGTAAATGACCTTGGTGTATAAAAAAAAAGAAAGGTTGTTACTTAAAAAGCTAGATGTATCCGAACGTGAGAGAAAAAGTAAAAAGCTGTCAGAAGTCATTTAGCGTCATGAAGTAAGTCTGCTTTATCGGTAAATATAAAAATAAAACAATATGTGAATCGACGTTAAAAAAAATCCAGTCAGTCAAGACACAAATACTTTTAAGTGCTTCGGTAGCTGCAGCTTTGACGGTAATATGCATGCCTGTCATACTTTTTTCTTTCACGGTTTGCCCTTATTCTTTTACGTCAGAATAAATTCGCGAAACACTGCAAAGTCCAGCTGATAAATAACGCGCCTGAAAATAGAAGACAAAAAATCAGGCAATATTTTTACAAGTAAATTAAAACAAGCATGTACCATAATCGTTAATGAGTGATAGATGTAATACAGTAAAGAAAAGTAATTCCTATCCGCAAAAGAGCAGTTGCGAAATCGCGAGTCAGAAAGACAATTTCCACAAAGAGATTCATCGCCCGACGCCACTGGGAATAACAGCACAAGAAGACAATTTTAAGGTACAACACGCTCTTGTCTAATTGTGATGTTCTTTCCAGTGGCGTAGAGCGAGCAATTTTCCAAGTGGAAGAATCAGGTCACAGCTATAGAGCACGGCGAATGTAGACCAGTAATAAAACGTATCACGAGTATCAAAAGAGACGCAGCCGTGTATTTCGCCAATGTGCAATTGGTATATAAAGAGCAGCATTACATTATAGGTAGGTATGTACAAGACAAGTGAGACATGTATGAGATTCAAAGCGATTTCCATTGTTAGAACCGAAGTAAAACTTGAATGAGGAAGCAAAACCAGTTTGTAACTGATCTCCGTTGCCTGAAGAATCACCAAGATAGAGTATAGATCCTTGATATGGGAATACGGGTAGGTGCATACCTATGTTTAGGAATCTCGCGAGCGTTGACAGGTGGGGCGCCGCCGCGCGTCTATTGATTGGCGCCCAGCATCCCCTCGGCGTCCTCCATCTCTCCGTATTCACATCGATTCCTCTCTCTCGCACTCCCTCTAGAACTCGCATCTCCGTGCTGGTCTCCACTGGTCTCTTCCCATTTCATCATTCTCCTCTCTTTTCTTCGCTCCGCTCTCTCCCTCGGTCTCACTGGACCCGCCAGTTCTCTTTTGGAATTTTCTCCTTTGGCATTTTCTCATCTCTCACCTTTCTTCTCTATCCCTGCTCAACAGTTCTACCTGACTCTTCTTTCCCTCGCCAGCTACCATTTACTCTCTCCTCGTTTTCCTTACCTTCTCGCGAACCCTCTCTACATTCCACGTACAACGCTAGCCACCTACTACCCACCCTCCCCCCGCCCACGCTCTTTCGGTTCAGCCATGAGAGCAAGCTCTCCCTCGTTTCCATCCCTTATCATCACGTCGTTTTGTCCCACTCTCTCGTCACCCTTTCTGCCCTTTTCATTCCCTTGGAATCCCAGCATCCACAGGCCACCGTCAGCCAATCCTCACTAACCACCACTACCCTTACCGCACTACGCTTCTATCTCCCTTTCGCTTTACACATGTGATTACCCCTTTTGATCCGCACAAGTTGTTTGCACATTGGTTTAATGAGAAATAAAAAGGAACGTGAAGAGGAAAAAATGGGAAAAAAGCGAAATTCTTCTGCTTAAAAAAAAAAGGGAGAATTAACGCACTGTGCCACACGAACTGGTCCATGTCGTGCACGTACCGTCATTTTTGTCTACTTTCTTTTGTCTTTTCAATTTTTTCCCCTTCCATTTTGTCTCGCTTCGCCGCGCCCTCAACGATATTCTTTCGTCAATTCCTCTTTTTCAGCTTTGGCTCTCGATATACGCTGCTTTCACCTTGTGCTGGTCCTGTTGCCAGAGATCCGGATGCACCGGATATGCATATCCACCCCGACGCTGTGTGCTCGTCTGTCACGGGCACTCGCTTTTCCGAGATAGGCGTAACTACGTTTTTGATGTAGAAATGATCCAGGGCGTGCAATGGGGTCCATAAAAGAGTTTTACCAGGCCTGAAAACATATTCCTTCGTGTACGGCATATCTGCCCTAGTACACCAACTATGCTACGGGCTGTATGTATATGAGCAAAATGTATAGGGTCTATGGTAGCTTGGTGACTTTCAAATCGAGCCAATCAAAATCGACTCGTATGGGTTTTGGCGTCGGGTACAGTTTGCCGAGCGTGTGATAGCGTTACGTGACTCCCCAATGGAAATAATATGTTTGGATAACTAGGATATGCGTAGCGTTGTGCGTGGGTGGTTGAAGCGGGCTTTGCCATGCAGAGTCGAGAGTCTGTTACTGTGGATTTGGTTGACAGAGATATGGATGAAATAGAAAGGATGATATATATGTATATAAAGAGAGAGAGAGAGAGAGAGAGAGAGAGAGAGAGAGAGAGAGAGAGAGAGAGGGAGGGAGAGAATAGCCGAAAGTCACTGAAAATTAAATTAATCACAGTCAGTCAGAGACCTACGCTGTTCGTCGACGGTAACGTAATCGTAATACTTGCCTGTTTGTATTTATTAATCGCCCAATAAGATACCCATACGCGCATTGCCTTTGGGAAATAATATAATTTTTTAATACCTTCTCTTTTTCTCTGTCTATCCTTTCCAAATCCCTGGACGATACCGGGTCATGATAAATCGCCACTGGTTTTAAGTGTACGTAAAACACGGCGGTACCCACTGTTCTAAAGAATTTTTAATCCAGAAAATTAGTAAAAATAATAATTTAATACCACCGGCCGACGTTGCATTCTACTCTAACGTACTTACGCGCCTCGTCCTGCTTCTCTGCAAAATCCTCGATAAATCATGATTACGCTTTTCGTTTTTTTTATTCCTGGTGTTTTTATACACCGATTTTTTTCAGCCTGCGTATATCTTTGTTTGTACTGGGCGAGGAGGGGAGAAACGGATATCTGAATGTTACTTCGTTAAAAAGCTTCCGAATGAAGGAGAGAATAATGTATCTGCACAAAATGAAATAAAAACAGTACATTTACTCTGCTGCATGATATCTTCTAATCGGCCAAAAGAGTTCCGATCTCGCAGAAAAGTCTGACTGCGTGTTTTACAGATATCCCGCATACATGAGATACGTAATATGTAGATATTTTGTTACTAGGCGATGCTCCTGCAGCAAATATATTTTCTGCATTACGTAACCATATATATAAAGACGTTATTGTTCGATCAGATTGCGAAAAATATTCATGAAAGAATAATTGATCTAAAGCATTTAGACGGATCAATTAATTACAGTGAAAAAATAATTTTCCGAGTGAAAGGATCGATTTTTTTATGAACTTTCATTCACACCTTTATTTTTCTAATCAACTAAAGAAATTCATGTTATAAAAACTGATGTTAATTGTAATGCCTGATTTTTAAGGAATCAAACTCTCATTAATTACATAAAATATGTAAAAAGTATACCTAAGTCACCAAACTTTGATTCCATGAACACTGCTTATTGCGTACCTTCGATTTATCTCCAAACTGCAAGTGGTCAATTATTTAATGTCGTAATTAATCTAAATTCAAATATTAAACAGTATCGGGGAAACCGAGTGTGACTGATTTCAAGTTATGTTAAAATAACGTTCAGTATGACAAAACTAACATTTACTATGTATTATGTCATGAAGTTCATATTGGTAACATATAACCGATAATTACTCTAAAACAAAGTATAATTACATGAATTTTCTAATAGTCTCCATTAATGGCGTGCAGTTATCTAGAACTAATATTACATTTCCGGAAATTATTTAAATTTCCTAATGATACTTTTTAGATGGATAATTATACCAGGATAATTGTACCACAATTCTTGCATTTCCAGGGTATGGCCGTGTTAGTTGTTGGGTGAATCTATGTGGTTATTCTACCAAATTAATTGCTCTCTTGCAAGCCATCACTTCAAAGAACGCTACACGAAAGAGTCTTAAAATTCGTGTATTAAGTTATGAATATGATTTTCGTTAAGCCATACAATTATTTCCACCTCTAATTATGAACATATTTTTATTTCTTAACCATGTATATCAGGTACCTAGGTAACTATAATAGGTATATGTTCAACGTTACTGCGATGCATATAAATTTCATTATGAAATCTACAAACGACGTAGACGTCGACGTTTAATCGGGTCATATTTCCTGGTAGCTACGACGAATGCCTTTATTACGATCCTTTAGAATTTTATTAATCTTCTGTCTATTTATTTGCTTTCAGGTGCAATTTTCGAGCAGGGTACGGATGAAGTTCAATCCGCATTCAAATTTGCAATGTTCAACCACAACCAGAACACTACGGGTCGTCGGTTCGAACTGCAAGCCTTTGTTGACGTGATAAATACTGCTGATGCCTTCAAGCTCTCTCGCCTCAGTAAGTTTGAACTTTCTGAAATGTAGATGAAAATGGGGATATACGCATACGTATATGAGTATATATATATATATATTGTATTTGATCAAAACATTCTGTCTCTGAAGAACCATGGAACGCTGGACAATTATTCCTCTCTAGTAAATATGTGGATTAATTTTATTACACGTGGAAAAGTTTTAGAAATTTATTTTATCATTTTATGCTGTTCCATATAACAATCCTATGTTAATGGAGTTGAGAGATAAACTTTTTTTGCAACTCAAGCAACGCGGAAATTCATGCGTATAAAGATCCTTTTGGTAATTTCTGTTCTCTAAAAGTATAAGGTAGATCCCATATATTCAAATATATATTAAATACCATTTTTTTCTTAAAGCCTCCCATTCCGCAGTACCCCTGCCAATATATTCTTGATTTTCTCATACGTACAAGTCATTATTTTATCGTAGTTGTCAACTACAGCGTCCATGTGTGGATACGTTATTATATAATATATCAAACACAGATTTCGGATATCTATACATACACATATGTATTTTAACATGGAATTTCGGGTCAGTCAGGAAAATACGTTATAATAGGCAACTTCAGTCTACAGCATGGAGCCTGATAGATTAGGAAGCGCTTCTAAGAAGGGTTGGACTGACTTCTTTTCAAGAATTTTCATTTATTTTCTTCGTGAGAATTTTTTGTATTTACTTAAAATTAATCCAAAAGTAGTTTTCAACATTCGAACGTGTCTCAAAATCCCACTACGAGGCGATTGGGGTGCTGAAAGTAGTGGGACTGAAAACCAGACCGCAGCACAAGATTCAAGACTTTACTGCAATCTTTGAAACATCTGTTGAGAAGGAACTATCACGTTAGGTACGAGGAGAACGTGCGACAGTCGAAGAAAAATCAGCGGGCCAGATAGAGCACGGATTCGATTAGGCGATCGTGAAAAAAGAATTGAAAGCGCCTAGTGGAACGTCGTTCCGAATTTCGGAACCCCATAGCGTCACTCACGGTACACCGTAGCTAAGAACAAACGGCTATGTTACAATTTGGAAACGAAAAAAAATAACATTCTCTATGATTGAATTTAGTTTTTCTTTCTTATGTACTTTCTTCTCTTTTGGAACAGTAGCAGGGTAGGCTATCCACTCACTGTTTGACAGCGCCTAATTCATGTGTGTTGACCAGTCGACCTTTTAAAGCCTTTCAAGTGAATCAGAGTCTTCTTTGTCTGAATTCACGAGAAGAAAAACTAGTTCGGAATTTGAAAAGAAAGTAAAAGAAAACCAAAGACTTCGTAGGGACGTACAAGATTCCGTTCGGTTGGTCAAACTTCAAATCACCGTCCATCTCGGACCTTTTGGCTACATGTAAAAGAGGATGGTTATATAATATTCACATTCCTCACTTTTCCTTTTTAAAATTCCACTTCTATAAAAAAGGAACGATCGTATTCGTGTTAAACCTTTCTTCTGAATAGAAGTCAGAATTTCATATTTCTGAATTGAACGAAGCAAAAATCTTTAATTCAATCCACGTAGTCAAAATTGATCTCGGCGTTTCAAAAACCCCTTAACCCCCCCCCCCCCCCACCCAAGTTATTCACATTTCGAAACTTCAAATGCTATCATGTTGCTCTCGTGAAACTTGTCCAAGTGCTATGAAGATTATCTAACTGTTAAACCATTTTATTATACCTATACCTATATCTCTATATCTTAGTTGAAAGAGACATTAGGCTCCTATCGCTGAGCTACTCTGATGAGAATTTGGGAGGACTCCAAGAGCGTGGAACTCGTGTGCGTTATAGTATTTAGTAAAGCTGCACTAATTGTATTAATGCTAGCCGATTTGCCGAGATCAAGGCCTCTGTTATAATCCTGTGCCAAGCCATGGACCACGCCAAATCTATTATGACCGCTTGAGATACACTAAGCATTAATGTTTGCCCAGGATGACTTTGGCATTGGCAAACAAAACAGAGTAAAGCCAGACACTTGTTTAATATGCAGTTATCGCATTAGCGTATCGTCCTCATGCGTGATCGCTGGCACTGGAGCCTCAGGCTGTTCAGAAATGATTTCCATTGAGGAAATGGCTGCTCAACCGGACTTGAGAATTATAGGAAAAAGATAGTACTCCTACGAGTAAAATTATTCAATTTTTATAATTAAAATGGAAGCGCAACAATATATAGTGTGAATTATATTCTTACAATGTAATTAAAATTGTTCAGGACAATAGTCGAAGGATTATTATCATGGTTTTTCAAAACTTGTCTTTTTGCAAAAGACTTAATACTCGTATGACGCGATCATCATTTACATTGTCTGGTAGCAAAGTTTTCATGGATAGTGGTAATTATTCATGTACACTCGAGTACTCCGTGATCTAACACAATGTAAATTAACATGTATGCTTATCTGATATCGTGCCAAATGACTTATTAAGTAATCTATCACAATGACGATATACCAAAGTGCTAAAATCGTGATCCAAGCAATGTTAAGAGTGACACTCATTGATTGATCGGCAAATTCAACCTACATTACTGGTATCACAAACGAATTACCGAACTAATGTCTATTTATTTTGTACCAAATTGCCAATTTGAATATCGATCATAATTCTATTCGTTCGCATTACACTGAAGTTTACCGTCAAATTCGATTATAGCTGTTGGCCGATTACGAATTAATCAGCGATCCACGATGCAGCGGGTTGTCACTACATGCCAGTTCCGGTTCCTCGTCATACGACATTTCGTGCGTAACGAATATACGTAGTAAAGACAGTTGAGCCGCATGAGTATTTAGACATTGTTTCATAGGCTTTGGGTAAAAGAAAGGATCGATATATCTAAAAACCATCAGGTACTAATAAAATCGTGTCATCGCGTTATCAGTGACCAGTGTCTCGGTCATCGTCACTTGTTTCCAGAGAGAGATCACAGCTGTAAGCAACAATTCTTATCGAGAAGGTGTATGAAATGAGTGTATCATCTAGCAGAAAGGGCATCGTAAACTCTTGGAATAGTTACCTGGCAAAATACATAAAATTTAATACCCAACCTTTCGACTTGGCGAGTTAGTGCCTGAACGGTAGACCCTGCAGAAGAAGTCAAAAGATGCCACCTTTCCTGGTAGTGAGCTATAGGCTACCCGAAGGCTCAGGAGGCCGATCGATCGGATTTGCAGGCGTGGTTGACCATAGACGCTGTTAGAATTGCGAAAGAAACGCGTCTAGAGAGTCTAGGAGTTACAGGTGGTGCTAGCTGTGGTCTCGTCCTGAGAATCGAACTGGGCCAAATCGTTCCCATCGCTGTATAGTATATAGATAGACAGGGAAAAGCCCACTCCTAACGTATCCCGAACAAGAAAGAATCTGACCAGTCTCCTTGGCCGGACCCCTTGAAGGTGTCAGCATCTTAGCGCAACATAATAGCTATCTATCATCTTTCACTGCATATCGTATAATATCCTGGTAGGATCCTCTGCCTCTGGTATCCCCTGGCTAGGGGTTGAATGTATATGGGAAGAGCGTTGCCAGCCAGGGGTGGCATAAATCTGCTGAGGGCTCCCCGAGGTATTCCCCTTTCTTCCAGGCCGTCTTCCTCTCCCTGCCTTACCCTTCCCAAGTCGCCTTTCTCATCCCCATCTTTCTCCTCATCCAACCCACCTCCCCCTCCCCACACTCACACCTCTCGCCGCGCTACGGCAAAGCAGACGCGAGATGAATCCGAAGGTTCAATTCCCGTCGGTTTATCCGACGCCTGAAGGTACGAGGCCGCATTAGGCCAGAAGAGGCAGGAGGCTACGCCAATGGGAAAAGATAGAGCTCTCTTATATTACGCAAGATAATTACATATTGACTATATCGACTTTATTGACTTCCGAATATCACGCTGAATTCAACGTATACCCACAGCTCGGAGACCGCGTTTCCCTCAATCTGAGAGAATCCCATGCCGAATGTAAATGATACGTAGGATTCGAATCTGGAGTTTTTTCCCTATAAACCCAATGAAAAATGCTCTTTGCTGGCATCGCGATGGGAATGCGAGCGACGTTAATGAGCACTTTGTGCGTTTGCCAGAGGGAAGTTTCTGTGTACACAACAAGAGGGGTTGATAGATGCCCCCATTAAATTCTCTTTACCTTTTATTTCGATGGCGGTAGCTATTCGCCAAGACTGCCTAAGGTATTGGTACGGACAACAACAAAGCCCTATATGTATTATAATCCTCTAGCTAAACTCATAAGGTTCGATCTGATCAGAGTTCCCGGCACTCTCGCACGGCTCGTTCCTTAACGCGAGAACTGCAAGAGATACAGCCGCAGGCGGGGCGTTTATTTACAGAAGTCTCGTAACAACATTATAGAAGATTCGAAGGAAACTCGAGAAGTACTATTTGTTCTTCTCAGGACGAGTAACGCGCTAGCAACACGTCATTTCCGATTGTCATTTCTCATCCTGCGTTCAAGCGCGTTCCTACCCTTCTGCCCAAATCGTGGCTCTCCTTCAACATTAACACCGGGAATCTCTCTCTGTCTTTGCCATTCGCTAAGTTCCTTTCGAGTTATATACACTTCCCGCTCTATAGTTATAAACGGACTCGACTCGTATCATCCATTCGTCGAGGACGTAAAGGCATTATGTTTTCGATTTAAAACTTTTGAATTAGATTGCAAGAACGGGAGGCCCTACGACGACGTGGTATTTAAAACTTTTGAATTGACTTTCGCCAGACGTTGGGTCAAGATTTCAATTCGTCGCTTGATTTTGTTTGCGACAGCGTCATCCTGATCAAGGAAAGGAACAAGGATTTGACAAGAATTGTATGATGTGTACGTGTACGATTGATGTATTAGGTGTATAAATTAATTCTCGGCCTTTTTTGCATAATTTAGATGTTTTTTTGCAAAAATGAAAAATTGAACAATTATCTAACCTTAAAAACAATCTCCATTACTTTCTATATGTTTCCGCCATCTCTCGGGCAACTGTCGAATCTCGCTTCGGAAAAAGCTTTTCTTTCTGAAGGTTGAAATTTTCATCCCGAAACCTTTGGAACCACTTTCTACATGTACTACAAGACACAGCATCTTCACCTAAGGTGAAAGAAATCAGTTTCTTAGTCCCTGCAGCATTTTTCTTCAGTTGGAATACGGAAAGGAGACAGAGTGCTTAAAATATTGCTTTTTGAATAATGTTGCTTTCATTACTGTTTTTCGATGTTATCGCGGGATCACTGTTAACTATTTACCTCATGTCAAAGCTTAAGGATGGCACTTTAAAGTTAGCCTACGGCGGGAAAAAATTAAAATTTGAATAGGTGCCGTCATTTATTCAATTTTGGGGTCTAGAATGAACTTGTATACCTAATAGATAAAACATAGTTTAATAACTCTACATATATATATTAGACAAAAATAATTAATCTGTTTGATTGCTGATAACGTACAATTTCATTTTAGCGTGCTCTTGAGAATATGTCAAATTTGCACTAAAACTCTACTAGCCGTAGCTGAAATTTGCTCAGAAGCATTTCATATCGATTCGAGATCGAATATCATGATCCGCTCTGAATAGGAAATGTCATAACGATGAAAGGAGCCCAGCATCTCTGAATATTGGAGTCGCAGTGCATATAGTGGAATGACGACGCTGATGTAGTTTTATTTGAGGGGTCGCGCTAAGGTGCATATATCTTGAGACCATCTAGAGGTTACTCAAGGTGTGCCGCGTAGCTAACAATACCCTTGAGGACCACCCTTAAACATCATCCCCTTTCGTGAGAATCGCCTAGAAGAAGCGAAGAGCGCTAGTAATAGTAACGCTCCGATAGGAAGAGATTGCGGGAGAGGAGGTGAAAAAAATAAAGAAAAATGATAATGGCCGCTGATATACACACGCGCGTGTTTTCAATGCATATATGCACAAAGTTATGTGGACTCTCTTGGGAATAGAGTTAAGGAATCGTACCGCATGTAATAAACATTTATTTTTATGCAGATGCACATTGCACTTTCGAATAGTTGTACGTAACACTATTTTTATCAGACATGGAAATAAATATACATAGCATATTCAAAAGAAGTAACCCTCGTTAACTTCTTATAACTGACACAATACACGTATTGTCTATAATGAGGAAAGAATGCTTGCGTGTACTTACATACAAAAATTTGATGAAGTTTTAGAGTACGCATGGAGCCCTAAATTATAGATAGTTGAAGTTGAGTTTGAGGGTGACTGGAAAATCAGGTAGTGAGTGAAATCTACAAACAACCAGACTCCAACTGCACTCGAGACTTCTATTTAACTCTCCCGACTCCTTCTGCGTCGTAACTTTCTTAATTTGTACGGGTTCCAACGCCATAATTAATATTGATGATTGAAAAGTGCTTGGCTTGGGTGATCAATTTTCATCGCTTTTAATAACCGCCTGGTTGCTCGTCGAGCAAGATTTCACTTCTATTTTCTCTTCTTCTTCTTCTCTTCGTCCTTACCTTTCGCAAGAGAAGTCGTTTATGCATGCAATTATTGTTTTGTTAAAGTTCGTTCACTTAGAAATTTTATAATCACCTTACTGAATTTGTTGTTTACGAAAATATAGGTTTCAGGGATCTATATATTTCCGTTCATAAAGCATCAAGGATTCATGTCGTAAATTTAAAAACTTTTTACTTTATAGTGCTCTTAAGGTAAAGACACCGTTAATCAGTGAGCATCTAGATTTAAGGTATAATAGTGATCGATGATTGGTTAACTGATTGGATATCCAACCTAGCGTACCGTTTATTATCAAATTTATTACTATTCATCGAATCGTTAGACCTAGCGGTACGTGAGGGTGGGTGGTTTCATAAGGTGGCGAAACTCGTTTGTTAAACTTAAAATTGATCCTACGTTCTATAGGGCGTTCAACTTATACGCAGTAAGACGTATAAGTCCGTAATTACACCCCGGTAACTACCAAGGGTGGCTAGGATGGTTAGATGAGTAAAAGGGTGGCTCAGGGGTGACCCAACGCTTTTCACGTAAAGCTTCCATAACGTTGGAACGCGCAGGCTACGCATCGTCAGCCACGCCCGATATTTAACTATTCGTGGACTCCAGAACGTCCCTATATCAGCAACCCACCTCAGCCCCACTATTTACCTCAGGATATTTTTCCACGCGGCGTCCACTTTACCTACCTTGCACTCATTACTCTCCACCGCGTCTATCTGTAACATGGAGGATCCTCGAGAAACACCTTGCTCCAGGCATAGACAGCATCCCTGGTACTAGCCTCTACCACCGCGGTCTAGGTAATTTATCATCATAACGAAGTCGATGACCGACGAGAGTCTGAGATTTTTTTTATTTTTACTTCGTCATCGTTACAGATCCTCCCCTATCCTCCTTCCTTATCCTTGTATCCATGAAATAATTTCAAAACTGTCCCACCATCATTGACTTTGCGCAGGCTTTGACTCTTGAGTCTCCTAACTGCGGGCGTATCGCGATTTCATCTCGTTAACGTGCATTACTTGCTTAACTACTCAACGTTAATGTATTCCTGTACGTAAGGGAAACTTTTCTAAAGATAGAGTATAACTATAGATACGGGTAGGTCGATGTATATAGGTAACCATGTATTTATTTTACATAGACTGTAACTTCTATACGTATTCATGCTCCTCCCTTCGAGGTTATCTTTCACTTTTTTATTTTCTTTTTTTCGTTTTACTCTTTCTCGTAACCTTATTCCTCCGGCACTGGTCATTCCTCTTTTTAACTCTTGGCATTTTCCTACAGCCACGTTTGCTGCTTATACTCATACACTCTATTCGCCGGCTAGTCTTGTTCTCGTTCTTGTTCTTCCAGGGGTTGGTTGGCTTTTTACCCCCCGGTCATTAGGACCTTGGACCGCAAATGTCTCCACATGAATTCTAATGCCCGACTCTGGAGAAACGGTAATCCCGGCCACTTGGCCAAACTTCGTGCTGTGAAACGTCCGGAAATTCAGCCTGGCAATGGGCTGAATTCCGTGCGAGCCGTGCTGGAACGTCAGCGCTTGCGCTGGGGACGCCAGGAAGTCTTTTGTCGTACATTTTCATAAGTTTGCCGTTAAAGTTAATTGGCCCGTGAATTTACAAACGGTACAAAAGACCACAAAGGTCGTACGTGAGCCGAATTGGAATGTCGTCCTGAAAACACAACGAGCCTATAGGCTCCGTAGCCGGAAAAACAGGGTTTCCCGTGGCCCGCTTAGGGATGTCCCTCGTTGGACTGACAATAACTCACCCTAACGTTTAAAGGGGTTGCGAGGCGCTTATATTGCTGCTATATTTGAAACTGTTGTTAATCGTCATTCTCTTATCGATAAACTTCTAAATGCGAGAAACGACGCTGGAATATATATCAAGATAATTATAGTATATATACGTATCGCAATATACCGATGCGATCACATTAGCATCCTCGTGACATATATTTCTAGAATAGCCTTAGTTCTTATAAGACAAATAGTAATGTGAGATATAAAAAAATTGCGTTAAAAAAAAGGAATAAATGAACAAAAAGTACGCTAAACATGCAATATCCAGCTGGTTCAAAAACAACTATCACCGTTTCATATTATCCTATAAGTTCTCAGAATTTAATGGAATCTTCTTTTTCTTCAAAAAAAAAAAAAAAATAAAAATAAAAGAAAGGCAAACCACAGTACTTCGATTCGAACAGCATTCGAAAATTCCCCAACTCCTCCTCCAGTCCCTTTGAATTATCTTTTTGCGGATCGCAAGCAAAACCCTCGTCTCAACGACACTCGTCCAACTCGTCGTCCTCTTCTTCTCGCACTTTTTTTTTCTTTGCCTTACTTCTTCTTCGACCTTTTCGTATTATTATTCTCTACTCGACCGTCGTAGGTCACTCAGACGAAACGGAGCTTCTTCAGAAATTCTCTTGTCATCTGACTACCAGCAGATATACGCATCGTCTATACAGTATCTTACCATAAGCCTACATACCCACGCTCTATACCTACCAGACCCACGTAAAATCAAATGCTTCGCGTAACAAGCACAACCTTAAAATATAACTCAAAGTAGGGTGGACCCAGTAGATATGTAAATAAGTGAAGTGAAGCAAGAGGGTGACTAACAATACGCGACTGAATAAGACAGGACCTTCCCCTGTGATTTTTCTACCTATCTCTCTGAAGTTTGAGCGTTTCTGAAACTGTTGACGAAGGCGGGAACGTGCTTTCGGGATGAACTTCCGCGAGATAACCATCGACACGAAGAAGAAATGAAAGAAGGAAGGTCTCCTTTTCTTCCTACGAAAAGTTCAGACTGACGTACGAGCTACCCCACACTGAGTATTCCGGATATGAGGGATAGTTTCTGTTATCGTGAGAGAGGGATGGTAGAATTTTTCTGAATTTTTATTGTTCCGTGTTATCGGCACGTATTTTTCCCGCTTCCTTGGTACGAGAAATAGTCGGCAAATTGCTGGTAGTATATAGGAATCATACAAAATACCCGAACTCGTCATGGGACAATTGAATGAGATTTAGCACTTAGTAAAATTTTTCTTTTTTGACAACTGATAGGAAACTTTTCTTTTTCCCAGGAATGAACACAACGTTATGAGTGAATTTTTATGAAAGAGCTAATAATTTGAGAACTTCATTATAAGAATATGGGAACTGATGAATAACCGTAGTATCGTTAATTCATAGGGATTTCTTAATAAACTCATTTTCCTGTCTGTTACCGTTAACTGTTTACGTTGGTACCTACTGGTCAACGTTGATCCAGTTAACGTATTTAGATAGGGTAAATTAGTCGAACCGATAGAAAATCGTTTACATACGCGAGAAAACATTCCACCAGGAAGCGTAAACGCATCAATTTCCGAATTGCTGAAAATAGAAAGAGCGACAAGTGCCGAGCGTTGCCGAAGTGAACGAGGGAATGTAACAAAGCGCGGAAACTTTTCTCCATAAAATATCGCGACACTTCGCGCCTTGGTTCTTTAACCCCCAACTCCTTCTCCCTCGTCCGCATCTGCCTGGAGGAGAGTGAAATTAAAACTTGCAGAGAAACTTTTCGGGGCAGGGTACTTAGAAAAATCGACACGTATTACTTCAACTTTTTCAAAGAATCTGCCGATCTTATCCACTCAAAGAAACCCGATGGTTCTTCTTTGTAATTTCAATACTCCTGGCCGTTATTTTCGGATTGACACGTGGTTGTCTATACCGACAAGAAGTAATTTTATGAATAACCTTATTAATTAAATTAATCACCACAGTGATGTCGATTAATAACATCCCGCTGATAACGAAACAGATTAATTTATTACTTTGAATTAATCTAATGATCTATCAGACAGTCTGTATAACATTTTTTAAATACGATTGTAATGCTCCAAAATTTTGAAAGACTGCAGAATGGAAATCGAACAGCCTCACAGGACTGAAATAATGAAAATTAAAATCTTAGAACGTTATGCTAAGCATTGTAAACTGTGTACAGATAGATCGTAAACTTACTAGCTTCTAAGATCTTCCGTCCTAGCTATTATCTGATACTGCCGTAAAGTACAGTGTATCTGTCATGGAATTTGTAAGCAAATCGGATAAGTTTGTCCCATTAAGTTAGTCGAGAGTAACAGAAATGAACGGTCGAAATTAGTTCTCAGACAAGCTGAAACAAAATACTTTTTCATTATCAGCAAGAGGGAGGTCAGTGGGAAACAGGGAGTGTGAGGCTAATCAGGCAGCATCGTCAACCCTTGTGGAAGAGAAGTCCTGTGGGGTTCCGAGGACAAGGAGGTAGTACGGGGGTGCGAGGTCGCTCCTTCCAATAGGATTAACCCTCGTCCTCTTAATCCTTTTATTGGTGTGGCAAATCCTGCGACAGGATACGAAAGGGTGTCCATGGACCCAGATCTGTAGCTGGATCTTTTGCGAAGGGACCTAGGCACGATTCAAAATACATCTCAAAGTTCGTCGATTGCAACCTAGACTATCAGAGTCGAAATTTTAAGCCTACAGTTGATCTCTAGGTTCTACACGAAGTCTCTTTTGCTTTTGTTCAACTTCCTGCTTTGAACCTGTACGTATTATAATTTTGGATATCAATCTATTTTAGACATTTTCCCATTGACTGAAAATGGACGACCACACGTAATTATCAAAGCTAATCAACAAAAACGGAGTACAATATTTGGATAGATACCGCTTTAAATTACCGTAAAGGAATTAATTCCGAATAAGAATAAATGTGTTTTTTTTTTTCTTATTAGGACCTATTTTGTAAGGTTCTTTAGAGATTCTGATTTTCTCCTACACTGAGAGAAAAGTATATAGTTGATTTAACGATTTTACATTATAAAAGAAATATAGAAAGGATTGTAATATTTTGTTTGAAGCGATGATAATATAATTGAATACACAATAATAGCAAAGTTATTTAAAACAGAATTTTCAAATATATATACAACAAGATGGTATATACAAAACTATTATATTTATGATTATTACTACTATAATTATTGGCGTGGGCTCAACAAAGTCTCAATTTATGGTTTATGCAACCATTTTTTCATTTTTTGGAATAACCATAAAATATAGACGTCACCGCAGGGAATTATATTTTATAGTAAGATTATCGTCAAACTAACTATATTTTTTTTAGTACAACGATATTTTTCTCTCAGTGTACTTTGCGTCTTAATATAGCAGAAATAGAAGTTTTAGACACTTATAAATTCAATGTGCGAGCGTAATTCTAATTAATGTTAGAAAAATGTCAGCTAAAGGTTTATAATTAAGAATTGGTCACCAGGTGTTGTATTGTAATTATTCGTGTACAATGCATCCGAAAATTAATCTCCAACTCCTATTTATAAATACGAGATCGAGGATCTCAATAAGATAAACATTTCAACTCGTACCGCGAGTTCCTTTTTTTAAACCTCAATCTGACACATTGGTTAATAACTGTCTATCTGAGGGGCAAAGTAGGAACACCATTCTGCTACATAAGAATCAACAGCGAATCTTTCGAACCTCAGAAACTCCTAAATTTGAGGTGGAGGATAGGCTCGAAATTTCAACTAGTATACAACAGGATCGATCGATGTCTTTTGAAAAATCGATAAAATCTAACCAAAACTCCCTTTACGGTTTTCACGCTCAATTTGCATCCCTACACTCTCAACGTAAAGTATGTACGAAGTATTGCAGGCTCCATTAACCTGACCCAAAAGCATTCTGAATTTATGCCAGTAAACGAATTTAACGATCCACCTTACCTAAATCCACCGATGAATATCCTTGATGTGGATTAGTGGGTATATCTAAAATAAATTCAAAATAAGGTCGCTAAAGTTTTCTTTATCGTGCGTAAGCGTTTTGGTAAGAGCCGCAACTTTCCTTTTAAGAATCTTAAAAAAGAGAGAGAGAGAGCAGTTTGTCGATAAATACGTATGAAGGCACAGCGATGAAAACTTTTCGTTCGAGCCTCGTAATCGTCCTTTGATAAAGAAAAGGGAGAAGTTGAAAAGTTGAGAATACTGAGTGCGAGCTGCGGTAGTGCTAGTGTAGAAGCGTTGAAGTAGACGCGTATATAGGAGAAAGAATGACTGTGGGTGCAGGTGGCCCAAGGGAAAAGAAGAAGAAAATGGAAAAGAGAATGTCGACATATACATATTTCAGAAAGAAGAGTGAGTCGGATGCTGAGTGATAGAGAGTTAGCTTTATATATACATATACCACATGTAAAAAGAATACCACATGTTCTTTTCGTACTTTAAAGATGGCGACAACGACGGTCCTAGCAGTACGTGAGCTTTTAGAGGTTCTCTTCATACTGTAAATCAAATCGATAGACAATAGCTTTAGTACAGATATGTACAGATACCTAAAGCAAATGATAATTCTGATATATTATACTGGGTAAAAAGTGTTAAACTATGCATCTCTATTTAAATACATGCACTCTCAGACTACCCTGTACTGTGGTATATATATCTAAAAATTCTAAATGTTTGGAGATATGCAAGTTCAGAATATCTCTGAGATCTCGGATGCTGTAACGAAGGATGTACGCAAGAATCAAACTGGTAGAAATAATGTCCTGGTCCATGTGTGATCTCATACCAGCCGCAAAAGGATGTGAAGTCCTCGCACGGCCGAACTTACAAATCCAATCTTGTCCGTCGCTTCTTCCTATCCACCCTCTGGTAAGGTCGGTTAGAAGGGGGATGCTGGCCTCGGAGGAAGGAGCCGCGCGAGGTTATCCGAGTCCGATAGGATCTGAATTTAAAGGTGAGTCATTTATCTTGGAAAAGAGAAACGAAGGAACGAACGAACTGGGACCCAATAGGATATAAAGGGTAAAAGAAAGAAAGATTAAGAAAAAAAAGACTGTCATTAATGATGAGTATATATACCTATTTAACACTACGCGTTAAAATATTTTGCCATTAGGTAATAATTAATCCTTCTCTTGATTTTCTTCCACAAGATGTACATTTTTCCCTGCGCTGTTCGTAATGGAAGATATCAAGTAGACCCATGCTTTCTTGAAAGAGATGAACGAAGTTTTCTAGCGTGACTCTCAGCGACGAACTTTCACCCAAGATTCAAGCAAGTTACCCCACGTTGCTTGGATATTAAACGCTCCACTACCTACGCTACTAATATCCACCTATCCCACCCCTGCAGCCATTCAGGGCGCGATGAAAAATCCCGCGAAATTCAAACTCCGATTTCCGCCTTCGACTTTTAGTACCCTGCACGAAGATCGTTTTCACGCTCCAAGAGAAAATCCTGAGGATGAAAGGAAGGAAAATGAGTAAAAAAGAAAATAAACCGCGTCCAAGTAAAAACCCGAGGTCGAACTCCAAGTTTAACTCCGCCAAAATCAGGATGGAAATTAATACTATCGATTAAAAAGTCTTTTTGAAAAACCAGTCAATTCACTTTCTTTTTTCTTCTTCTGCACATTTTTGAACAATAAAACATATAGGTATCATTAGCTAGCTCGTGTGACGCAGTACAGTGGGTATATGCTTCCATGATAAGATCATAGTCCCTTGCTTCCAGCGTGCAGTGCTTCGGTGCAGTGCTGTGATCAATAAAGTGCGGCTGGCACCCTGTAGAGCTTCTACCTCGGCGTAACCACCCTCTGATTCTCCACCCCGATGCACACATACCACGTATCTCCCACACGATAGCAAAGAGATCCTTGTTTGGTAAGACTCGTTTCTATCTTGCACCGTTCTATCTTTTTATCTACAAGGATGAAGCCATGTATATATAGATATATAACGATCGCCGAAAACCACTGATACCAGTGCAACTAGAGAACTGAATCCTTACAAGACCTCCTTTTCACTTGATAATTCGAAAATCGTAATCTTAACGTTGAGTTTCTCCAGGTTTATCTCGCTTGTTAGTGTTTCCGCTGCGGATCAACTCGTTTAATTTAATTTTCACGTAAGGAAAGATTATTCACTGAATTATCATGCTGAATAAAAGCAGGAATGACAGCTAGGAGTTTATTATCCTAGAATTGTTATACTTTTTTATATTAATTTTTTTTAATTTACGTATTTTCACTATTTTGTTTCATCTATTTCCTTCCTGAAAAAACGAAAAAAAACGTATCCGGAAGTTGATGAAAAGGCTGGTAGTTTACGTAGGCGCCATCTTCACGTATCTTCTCCACTGCGTATACAATTCTTCCTCGAAGAAAATTCACGCAGTCGTCCACGAGGCTTCGCAAAGTTAATGGCGCCCTTGGTATTTCAATTATGCGATAACGCGACAAAAGCTTTTGTTTTTACTTTAATTAGTGCTTACTGGCCATTACTACGACAATGCGCCGCCACGATCAATGGGTTTCGGCGACATGAACAAAAATTTAATTCCGAAACATACTGCAGCTTTGTTTCGATCATAGGAGGAAACGTACGTATATGGATAGGGACGACTACGTGGACGCTCGAGAGAAAATTGTAATTGTTCCCAGCCACGTTTCCGCAGTCGAGCGAAATTACTGGTACAGTCTATGAATAATTCGATAGCGTTCAATTTAATCGTACGTAGTTAACGTAGTAGCTGGGTGTAGCCGAACGAGTCACGGATTTATCGATACGCATCAATAAATGTCCTTTTCTGACGTTAATAACGCATTTGATATAATCGAAAAATAAAAAATAACGAGCTCCAACGCAATTATTGAACACAATGCGTCATAACTAGTAAACTCAGTGCATATACATCAATTTCTATGGAAATTATTATACTTGTAATCATTCACTGTCAGTCACAACTAATTACCTAATTATCATAATAACGAAAATTTCATATCTATCTAATTTGCACTTCGCCTATCGTCAAAGTGGTTTTACACCGATTTAAATTTGCCATATGAAATTGTTCTCAAGAGTCAGTTCGATAACGATGCCTTTTATCATTTTCTCATTGTTACATATTCTTCGTGATAAGGGTGTTCTGTAAATGATATATATTTTGCAATTATCACTTAGAATTCATCTACGATTCAACGTTTATTCGACGCTTGACGATCGTCATTACTTCAATTTACAAATGAAAGCCTGACGTTCAATTTCAGGTATTCTCATCGCGTTCATTTCAGGTCTCCCTTTTTTTTAAATGACTGTACGAGTACACAGGATTATCTCGGTGATGCATAAAATACGAAACAACGCTGCGGACCACGTGATATAATATATAGAACCAGCGGACCGATGCTCTTGGTGCAAATGTAACTGGCAAAATTTGAGTTCATTTCGCGTACAACTGCATACGCTCGTTACGCAGCGTTGCTAATTAGCAAATTAACGCACCAGTACCGATTCTTCCCTTATAATTGGAAAGAGAATATTTATTTTCAACTTCTGGCTCTTTACTCGTATCGACGAGTGTATGTACAGTTTAATTGACTGGAATGGTCGTATATTTTTTTTAATGATCTCAAGAAAAGGATTGTCAGATTATTTTTTATAGCAAAGAAAAACCAAATAGGCACGACTTATAAATATATATATATATATATATATATACTGTAACCAATACATCCGAAGATATTCGCATCGGGGTAGTAATCAAATCCCGCTAAGCCGAGTAACCTCAAACATCAAATAATAAAAATTCTTAGGCATTACGACGCCCAATTCTTCCGTATCTCTCAGGCCTTCTGGCCCACCGCTGACGGGTATATAAACGGCGACGTTTCGCGATTCGGGCATTCTATCACCTGAGCTTACCTTTACTAAAGCAACGAGCAAACCGTCTCGGGCAAACACTTGTCTCACTTGGCCACAATTTATAAAGCTACTTCTACTCTTGTAATTGAGCAAACCGTCTCGGGTAGAGAGCAGACCGTCTCTTCTGCCAGATAGAATCAATTTCAGGATTTCAGTTAGGCTGTCACTTTGACAAATTTGATCACTGTGCCGCTTCCGCTATACATGCCAACATAACTTCATTTAAAGACCTGTACAACTGGCTACTCTGCCAATGAGACTTTTTTCATCTGGCCGAGATAGCGACGTTGTTTTTGAAAGGACCACGTCTACCTGTGATCACGAGTACCCTAGTGGAAGACTGCTCAACAGCAACAACGCTTATATTTTAATGAGTCAACTCTGTAATCGAATTCTGCCCTTCGGAGGCTGCTTTCAGACACGATTCCATATTTTATTTTTAAAATCACAACATTAGCCAAGATAGGATAACAAGAATAATGGAAGAACCTGTTATTCCCGTTCCCAATAGACTTATCGTGTAGATAACCCGCGTCTAATCATCATATCGATACAACTGACTTTCCGATCACTAATCTTCTGTAAATACTATTTATAATAACTGCTATTTTCCTCAGGCTGGACCTACACTAACCCTCTCTGTATTCCGTTGTAGGACAATATACTTTTCTTTTTTAATTTGTAAAAAAATGTCGCTTTTATTTCTTTTGTTTCGCCTGATCTCTTTTCTAAATTCCTAACAGGCGATTCTGGCTCGAATCCGCTTCTTTGGCACGATCCGGAGTACCGCATCGTGCGAATAAGGTTACGATATATATATTTTTAATTTTCTAAGAATAAGAGCTTATTTTAAGATATTTCGTGAAATACTTGAATTCTTGGACACGTTCAAACTCTATGTCAAGATCAAAATGTTCTATCTAAGGAGCAGTTCTTTTTACATCGGTGTACTACATTATATATGTATATGCAGTATATATATAAATTTCTCACAATCTACGCTGTCAAATGTCGTACTCGGATTCGTGCTATTTTTTACAGGATTCTCGAAACTACGTCGGGAACGATAAGAAAGTGGAGAAACGGGTGTAGAAGGTAGAGAGGAGAAAAAAAGGAAATAAAAAACAGTGCAGGAAAGCAGCTAGGGAATAATATCACTTTTCCACGGTTTTTCTTCAGTGCTTCTTTACGTTTCTTTATCTGTATAATATCTAAACCCTGTTTTCACATATTTTCGTAAACGTCACCAGCACGTACGACTATATGACTGTGCTTTATCCAAATATTGCTTCAAATTGCTTATTCCGTGCGAAGAATTACTTCAGTCATTTTCGAGCATTGAATATCTACGCCTACTCTGCTTTAAGAAAATTGATCCAACATACAAAAAAAAGTAGTATCTTAATATCCGTATCGATCTTGATATTCCTTTGAAACGTACGATTTCTCATTAGCTGGGTAGAAAAAAATTTCTTTTCTTAAGGACACTTTATGAATGTAGAGAAAGCCGCACCAAGTAGGTACCAGTGGAATAGCGAGACGACGTCGCGACCGCTCTTAGAATTCCTGGATGTTATTACGCGCGACACCTATAGCACCCAGAAAGAATAATGGCTTCTTCCTGACTCGAGTCGTTGGGACGAAAAGTCCCTGAGGCTTGCGGCGACGACCGAGAGGGCTGTGCAGACAACGAGAATAGGGCAGCTTCCAAGTCATCGATCCCCTCATAAAAATGCGCCACGGCAAAAGTGAAATCTTCGCAGTGGCATCCAGATAAATGGAATTATAATCCTCCCTCCATAGCCACGTTCTTTGTATTCCTTTTGGGTGATATTAATGTCAGTCTTCCTTCTGTCCTTTCTGTCGATACCCACCTTATATATCGTCCTATCACATACGTATATATAAAATACATATCCCTTATCTGAAACAGTAGATATGGGCAAGACAAAAGAAATGATTATTATTCTCAAAATGTACTATCGTGCACCTGTATATTATATATAATACAAAAGCTGCCATCGACCTGTAAAATAGCTCGAAATTACTAAAACTTTATTTCCTAGTCAAGAAGTGACGTGTGAAGGGGGTGTGAAAAATTCCTGATAAAGTTTAATGGTATTAATGGATCTATGTCTAAAGGGAGCCATGCACAGCTCTTTGTTAAGGGAATAGTAAGAACCCGCGTGATAGGATAAGTTACCGGGTTAAATGACTTATGAATGCTAGTTTGAATTAGTTATTTCACTGTTGCTAAATACCTACGATATCCCCAGGTTCCTGACCTCGTTGGCAAACTGTTACTTCGGGAAGGCCATAGTGGCAGTTGCAAACCTGAAGCGCTATCGTCTTTTGAACTAATTTATATTCGCCTGTATACCCTTGGATTATAACGTTAAGTCATTTGTTTATATATACTTAGTATTTGATTACTTTTGCTAAACAATATTTTAATGACTGTTGTTTCAGTCGTCACTAGGTATACGACACTAGTCTTGTCAGACTTCATGATACACGATCAGATATTCTGGACAGTATTCGCCATTTTTATATCTATTTCTATACGTTTCTATCTATCTATCTCAATATAACTCTGAAAGTGCATTATATGTTCGACATGTATTATTCAATGTGTACGAGGATCCAATAGTGCTTAGAGGAAGCAGAAGATCTCTTGCGTGAAACGTATAGCCGACTTCTTGGAACTTGGGTCGAATACTTGGATGTATTTTATAAAAGGTCATTTGTCTCTATTGCTTATAAAGAATATTAACAAGAGTCCTGTGAGAACGATGGCTCCTTTCAAGGGAGTGCGAAAACTTTTAAGGTTTGTTATAACGATTGACATGATTTAAAAACGATTATACGTACTGGGATATGTTGGATTAGACACCGCAGTAGAATTACGACTGTTAGCTCAGACTTTGTCGGATATTAACTTCCAGGCAGTTTAAGATACCCAAGTTAAGTAGATTCCATACTGTGACGTTTCTCATGATCATCAAATCCGTCTCTGATAATAATCATAAAATTAATAATTAAATCTCCTTGTACAAATTAAATAATAAATTTTTAAATTTTAGCTCTAATGATATTTCATATCACTATGTGATACAAAAAACAAAATTTAGTGATCAGTCACGGGTGTACCGTAACGGTTGCAGATGTTGTAATACGATTCAAGAAAATTCTGTAAAGGAAATAGGTAATGTAATCGTAGTGGGATTTCTGACTGAGAGTTCGTTATACGAGGACTGCAATGGAGAGTAAATCGGCTTACCGTGAGTACCACTACGGAGAAATCGAAATGAACCTATACCTAATCGATGTGGTCCATCTCGTGAGTTTCCGCCGTCGAAGAAAAGGGAAATTGGCTCGCGGATATATCGATCTCTATCGCGCTCACGGCTAATAGCTGTACTGCTCTTTGAAGGCATAACATCAAGAGCACGGTAGCAACAGCAGCAACAACATTGCCACCAGCGACACGAGCAACAGCAGTAGCAGCGACAACAGCAGTCTGCAACAGTGCGCAAACTTTCCCGGCGTCATTAGCACAGCACTGCATTAACCATGGCAGTATATTGCCCTATATAATAATGTACGATAACTTGGTTAGTTAGTGCCAATACAGAGTCGATAGTCCTGCGACCATCTGCTACCTCTTTTGCAACCCTCGTACCTACCTACCACCATCCTGCCCTTCGCTGGTTTAACCGAATCGTTATTGCTTAAGAGTCCATGGAATATCTTACTATCTATACTTGCATTATTAACCCTTATATATAAAGATATACATATCGGTATATAGTATGCCATAGTTATAGCTCTCTGGCTATTCGGTATGAATGAGCATATAAACTTTGGGTATATCGCGAGAAAATAATTGTTATTCTCAATATTATAGGGGGTGGTTTCGGATTATTAAATATATTAATTGTGAGAATATACGAAGTGAAGACAGTATACAGGTTATGTGGTAAATCGATACGGGGGTGTACTCGTAAATTATACTGGGAGAAATTGCTGTCGTTTCGAATCCTAGAAGGGGATGACAATTTTTGGCAAGAGTTTCTGGTCTTTCCTTCGAGGAACGGAGGGGTGGAAACGACTTGGGCTGAGACTGAGTGATTAATAATGAGAAAAACGGTAAAGGGCAGGCTTGACCAAGGTACGGCATATATCATGGTGGCCCATTATGCTTATGAATATAAATGCACCCTCGGGGTCCACAATAAATGCTTCCACTGGTACAACCCGGCGATCTCTGCATTCTGCTCTTCCTCTGTTACGTCTACGCTTATTTATGTACGTATGCGCGTGTGTGTCTCTATTTCCATGACTCCGCCTCGTGTTCACTTTCTGTCGGGTGGTGGCTCACGTTGGCCACGCATTACGAAACAGAAATAAAATGACTTTTCGGCGTAGAGCCCGACATAAAAGAATAATTAAAATGAAGTACCTATCCTATGCATAATTTCTGGAATATTACGTAGGGAATGGTAATGACAACGAGAATATTTAATATGCTGTGATGTCTTTGAAATTGAACCTTTGAAATGGATGCTGCTGGTCAACTTCCTGATAATAATTTCAAAGAACCTCTTTGAACGAACTTTCGCGACTAAGCGTGGTTTTTCGTAATTATCTTGTCCGTTTAAAATTTCTAACTTCTTATTGGCCGTTTATGTTTGGTGCATCGTTTACCGGTTGCCTGAAACAGGTGATCAGCCTTTAAAGTTAAAAGGGTATTACGAAGAGTATAAGGAGAACCTGTGACTGGATATTAAATTGGCGAAGCTTTTTAACCCACGTGAACTTTCACCCATGACCTTTTATATGTTAATGAAGGAATTTGACGATGGGGTAGAAGGATTCTAAAAATTCTTATTTTTCTACATTCAGTCGTCTAAGATTATAGAGATTATATCGTAATCGACTTAAGTATAATAAGTGAGTTTGGATTTGAGTTATAAAACGCTTAGCCAGACCTAAAATACGATCGTAAAAATAAATATCGTTGGAGACGTCATAAATTTCGTTTAAACGAAATCGTCGGCTCGCAACGTGTATCCGGATCGTTTTCCTAAATCTCAGCCGAATGGTATTACGGTCAGCCTTATCTTATTTAATATCCCAAAATTATATATAATCCAATTCCAATAAAAATCCACTGTATAACTACCTATTACTAAAAAAGAGCGATCGGTCAGTCACTTCCCAGCAATGTTACGACTCTATCGCTAAAATTCAGTGCTTATCGCCGATATATCTATATTGCGTAACAGAAGCAGGGAACATTGTATTTAAACAAAAAATATACTGTCATAGGCGAACTGAGAAATCGCACAAAAACTTTCATACAGTATCCGTAAGTTTCTTGCGTCAAATTGCAGTAAAATTTTGAAACTGAAACAGCTGCTCTTCATGCGTAATTTGCCTCATTTACATAGGATGCCCTAACTTGCATAATGTGTCTGCCTAGTGTGTATCCTTTCTATGGGGATTGTAGTACATTGCATAATCCACAGGTTTGCACGTGTCAACATACTGTAGCATAAACACCGGACAGTTCGTAGGTAAAACAAGCTTTTAGTAGGCAGGTAACGCAGACAAACACAATGAACTTTTATTCACAAATATGTCTGTGCAAACAGCGACGCGACAGGATGGAAGTCGTAAGGGTTGATATTTAATAACGAATGGTGAAAAAATCACCAACGACTTCCGCTGTCATGCTAATTCGTGTCGTATCGAAAATTATTTTGTATCTTTTCAAGCATCTTCTTTGCATATCTTTTATCAAGCTAATTCCTCTGTTGTCACTTTCTCAAATATCTCTTCATTTTTTTGCGCAGTTTGCAGTCAGTTCAGCAGGGGTGTTTTCTCTATGCTGGGTGCAGTCAGTCCGGATTCCTTTGACACGCTTCACTCGTACAGCAACACGTTTCAAATGCCTTTTGTCACGCCATGGTTTCCTGAAAAGGTAAGCACTTTTTCATACTTTTGATATTGTTCGATGTAACAACCGAATCGAAAATCATGTCTCCGACAAGTTCAGCTGTCTGAGAGCAATCATTGTTTTGTGCCATTGCCAATTAAATATCAGTTTCAGTGGTTGAAGCTGCAAATTCAATAGCCAAACAGCTAACAAGGTTCTGATTAGTATCGTATGTTTCGGAAAATGTACGGAATTTCTGATTTTGAGATTTCCCATGTATGGGTTATCAAATAATAACTTTGTCATAATTTACCTGTGAGAGAAGTGACGCTTGGTCGTGGATTGAGAAAAGTTGCTTGTTTTCTCAAAATATAATAGTACAGCTTGACATGAAATAACATGGGAACATACCTCGTCATTTAGAAATTAAACCATTCGTGTTAAGCTCGTGACGCAATTTCCCACGCCATTTACTTTAAGATCTAATGATTACTCGCAGTACACTTTAGTATCGTTACACGAAACGTTCCATAAAATGCGATTCGCATCGCGTTCAGCACATACGTATCTCTCTAAAGTTCCCTGGTTGCGCCTATACTAGCCTTCTAATAATATATCGTAGGTATAATCAATGCCTCTATTATATATTTTAGCCCCGCCGCATAAAACACGTGAGAGTGTCTTTTGTATACGTGATAATTATCAGTCTTCAAATAATTAATTATTATACAATTCTCTGCGGTGTAAAATATGTAGTTCGCAGCCACAACTTTGCATTATTTACCTCATCTCTGGTAGCCATGGAAATTTAAGTTTCGACCAGTCAGATGTACAATCGACAGATAACGTATGTCTACAGGTATCTATTGGCTCCAATAAAAGAATTAGTTGACTGTCTACAATCAATAACGTATACATTTTCTTATTGATACGACGTCTGTCTAACGCGTTATCAGTTTTTGTGTTATGCCATCTAAGCCGGCTGCTTATCGCGCACATTTTTGTTTCTCGTAAAACCAATTTCCGCAATGAATTGGCCGATCTGCTAGATCGAACAGGAGCCTCTTTGTAATGCGATAACGCCATTATTTTGTAAAGAGCTCGATGCACTTGACTGTTCAATCAATCCGTGGGACGTAGCCAGATTTCGCATTTTCCAATTTACATTTCCAAACGAATTTGACTAACCGAATTTATTTGCGGCAGCGAATTACAACGATTCCATTGTTTCTAGTATATAGTATGGTATACAAGTATCTATTGCTATATGTAACACCTGTACGATGTTACTGTAAATATACTGATTTCCGCATAGGAGTATCGTTTAATCCACCATCATTTAAAAGTTTCTCTCATTCGAATCAAGTAATTTACTAACTATAAACCATATACGTATAAATATATATATGTGTATACATAAAATCCAAAATCAATTAATTTATTTTCGAATTGACACAGGTGCTTACTCCCTCCTCTGGTTTCCTGGACTTTGCGATAAGCATGCGACCGGATTACCATCGCGCTATCATCGACACCGTACGATATTACGGCTGGAAGAAAATCATCTACCTCTATGACTCCCATGACGGTAAGTCTCACCATATTGTATATAGTATAAGGGTCTCTTCATACGTAACGATACCAGAAGATAGCATCGCAACCACTACCATACTGAGGACGTGTCTGGTCTCGAGTCCCTCTTTTCTCTTCCTTCTTTTATGTCTCACGAGACCAACTTTCTTCCGCCAATATTATAGGTAGCGAACGACCGTCCGCCATGCTCGAACCAACTACAGCCTCGAATTTATGCAACTGGAGCACAACTTCAGGGAGCCAACTTCACGGTTATACATATGGCTCATGGTTATGATTATTACCGGTTGCACTTTTCTCGCTGGTGCACCAGCAGTAACCTATTGGAAATATACGTTGCATTCGTTCTGGTGACTATTTTATTTCTTACGTAAAAAAAAACAAGAATTTTTATACCGAATTTTCGAATTTTTTAACTATTACGCATACCTAATATAATACAACTCTACTTACGTTTTGCACGTTTGGCTTCGGTTAATGTTATCTGTGACAGTGAATACCATACGGACGTTTTATGACGCCATCCTTCGTAGACATAATCTTGGAGGGCGGTGGGGTATGTGCGAGGAGGGGAGGCGGATGTCTTATTTAATGAGCCCTAAAAAGTGAATAACTGAGGGAATAATGGGACTTATCGCTGGTATACCCTTAACGCTCTTGGTTCCCGGCGTAATGACGACCTATAGGGTTACTGGAGGAGTTTATCATGGGACAGGTTACACGTATTTACGGCAGACCAAATCATTCTCACTTTGCGAAATTGCTACTTTCGCGAGATAATAAATTTTTGCACCTACGGTTACGTTGATACGGAAGCTTCTTTCATTTGATGCGTATACGCTTTGTATTATACTCGTGTATAGTTGTGGCGAAGGAAAATAAATACTAGTTTAGTGACTATCAGCAGTTCGTTCTGATACGGGCAACTACGTAAATAGAAAATTTGTGATTGGTACGGAGCAATTTAAACTTTTTATTCGAAAGCATTTCGTACGCACAATAGAACCCGCA
Organism: Trachelus tabidus; assembly: GCA_030142655.1. Taxonomy (NCBI): domain Eukaryota; kingdom Metazoa; phylum Arthropoda; class Insecta; order Hymenoptera; family Cephidae; genus Trachelus; species Trachelus tabidus. The sequence goes on from JARQTI010000706.1 coordinate 826,323, forward strand.
AGGTACCACGCGTGCTGCTCGTGAAAGGACTATTCGGTCACGAAGTTGTAAGTAAAATTTAGGCCTAAAAATTGATGTACGTGATGCACGGGAAGTGTATAAGAATAATATGGGAGTCTTAATTTGGAATGGCAAAAATAATATACAACGAAATAATCAGTTTTATAAAAATGATAATTTTCAGAGCTTAGGAGATCCACGTCATAGCTTTCTATGATTAATAATTTTTACTTGGGTAATACTACATTTAAAAATGGTCTCACGATATTATACGATTGTCTCATTTATCGAAAGTACCTCCTCCTATAGACTCGAAGCACTTTACTCATTTCTACAATCTCGATGTCATTCTCTTGGGAAATATATTGTACGAACCGTTGACGCTCTCCGTTGCCACGGACCCCAGCGGCACAATGAGAATTTACACGTCAAACATCATTTCCACTAATTATGTTTGAGCAAACTAACGTTTTCGTGAAACACGAGATCAGCTCTTGACTAAAGCCACTTGATTCGTCGATTCTTAGTAATTAATCAAACTTCTTAAGAAATTGTTAAGCATCGCAATACCAAGATTTTCAATATCAATGATGTAGATAGTGACTTTCAATTGACATATATTTATCGTAGATCATAGATACAACAACTCGATAAGTTTTCAATTTATTCTCAAGCCCAACTGTAGATCAGTTAATTATAATTTAAACCAAAAACTTAAAAGTTACATGGTAAAGAAAACTCTAGCGAAAAATCAGATCCGAAATGTATATCGTTTCGGCTACAGCTAATAAAACTCATTTAAACGGACAGACAGTGAAATCGATTCGAGTTCTTTGATGAAGTTCAATAAGACATAGCTGAGAGCGGCGATGAAATTATGTTATGGAAATAGAACAGAGATAATTACCAAATGCAAATGCAAGCACGTGTCTGGAATATCATTGAGTCTATATATTTTCGACTCCTCGTCGCTTCATTATCGTAACGCTAATAAAGACGAGAATGTGATAAGACGGCGGGGTGAGGGGGGGGGGGTTATCCACACGAGATATTGGTTTTGGATATTGATTAGAGCCGATATGAAAAATTGTACAAAAATTGACAACCAACGGACCTTCTTAAAAAAAAACCTTAAAAAGTCCATATACTCGTAAAATATTTTACTTTATAAGAAAATCGAATATTAATCCAAAATAATATTTTGAATTTAATCAATAATTCAAAATGACTGTGTATCAGAGTATGGTAAGGATAGTTAACAAAAATCAATTACTATCTCTCCAATTATCATATTTATCTGTCCACTCGACAGTTAAAACATATACATTCGATAATCCTAATTAGACATAAATCAAATGGGACATCAGAATCCGTAATAAGTTAATTCTTCGGTTATAAGGTTATCTATTGTACGATCTTAAAAGAGGGGCACGTATTTCTGTATCTAGCTAAATCTCATTATGAAAGAAGTAAAGGAGCCATGAAGAAACGTGGTATGGGTGAACATGGTCCATGGAAAATACTTATACCGTTATAAGAAAACCATTACTCGAAGCTTCGGTTAACCTGATTGCTTACTACTATACGTTCCGCTAATGGAGATAAATAAAGCCGACGCTCGTATTTCTCTCGTGCAACCATACCGTGCAGCTTCTTTACTCTTGTCTTCGAGAGTAATGTTGAAATCCGCAGAATGCGTCACTCGCGGGACGACAAAACCTAACCCAACCTAGCATGAACAATCGATGCATTATTTCCTTCAGGTTTTAACCAAAGCACTCGTGACGATTATATAAGGAAAATCAAAATAAATCATTAGAATATCCAAAACACGTAACAACAATTTCGTTTTGGCGTTTCCCAATAATTAACTAGGAAAATAGAAGTAAAGGAATAAAAAATTGTATTTACCTGAAAATTACAATTTACGTTTTACGCTTTCTACAGATCTTACGAATGCGAAATATGAAACTACCTGTATTGCCTGAAGACTTTGATTACTACAGAATCAAGTTATCATGTGGAAATCTAATACATTCGCTCGAGAAATATTTCCAGGGATAATTATACGTGGGATTGCGTGGAACGAATGGGATTCCTTAGAAAAATGAAGAAAAAATATATTCAAGGATTTCGTGTAATCGGGTAACCGCGTTTGTTCAGGATTTTCAATGATACTAGTATGTGCATTCGTGACTGTAGTATTTAAGATTTAGGACAGGTTTACAATTTTCACATATATTTATGGATGTACCGGTATTAGGTATCATAATATTATACGCGATATGGATGAGTAACTACGTTCATAACAACTAGAATCAACGTATCTATATATGATTGCATTACATAATATAATCGGTGTTAACACAACAACGTTTCAGCATATTTTACCAACAAGATCCTATTAGTTGTGCGACAGACGTAAAGAAGTTTGGATCTCACGTTATTTTCTTGTGTATATTGAGTTTGTTTTTGTATAACTTTGTGTGTACGTTTAATAGATAGCAGATATAGTGATACCATTAACGATACTATTATTTTGAAAAAAGTCTGCGCGATTCCATCCGAAGGCCATGCGAGTGTATCTTATGCATTTAGCGTCATCGATATAAAATTCACACATGCGATTCTTAACAGTGAAACTGCTGAGGGATTGTGTATTTGTTACTGTTATGAACTACGTGCAACATTTTTGAACTTCTATATAGTTTATGTTAAATGATCGTTTCCAATTGTGAAAATACATATTTGCATTCACGCACTTTTATGACATTTTTTGCGATGTTAATTGCGATAAAACACAGTCATATGTGTCATAAAGTTGTGGTTGAAAACGATATACGGTGTCAGTTGCTAGGCTTTGCAGTACCAGGACGATACAGTTTGTTATAAGCTGAAGCCACACTGTGCAATAGTACAATTGGGAAAAAGTTTTGACAGTCAATGGTGTAAATCGAAAGATAATATTTCTTTTAGAATCGCCGCCGTAACTTATTTTCAATACACATTTAACCCGAATGTTTTTGAACGATAAAACTTTGTAAAACGGACCTGGGACAAATCCAATTGACCGTGCTGCATAACAGTGCTAAATCCTTATGGCAGGTGTGGAATGTAGCGGAGAAAATTAATCCGATCATTTAAGTTAGTTGCTTCGTTAAAGTACTATCCAGAAGTTAGCCCCGATGCATATAAATTGCCAAAATTACACAACTGTCTCGTTCGGATAGTACACTATCATCTTTTATCCATAAACCTTGTGACTAGAGATTCGCACTAATCCTTGCATTGCGTAGAAAAATTTAAGATCGGGATCAACCAATCATTTCTGAAAATTTTTCGCTGACTATAATTTTGACGTATAAGAGATAAGTTAATTTGAAAAATGTATAACATTTTTTTCACCGATAACTATATCCAAAATTTAATGATATTATATATTGATCAGTTGATACTCTATTGTTAAGGTATACCGATTGTTAATCCCCCGTCGATACTAGTCTATCACGTATTGAAAACGATACGCTTCGGATTACTGGTTATCGATAAAACTCATCAAGACAAGACGACGTGATTTAGTCTAGGGAAAATCCTAGGAACTTTGAACACAATAGAAGAGACAAAAGAAATTTTCTAAGCTCCACTCGAAAAATAATATCCTCGCGATTTTATCACAGAAAAGCTTCAATAGGTCCTACAGTTTCATTCATTCTATTTGATACTACGTGAATTTAAAATTTTCGATACATCGTACGTGTATCGCGCCAACGTACCGTATTGCTACCGTCAGTAAATTATTTCTGTAGACATTTTGATCAAAAATATGACTAGCCAGTTGAGCAGTTCCGTACATATGCATAAATATGTCACTCTTGATGTTTGCGTCAATGTCAGATAATTCCATCAACTATCCAATGGCTCCATATATGACTTTTACAGTCTATCTCTGATGCGCGTAAATTGCTTAATACTAGACATAACCGGAAGTTCAGCCTCTGAACGTAAATCCAAGTTAAGGTAGTCACAAGTCCACGGCTCAGGTGGAGACTGCTAATACCATGCAGATTGTATTGCCAGCCATAATTGTCGCTCTGGGAGCAGGACTCTGCAACATGTCACTGCAAGGACCAAGTAGAATCGCGCAGCATCCCTGCGTTCAGATAGATGTAGCCGTTATGTGACGTCACGCACAAACCACAAGATATGCGACTGTGGATGCAGTTAGTTCCAACCTAATTGGTACTAGTTATCACTCCTGATGACAGGGGTCATAAGAGTCAATAGAATGCTTCCTTGTGTGATAAAAGACATTTTATCGTGTCATTAATATTTGGACTAGGTGTTAAAGTTCTAAATATGGAATTACATATTTTTTAATACTAGTTCACAAAATATTCTAATTATGAAATCTAGATCAGTGTCTTATATCAAAAAGTTTTTCACTATTTGAATCGTTATATCCCCAGATGTCAAATTTTCAGACTTTGGAAGGTATACCGAAGGACTAGATATAATTCTGTGTGTGATTTGATGTTAATGTTCCACTATTGATTACAAACCTCTAGACGTTTCGTATCGTTGGTACTAGGATTACCGTGATAAGTAAGTAATCTCAAATTTTCGAAAAGATGTTAATGCGTGCTATATTAAATACATTGTAATGTTTTATAATTTTTTTTATTAATGAAATATTACTTTTATTTTTACTTTCCCAGCTAGCGAAAAACTTTTCAATCGAGAAAGCCTTCATGAAGCTTCCAAAACTTAATCTAGGGCTTTGCCGTCAAATACAGATTGGGTTAGTATGTGAGTATCCAAAAATTATTCGAAGACCATTCGAAGTAATAATTAAAGATAAAGAAATAAAAATCTCACAAGCCCGTTTACACGTAGAATCTCTTCATAGGCAATCTTATGATGCTGGGCTGTGGCTTTCATGAAGGATGGAGTACATCAATGATCCCAAAACTGGATGGCAATGATCCAACGATAACCATAACGCCAGATCAAGGCTCTTGGATTATAAATTTCATGTACGTGGGGGTGGGATTGACTTCACTAATCGCACCGATCTTCATGGAAAAAATTGGACGCAAGTGGTCCTTGCTCTCAGGGACGTTACCCCTAACAGCTGGATGGCTTTTGTTAGGTTTTGGTCAGCATCACGTGACTCTATATATCGGAAGATTCCTATCAGGTCTCGGCTGTGGTATAGCCTATTCCATCACCCCCATTTACATAGGTGAAATCAGTAGCAAAAAGACCAGAGGTCCATTGGGTACCATGACAGCCGTTTTTATAAACACTGGAATGCTAATTGTCTCCGTCATTGGTTTACACGTCAGCCGATTCACTTTGGGCATTATTTCCGTCTGGTTACCAATAATCTTTGCGCTGATCTTTGTCTGGATGCCAGAGAGTCCACTCTTCCTCGCTAGAAAAAACAGATTAACGGAGGCTGAACAGGCACTCAAATGGTCCTTAGGTAAGGACAATGTTCTCGAGGAACTTCAGCAGATAGAACGTACTATCTCAAAAGACAAAACGCACACTGTCGGCATCTTGATTTCCTTCAAAAGAATTAGCGAGCGGGTCAACCGTAAAGCCTTTGGCATTATTATTATTCTGCTATGTGCTTTAAGCTTTACCGGAGCGACCCCGATCCTTGCTTATCAGTCGTATATATATGAGGAAGCTGGATTTGATGTCTCTACTAACGTCAGCATCCTCGTTACCGGCAGCGCTGTCGTAATTGCTGGTATTTGTTGTGTCTGCGTGGTCAAGATTACCGGCAAGAAGACTCTGCTTCTCATAGCTATGCCTCTCTGTGCCGTTTCTTTGGGAACCATCGCCATTTTCTTCACTTTCTTGTCCTACGGGATCGACATGCCGAACTTCAGATGGATCCCTACGGTTTTTGTAGTTATCTTTGTTGTGGCCTATGGTCTTGCCATCAATCCCATACCTCTTGCTTATGCAGGAGAATTATTTGCTCCTGATGTCAAATTACCAGCTGCCATGTTCTGCTCGATATTTTACTCAGTGGCTACCGCCGTAGTGACTAAATTGTATCAGGTGAGAAATTTTGTCTACGTCTTGGGATGATCATTTGCTGTGAGGAAATAATTATTTTTAACGACTTTTTATGACCTTAGGTTTTACACGAAGCGTATGGGACCCATGTACCCATGTGGACGTTGACTAGTTTGACGATTGTTATTTGGATATTTATTTATTTGTATGTACCGGAAACGGAAGGGAGGACTTTGGAAGATATTCAAAAAGAAATGGCGGAAGATGATAAGAAACCAACTGATGCTAGTGTAATTAATAGCTGAGCGTGAGTAATATCTCGTTTGACGTCACGCTGACAGTCTTGGTCGCTTGTCTCATTTGTAATGTATGGAGATTAATATATCATATAACACATGAAGTTAAGTTGATTAAAAAGTATTAAATTCATTTTGATAATCCATTCACGTGGACATTAAGTTTAATATTAATCATACGTAACTAAATTGGTTCTTATATCTTTTGCGTAGTACTATTCGAACCGATCATTGCTTTCAAGCGAACACGTGTAATCGATTTACGGTTATAATATTCATTTACTTCCGTACTGTTCTCGTGTAAATATTTCGTCTTTGCGTGCATAGAAATTTGACGTCGAAAGTTGTTGGATCTGTATTCAATATTTTTTTTATGTGTATTAGAAAAGAACTAAGATTTGGGATTTGTCGCTGGAATATTAAATTTCAAGATATAAGCAATAATTTTGTATTCTATAAATCTTCAACCGTATATATATTTATATAAAGTGGTCCAGAGGCAGTTTTGAGGACATGCGGCACTCACAACGGCAAACCAATGTGTTATTTTAAAAAAA
>JARQTI010000707.1:0-24658 GCA_030142655.1 Trachelus tabidus
TCCAGGTCTCGTTCTAAGGGTTGCTTTGGGAATCAGCGCTGAGTAGCGGAGAACCTCTGCCCGCCAAGCTACGCGCTCGTGTTCACGTTTAGCTCGGCTACGACGGGATTTGTATTGTCGACGGAGGCGATGATCGCAAAATCCTATTTCTGGATTCGTCGCTACAATTTAGCGCCATGATTTTGGTATCACCTGAGACCAGCAATGTTGTGCATTCCCTATTCATCTCTGATCTGTTTCAGTCCAAAGTAGTTCTACATTTTTTTTTATCCTGGGGTTAGTCAAAACTTGGCGGCCTCTGCGTTATGTGAGACCGTGGTCCAGACTCTTACTTGAGGGACTGTAATGTTTTTATAATCGTATAAACGTAGCTCAACGTGATTTTATATATATTTTGAAATGTTGAGTAATTAATAATCTTATTAAGTTTCACAATACCTGAACGACATTAAATATACAAAATGATACCAACGAGGCGGTGCATTCCGAAATTACTAAGAAGTTCTCTATTCAAGCTTTCTTTGCTAGACAGGTTAATTTTATATAACTTTATTGAAAGATTATAGACTAATTATTTGTAAAAGTTCATTGACAATTCGCAGTTCAAATATATTGCGTAGGATATCTGGAACATCATCTTATTTAATTCAGCCGTACAGAGGAAAAAAGGATGACAGTAGTTCAAATTTATCATCAATTTTTCAACCAGTTCCTATTAAATCAAATCCAGATGACATTAATGTAGGAGCTGAATTGGCTGGAGCATTGAAAAAGGCGGATTTATTAAAAATTTTGAACAAATTCTTACAACAAAGAGAGATAAAAGCATTAGCTTTAGAATATGGATTGGATGGTAATTATTTAGTTATAAGTTGGAATGGAGTGTAGTATTAATTAATAAGGTATGTGTTAAAATGGAATTTATTTATTTCTTAGACTATCTTCAACAACAGGCATATACAAGCTTTAGACGTTATTGTCTAGAAACAAAATCACTCCCTGTAGATCTTCATGTGGTCATAAGTGACATTCTTCAGGGTGCTGGACATGTTGCTGACATATTTCCATATTTCATACGACATGCAAAACAAATGTTTCCACATATCGAATGTTTGGATGATCTAAAAAAAATAAGTGATCTACGTTGTCCAGCTAATTGGTAAAGTTATATATTGTTGTATTTTCATAAATTTATCCAAGTTTCTAGATTATATTACAGTTATTTTCAGGTACCCAGTTGCAAGAGCCAAAACACGAAAGATAGTATTTCATGCTGGCCCAACAAATAGTGGTAAAACTTACCACGCACTTGAACGTTTCATGGCTGCTAAAAGTGGAGTATATTGTGGTCCTTTGAAATTACTAGCAACAGAAGTATTTCAAAAAACAAATGAGAGAGTTAGTATCTTTATTCAGCGTCTGTAAGTCATTCGTATAATTTGTACTTTTTATAAACGATTCTCAGGGTGTCCCATGTGATCTGGTAACAGGTGAAGAAAGGAAATTTGCAAATGACCGTTTAAATCCTGCTAATCACGTGTCTTCTACAGTAGAAATGGTTAATGTAAATCAACCATGTAAGTCTTTGTGTACTAAACATTACAAAACTAAATGCAAATCATCTAAATATCACATAGTTTAATATTCTCTGCTTTTAACAATACAGATGAAGTAGCTGTCATAGATGAAATTCAGTTAATGCGAGATCAAGGAAGAGGTTGGGCATGGACCAGAGCTCTTCTTGGACTTCCTGCTGATGAAATTCATCTTTGTGGAGAAGCTGGTGCCATCGACCTGGTATACTGATAGAAGGCTTTCTTGTTTCATATTATTTTATTTAAAAAAAAATTTATCAGCTCTAATTCTTCATTACATCAGGTGAATTCCCTTTGCACGACGACGGGCGAGGACGTCGAAATTCGAAGATACAAACGATTAACAGAATTGGAAGTCGAAGATACTGCTTTATGTTCTTTAAGCAATGTACAACCAGGAGACTGCATAGTCTGCTTCAGTAAAAATGATATATATACGGTGTCTCGTGGAATAGAGGCGCAAGGAACTGAAGTGGCAGTAATATACGGTAGCTTACCGCCAGGTACTAAATTGGCACAAGCTGCAAAATTTAATGACGTTAATAATCCTTGCAAAGTACTCGTTGCTACGGATGCCATTGGAATGGGCCTGAATTTGTAAATACTCGAAAAATCAATATTATAAATGAACTAATTATATGTGATGCATCGTATAAAATAGACATTGTTATTTCAGGCATATACGTAGAATCATTTTTTACTCACTAATTAAACCGACTGTAAATGAAAAGGGAGAAAAAGAAATGGACACTATATCTGTATCATCTGCATTACAAATAGCAGGACGTGCTGGTCGTTACGGAACGCAATGGGAAAAAGTATGTGAACAATATCAATCAAAATAAACGAAACATTGATTTACTAGGATGTATTTTAGGGCTTTGTAACAACGTTTAAACCAGAAGATTTGAATACGTTGAAAAATCTACTGACCCAGGCACCTGAACCTATCACACAAGCAGGTTTACATCCAACAGCCGATCAAATTGAATTATATGCTTATCATCTACCTAATTCTCCCCTATCTAATCTCATGGTGAGAACCTCATACTTTAACTCATTAAATTATAACATTCGATCGACCGTGTTTAATGGTTTTTGACTTTTAAGGATATTTTTGTCTCGTTGTGCACAGTTGACGATTCATTATACTTTATGTGCAACATAGAGGATTTCAAGTTTCTTGCCGACATGATACAACACGTACCTCTGCCACTTCGTGCACGATACGTCTTTTGTTGTGCGCCAATTAATAAAAAAATGCCATTTGTATGCACAATGTTCCTAAAGGTAACTTAAATTTCTATACTAAGAAGTTCTATAATAAAGATATGAATGTACGTAACGCGAGAATTTCTTACAGTTTGCACGTCAGTACAGTCAAAATGATGCTTTAACATTCAGTTGGTTGTGTCAAAATATTGGATGGCCACTGACTGCACCGAAAACCATTCTTGATTTAGTTCATCTGGAAGCTGTCTTTGATGTATTGGATATCTACCTTTGGCTAAGGTAATATATTTTAATCCTAGTTGATATTAAATATTAAATTATATACATTTTTTTACAGCTATCGGTTCATGGATTTATTCCCCGATTCCAATATGGTAAGGGATATGCAAAGAGAACTGGATGCAGTTATTCAGGATGGTATTTTCCGACTTACTAGTTTACTGAAAAATTCAGAAACAGGTAATATTATTGTTTTGTATTATATATTGCATCATTATATGATGAACTACTATGTCGATTTCGATTCAGCCGACTGGCGTCAATATGTTGTTTTTACTATACGATTTCAAGTTCAGTCTCTCTATAATGATATATTTCATTCAAGAGCATCACAATACTTGCACATAAATTGCTTGGTATTTACAATGATGATTGCTTATACAATTATATTGTTATATAGGTGTCAGCAGTGGGGCAGCAGCAGCTCCTGATGAAGACAATTTCCAGCTAAACACACAAAAACAACATTACTACAGAGGTATCAAGAAAGATTCTGGCGCAAACGTCGTAGGTCGTGGTAGACTTACAGAAAGATTGCTAGCACAAGGTCTTCTAACTCCAAACATGCTACAAGAATTGCGACGCGAATGGACCAATGCAGTAAGCAAAAATAAAAATGAAATAACGAAACATGACTATTTATTTTCAACTTGATTTGTAGAAAAATGGAGCTGATCACAGTAACACAGATTTTTCGCCAACCAAAATTAGGCGAAAGCGTAAACCATGAAACAGTGACTGATTTCTGTTTGTGTACATAAGATGCCAAAACGTAAGAATAAAATTTATAAAAACCTTGAGAATTGGTTCTACGTCAGTTCCTTCACGTCCTCTTCCCCTTCAATTGGTTGAAAAGGTTCAACAGTACGTTGAAACAAGTTATAAAACTGAGGATCATTTTTGACCTGGCGTAAGTATCTTCGCACTATCCGCATAGACGGTAAAGTCATGTAATTATTAAGCAGCATGTATCTGTACATTCGTGGAGATTCAACGTATAAAAGAAGGCAGAGAAAGACCCAGGTTTCAGAATACCTAACATCCTTTTTACTTTCGGAAGCACTTGCTTTGAGGCACTCCTTCATCATAAGCTTTTGAATTTCTGGCATGTTCAAAGAGTCTATAGTACTTAAGAAAGTCTTTTGTGGATCAGAGAAAAGATCCCTGAACCTGTCTTTAAAATTCGCCCTCATCACTTCGAATCTTTGATTGCGTTTAGCCAGCTTCCTTAACATTTTCTGCAGTGCGTTTATCTTTCTCTGTTTTCTTAAGAGAGTTACAGAGGCATCGTTAGTGTTGCTTTTGAATTTACATCGTGCTAGAACGTTACCCAGGGCAGAACATTTTGAACACTTTGTAGAGCCATTGTTCAGGATGACTGGACATAATTTATGTCTCCATTTATCACCATCCCGAGATGCCACTGCATTGTTTATTTCTTCGAATCCTTCTACACTTGAACTGCCTATTTCGAAAATAATTTTTTCAAAATGGGTAAATGTTGAGATAAATATGTATATGGAGAATTTGGAATAAATACCTTCGCATACTATCCTTTGATCTAATTCCTCAATCAGTTCTTCTATGTCAGATAGTGTCTGAACCTGGAGTTCCTTTCCCTCTCGAACAAGATTATGGATAAATGGATTGATTTCTTTGCTTACAGCTCCACAATGCATCACCATATCACTTTTTATGTAGACTTGCTTTTCCACAAATGGCACCCCATTTGTTGCCACATTCATGTATAGGTACACAACTGTTGTACCATGTCCTTTTGATGTTACAATAAAAGACCACCCTCGGGGAAGAGCCACTTCTGTATAGACTTCCAGTAAATCTTCGAATAACATTGTGTCAATTTGCCGATTTGAATGTTCAGTTCCATCGTGAGATTCTAAAGGATCTCTATCTAAATTGTGTAGTATTTGGTCGTTAACATTGTCTTCTTTTGTACTCAATTCAAGTTTTAAGGGTTGATTTTGTGCATAGGAATTGTGTTTACGAGAATCTCTATCCCATATATCTGTAGATGTATCATCATCGATAATAATATCACTCTCTTTTGAGAAATATTCTGTCATTCTGTTCGAGGCTTTGGAATATGATGAAGTCTGTTCAATCATTTCTGTCTCTGACTGGCCTGATTCATGATGTGATGTTCCTTGTATATATAGTATGTTATCTTCTCCATTATTCTCTTCGTACATTAATTCTTGAACACTCGCATATTCTTCTTTGACTATTTCCATTTCATGTTCTTTGAGATCTTCCAACAGCACAAAGGTTGTACACTCCTGTGAAGAGTCTTTACATGAAGATGACTTACTGGATTCAACTTCTCCTTGATAATGTGGTTCATAAGTTTCAGTGTCAAGAAAATTTTCATTCTCAATCGTACTGGAATTACAGTAGTTCGTTGAATCATGATCTAAATTTTCATCAGTTCTAGGTATAGTAAAGACTTTTTTGACATTGTTAGTATGCTCCCTTTTAGGGGCAGATGAAGTTTCCTTATTCACTTTAAATTCATTGTATTGATCCATATCAATATCTTCTGTGTTATCGTTTATCTCCAGATCAAGGTCTGGAACTGCACCTGGCCTTAGCCTACATTTTTTGTACTTAATCTGAAAGTAATAATTAATATAATATTCATTGTATCGTTAGTTTCATTAAGAATACTTACTGTTATTACATGGGGTGGGACCCCACTGACCCAATGAGTTATTATATCATTATGATGAAAATGCTTGCTACACACATATGTGTCATCACTAACAGCATAATTATCAATACCTATTGCTTCTTGCCATTTTCTACGTGTCTCTGGATCTTTGGGAGCCGAAAAGAAACTGTACGAATTTCTGTAATTCGTCTCTTTACAAAGTACACATTTTCGTGTCATTTTCCCTGTCTGATATTACTACAGCAATCCTAATTATTACAGATAATTGTAATAGCACGTTTTCACTCACAATTAACTTTTAAAATGAGTTATAAACCCGAAGAGTATATAAATAAAAACTCGTGTGATAGGTTATATGATTTTGATGCATAATTTCTTCAAAAGAAAACAACGACGAACAAGGAGAGGTATATTGATCGCAATGTACGAAATCGCAGCCTTTTAAAATGACTAGTTTACAACGAATATTTAATAAAATGCTACGAAATAATGAAACTTTTCAGCCGAAACATCAACAACTTGGTACAGCGCCAGTGGCACATCTGTTTGCTGTTAACCGAACCCAACTTTGGTACACATTTCCGGAAGTACGTTACGAAACGGAATGGGAGTTCCTGCATCATGAATGAATTGATGATTATTTGATGATTTGTTAAGTATTCGGAATTGTAAGAATTAATCCATTAGTTCAACTTTAAGTACCTTGCAGAGGAAATCATGAATATTGTTGATTTTGAGGAAATAAGTAGGGTTCACATGAATTTGTTCAACCAATTTATTGTGTGAACAAATATCTTGTTTCATCTACATTGATTATAAAATATATACTATCACACGACCTGTGCTTCAGGCTTTTTTTCAGTTGTCACTGCAGCAAGTTTTTCCTCCTCTTCAGGTTCCTGAACATATGTTCTTTCACCAAATTCTGATGGTGGCATCCAGGGTGGGATAATTTTTGCATGGATACGCCAAAGACCATACTCATTAGCCACATGCTTCTCAAATACAATGTACTCTAGTACATCTTTCTTTAAAATTTCACTACCGCACATCAAACGTCCAAATCGATCATATATAGCTAATTGCTGATCAAAAAATAATATGATGTTAGTATGCATCAATTAATATAATTGGTATTTAGTTTTATAATAAATACTTTTTAAATATTGCTAACCTGCTGACTGTGAAAACGAACAGTTAATTGAGAAAATATGTTCGATTTTGTAATTACATGCGTAGATCTTGCATGAACAATACGTGGTGGCTCAAGCGATTGCAGAAATTTCCAGTGAATGGTCTTGTCCATAGCATTGTACAACATTTCCTAAATGAAACGTATTATTGGTTACTATTATAAAATATGGCTGAATATTAACATTAATAGAAGAATGTGTCTTACAGGGTATGCTCTTTCAGTAATATATTGTCTCAGTGCCTGTTTGTCTTTTCTGTCAGGAAAATAATGTAAGTTTTTTATTGGTTCAAAGTTTATACGCATTGAAAAATATATATTGTTTGTTATATTGACATCAGTTCAAATTTAACTAAGGATTAAATACAACATTGACTGATCATGTGACTGGATTGGGTATTTAATTCTGAGTTAATTTTTAATTGATTCTAATACAATTAGCCACAAATATATATATTATAAAATAGCTTTACCTTGACAATGCTTCATGAGCTTTTATATAAATCTCTCGTGCCTCTTCAGCAAAATCACGAACCTCAAATTCTGGCTCAAATTCTCTGATCTTTCTTATAGCCATGTACGATTTACCTTTCTTCTCAAGAAATTCAAATTTTTGCTTAGCACCCTGTAGATGTAATATTTTTATAATTACTAAAGTAGTGTTTGTATACTGTCACAAATTTTAATTTATAAAAACTACATTATTGGGAACTGACCGTTGTACTGATTGCCGAAAATTTACCATCACCTTCTGGTGGAACATAAGCTTCAAAAATTCCTCCTGTACAACTGATATAAGTTGGCCTTTCCATCCATATTCGTTTTGGTAATACACCATATTCTTTCATCTTACTACGAGACTTTTCCTCGCTTACGTTTTCATCTGATTCTTCAAAATTTGGTAATTTGATTTTAATTACTTTTTCCCTTCGAAATTTCTTCCATTTGGGGTTCCAATGTTTCTTGATACCACGTACATGTTGAAGGGAATATCCACTGTGATTAACAGGTTTTGAGAATAGTGATGAGTTATTCTGAAATATTACACAATAGATTTGATTGTATAATGAAAAAGTAACATTATAATTACAAAAATAAAAACATTGTAAACTTTAAGTTTATTCTGTAACCTAAGTTAAACGAGTCCATAATACCTGAAGAAGCCGGATAACAGTAGATATGCCACTTGTATATCTTGCCATATTACTCCAATAGTTCCAAAAAAGTTGGTTCGTATTTAATCCTTTTATTACAATTACAATTCCCTCTTTTTTAACTCATAAAATTCTCCGGATAGATCACAGTGTCTACTTTTCGCCACATTCGATTAGGTTAGATGTATCTAGATGATGCTTCAGATAATTTTGCGTCTTTGAGTAAATCAATATACAAGCTTTTTGAGATATATTGAAAATTATCTTAAAGCATATGCTCATCCATGCTCAACCGTGTGGTTACTACTTTCGGTAATTGGTATATATTTCTACGGCATTTCAATGCTACGTTTAATTAAGCATCGTGGATTTTTTAATAATTTGTGCTCTTATTGTGAGTACTGCTATATGTATACAATATGCTTGTCATACATTGAAACTATTAACTGGTGAATTACAGTACAGTACAGCATAACCTTTTATAATTCTTTACAATAGTTTTCTGCTATGTTCATGTGGAAATACAACTTTATTTCTGTACCAAAAATAGTATTAGGTATTTCATTTCAGTACGTACAATAAATTTAATAGTATTTTGTAATTGTAATTTATTCCTTAAGATAGTATTATTTACTGCAGCTACTATTAAACATTTTTTTCAGGTAGTACTCAACACTGTAAAATGTCTCTTAACATAGGTGAAGTGACTATAGAAGATAGTATTGTACCTGAGCAAAACAATAAGAGATCTCTGGTAGAAGAAAATGATGAGAACTTGCTTAAAAAGCAAAAAACAGTATCAACCGAAAGAGTGAAGAAAAAGAATTATGCCATATTGTTGGGCTACCTTGGAAAAGGATATTTTGGTATGCAAAGAAATCCTGGAATGAAAACTATCGAGGAAGATTTAATAAATGCCTTGTTCAAAGCAAATTTAATAAATGAAGAAGCATTTAAAACAATACAGACAATACAATTTCAGAGAGCAGCACGTACTGATAAAGGTGTTTCTGCTGCTAGACAAATTGTTTCCTTGAAATTACGTAAGAATACAGTCAATGAAAATATACTGTTGAAAGTAATACATGGTACAGCATTAATGTCTAACTCTATAATTATTTTCTTTAAGCTGAGCAAGTATCTAAGAACGATATAAACATATTTCTTCCAAACGAAATTAGAGTTTTTGGTATAAAACGTGTCACGAAGGGATTTAATAGCAAAACTCAATGTGATGCACGAACGTATACATATACTCTGCCTACATATGCATTTGCACCAGAGCCACCCAATATTTTACAAGATGAAGAATATATCGTTTTGGAAGAACGATTAGAAAAATTGTCAATTATAGATGGGAAACCGTTTAATGAATATCGTATATCAACAGAAACCGTTGAAAGAATAAAGTCGGTACTAAAGATGTACGAAGGAACGCATAATTTTCATAATTTTACTTCAAAAGTGTAAGTTACCTTAAATTTAATAGATATTATTTAGCATGATACATATATTCAGTATCTCATTATGCGTACAGGAAGCCATTAGATCCACGTGCAAAGAGATATATAATAGAATGCACCTGTTCTGAACCATTCATATCAAAGGATATGCAATTCATAACACTTGAAATAAAGGGTCAAAGTTTTATGCTTCACCAAATTAGAAAAATGGTAGCATTAGTTATAGGAATGGTACGAAATATTGCAACAGAAGAATCATTCGAGCAAGCGTTTAAGGCTAAAAGGATAGATTTACCAATAGCGCCAAGTTTAGGCTTGGTATTGAATCAGGTAATATATTAATTAATGATGCTGGCCCTCAGCCAGTGTTACATTTTATATTATCAATGATCAACCTTCCAAACTCTATCAGATACATTATGACAATTACAATGAGAGATACGGAGCTGATGGCATTCATGAAAAGTTGGATTGGCTCGAATGCGAAGAAGAAATTAATACATTCAAAAAGAATTACATTTTCAAAGACATCGTAGACATGGAAGTTGCTGAGAAAATGTATCCTTTTTTGCAAACTTTTATAAAATCGACTATAAACATCCAATCTTATAATCTCCTTAACCATTACCACAGTACGTTAAATTGGCTGGCAACGTTAGCTCTGCATACATATTCCTTTCGAGAAAAGCATCTTAACGAATAGTATAATCAACTAAATGTTAATGCATTATTGCATAGGGTGCAACGCTTAACGGACCAATAAAATCGACTTAATTCCGAGGCGAATGAATTTTACAAATAAAATAAATTTACAACTACTATCTATCTCACAATATTTATTAAAAATTCTTTATAGTATAATAAGCGTTATCCCTTCCGCCTGCCTAATCTTTGCAGATAATTATTTTATTCTTAATGACTATTGCAGCCATAGTATCGAGTAGTAATAATAATCAAGATAAAGAGATGAAGTCTGACTTATGCATGTTATTCATGTGAAAAATAGTCATGTATTCCACGTTGACATATCGGAGAATGTATATAGTATACATAGAGAGAGCATGCCTCTTCTCATTAATACCAGATTAGCGTGCGACAGTCTACGCTCGACAAGTGAAGAGTGAAGAACTGTTCGTCATTATTTGCCTTGAAGTACCGACTAGTGCTATAATGAAGATTGAGCGATGTACCCGGATTATTATATTAATTTGTGGTGAGTGTAAGATACAAAAACCGTTTTTGATACCTGTACGATGAATTGACGTAGAATGGAATAAAGCAAGATGGTTCAACCATGTAATATATGTGAATTATTAACAAATTATAAACGAAAAATGGTGTATAAACGGTCACAATGATTTCTAAGAAGTTCAACAATTGTGCGTATGCGTGAAATCGTAATTATGAAAACAATATTCTTGGTACTGATGACTTTCCCCTGCTGATACACGTTGGGAATTCCAAAATTGTACATAGTGGGAATATTGTTTGTCTGGGAGACAAGTGACGCGGTGAATATGTTGCGCAAATAATTTATAAAATTAGTTAACGAGTGATTAAAAAATGTATTGATAACATCAGGGGTCAACTCAACAGCATAAGAGAATAATGCAACATAGCGCATACGTACATATACATAAGTATATCATTCGAGGAGAGTTGTATAATGACGTATTCTTGGGGAAATTTCGTAGCGTCGCCAAGACGAAACGGGGAATTCCATTTGAGATGTAGTATGTGTTATCGCGCGTCTTTTTCCAAATAAATAAAATAAGAATGAAGTATACGGTATTTCAGATATCTGACAGAACCGGTTTTACGATCGGGATACACACACGCGCGCGCGTACACATACACACACATATATACATGCATACGATGACCGTGAACCCACAAGAAATGGAAATACAATTTTTATTCCCTATCCTACCAAAGACGTTCAATGTTATGTCAACGAATATTATGTAATATAAAACAGTAAGAAACAATATTCAGATAATTAATAAAAGCATGAAATTAACATTATCCGTTTCTCAATGCGAACGTAGCATTGGCCAGTCTTGGATATGCTCAAACTTTATCAAGAAGAAATAGAATATGCGGGTGAGTTGTCTTATAATTACTAAAATATTATTTGACTTGTTCTACGAGTATTCATTGATATTCATGTTTTTCTATAGTCCAAATAAATTTGTATGTCAAAATGGAGAGTGCATAGCAAGCGAGCTACTCTGCGATGGACAAGCGGATTGCAAGGACGGTTCTGATGAAACTCAGGCAGCATGTTCCGGTCCAGAGATAAAGTGTTCTCCGTTTGCATTTCGGTGCGCGTATGGAGCATGCGTTGACGGAGATTTAAAATGTGATGGAAAGAGCGATTGTGTAGATGATAGCGATGAGTTGATATCACAATGTTCAGGAAGTTCAACAAGAAATCCTATAAATAATACCGAATGTTCGGAGAATGAATTTAGGTGTGATAATGGTCAATGCATCGATGACACTCTGCTATGTGATGGTCATGTTGACTGTCATGATGGGTCTGACGAGACATACGCTAAATGTAGTTCTTTTATGTAAGTATTTGCTCAAAACAGATTTACCATCAATTGAGACTGAAGAAAAATAATTTCATTAATGGAATGACATTAATTAATTAATGGCGATTGCAGTTGTCCGAGCGTAGTGTTTCGCTGTAAGTATGGCGCATGTATCGATGGCAATAAAAGATGCGATGGAAGAAATGATTGTGCTGATAAGTCAGATGAGGATCCCTTGATATGTCGAGGATCAACATCAACCACTCGTCCAATCATCAGTCATCCACCAACAAGACCGACAGTAGTCACTCCAACCTGGACTCCACGACCATTGGGATGTATGGCACCATTGCAGCCCACAAATGGACACTGGAAATTATTTGGACCACAATGTCCTGATAAACGAGAATGTTACATCTCGCAAGGAACTGAACTGGAACGTGGATCACGAATTGTTTATAGCTGTAATACAGGATATAGAATTGAAGGATCTACGGACGTTTACTGTGACTATGAAGGGAAATGGTCCAAGGCGCCTACATGCGTTGGTAAGATTGAAAACTTATCTGATATAGAACCTCGATGTTATATTCACTGGAGAATGTTAATGATAAATTATTCTTTGTTGTAGAAATTCGATGTGAAGCACTGAATACAATTTCGACGGACCCAATATGTTCATACGGACCTGACAGTGTACCGTGTGGAGCTCCTGTTTTACCAGGAACTACAGCAGCACTTCAGTGTCGTAGTAGCTATCGTAAAGGTGTTCCTGCACATCTCTCTAATCAAGGAGAATATGTCAGATGCAATGATAACGGTGTCTGGGAGCCTACTCCCATCCAATGTGTTCCAGGTCTGTTATCAGTTAATGTTCAGTTTCCGGGTGCTACAGTGACGGTACAAAATAACAACGGGGAAAAACAAAACTTTAATTCCACCCTTATTCAGATATTAACAGATAAAGTTATTATATATACGAATAACTGGCTGTATGCGCCTGATATTGATATACGATTCGGTCGTCCTAGTCAAAATTAGCCACTGCCCAAAGTAAAAATAGAAATGTAAAATGTATTATCATAGTTACTTTAGAACTGACGGAAGATCAGGGTCAAATTTTAGTTGTTTAGTAGTTGAATTTATATATCTTTATTCTTGTTTAATGGAGATAATTCACATCCCTATTATAAAATCAGTACAAATAATCAATCCTGTAGGAGAAATTTAGAGAAAATAATCTAGCAAAGGAAGAATTTTCTTCGATTATTAATGTTGAATTATTGCAGTGGTTACCACGGCATTTACGGCTTTTATTTATTGAACGTGCATTGTGATTCTATTATAAGTTTAAAATCCAAATTATTTGTTTAATAAATTTATTGCAATAAAACACTGTGTAGATTCTATTCCCTGTTTATCCTGGTTGATGAAGTGACTTTAAAAGTTTCTTTTTTCAATTAAACTTCAGCTCCTAGCTGCAGGGATTTGTGGATTATCTCTAAATAAGATAATTGTGATCAATCTTCGTTTGGTTTTTCTCAAAATTTATTTCTTAACAGCACTGTTTGTTGTATTATTACTTATTTCAGTACAGCTTGTTGCTTATTTATGTAAATTGATATACATTTCTAGTTGTTCAATGTAATTATATGTATTTTAGCATGTGGAGGTATTACTGATTTAAAACCACTCATCGTAAATGGTGTAAGACCAAACATCACTGATTTTCCTTGGCATGCTACTTTATACAAAACTGTACGCGAAAATGAGAGGAGAATATTTATTTGCGGTGCAACTATCATCCAGGAAAATTTAGTCATCACAGCAGCTCATTGTGTTTTCGATGAACAGAATTCTCGAGTAGAGGACGCAAACAAATTTCTAATAGCAGCAGGAAATCTCTTTCGAGATTACGACAGCATATACAACAATCAAAATTTTGTACAGACTTCTGAGGTCCGTTGAATATCGAAGTATATCAAAAATTGAAGATTGCCGTATTAACAGAAAATTTCTTTCCAGGTGAAAAATATTTACGTTATGTGCAAGTACCAAGGGTTGGGTGGAAATTATGCATTAGACATTGCCATATTGGAATTAAAAAAACCATTTATATTTTCGGCTGTAGTTGCCCCCGTATGTCTAGACTACAGAGGTGACGATATCGCCATTTTGGAGTACGGAAATTATGGAAAAGTTGCTGGATTCGGTAGAACTGAGTCCGCGGATTCCAGTTACGTCTTACAATCTATTACTGTACCGTATATCCCATATAGCCAATGCATATCGTCCAGCGATCCACTAGAGAACAGGAAATTTAATACAGCTGACAAATTCTGCGCAGGGTACACGAATGGTCAGTGATCTGTAATAGAAGAGAAGAAGATGACACTTTCAGTCTATTAAAAAAATACATTTCTGATAAGAATTATGTTTTAGGTTCATCTGTTTGCGACGGTGACAGTGGTGGTGGATTAGTCTTCAAAACACAAAATCTTTGGTACTTGCGTGGCATTGTTAGTGTAGGGATGGGCACAACGACTTCAGGTGGAATAAGATCTTGCGATAGCCATGCATTTTCATTGTATACCAAAGTTTCGACTCACACAAGATGGATACAGAGTGTAATTTATAATTTGGCTAATAATAATCCTATACAATCATGTAATACAAATGTTTAAATTTATTGTAGGCAAATGACAAATATACATTTACAAAAAATAAATGAACTTGTGTTTGCCTTTTATCGTTACAGTTAAATGAATGAAAATAAGTCAGTATCATTAGTATTTTGTAAAATAAAGATACTTACGTCTAAGCTCTCAGAGGATTTTTTTCCTTGACTAACGTAGAACGCACGGAGTGTGATGATTTGGGCGGAGAAGGCATATCTAGAATTTGAAAGCATTGGAGAGACATAAATAATATATAAATTTTGACAGTGAAAATTACCTTGCAAATGCAGAGACATCAATTCCTGTTCAAGATCATTCGGTTTTGGTAGTTTGTGATCTTCTGACTGCGATGATAATTTATTTTGATCTTCCACAGACGTGTCAGCTGAACTATTAGAAAGCGACGGACTTGCCATTAGTTCAGCCAACTCTGTCTCCAATTCATGATCAGATTCAATGTGCTCGACTGATTCCGATAATACAGTTTGCAATTCTTTGAATTCTTCTAAAACTTCAGACAGGTCTTCCATGGTATCTCGGACACTGTCTTCAGTTAAGCCAGCCTCCTCCAATTTCTTCTTGAGAGTAATGCATCCAGTTTTGTAAGAAGTCATAACTTCAGAATCCGAATGAGCATCGTGAATTCTTGCAATGAGGATCTGTACGTTTTGTAACGCTGCAGCACGTTTTTCAATGCTTTTCTCAAGCTCCTTTTTCTTGCGCAAACAACTTTTGGCTACTTGGCGTAAACCGCTAGCCACATAAGATTTAGCGTTTTTTAAAACAGCATTTTTCTCAACCTCAAGTAACTCCAAGTTTTTAGTGAGCATCTCCTCTTGCTTCAACAATTTGTACAAACCTTCTTCCACTTCTGTCACTTCTGTTACTCCTTGAGGAGATATTTTCACTAACAATTCAGAATCCTTTTGTACACTGTCTTCCCTGAAAGCTGCCTTTTTTGCTTGTCGAAGCCAAATTATTGCCAGTTTTATGTTTTCATTTGTTATATATTTATTTTGAGATTTTTCTTGACAGCTTTTGGTTACTTCGCACAATGGTATCAGAGACTTATCCTCTGTGTCTTCCAAAGTAGTGAGTATTATTTCTGCAAGTTCCGTTACTGTTTTAACATGCACAAACTTTGCATTTGTATCTACACTTTGCTCATACATGCTATTCTTTACTTTGGAGAAAGACCAGGTCAATGGTTTTTTAACAAATATATCTACAGCCCAACCAGTCCAAGTATCAGCAGGTGCTTTCAAGAACTCGGAAAGTGATATGATTTCACCTTTTCTAAAAAAATACATAATATAAGTAAATATATATATATTCAAATGCGTGTACATAAAATCATTAAGAATATTTACTTATGAAGTTCCTGCACAACAATAGAGAGGCACAAAGGAATACGACCATTGCGTTTGAATGCCAAATTAAGATCAGATATAGAGAAACTGCAGCGCATTTGATGCCCCAACCATTCTGATATCATATTTTTCCAGAACGTATATTTTGAATCCCAATCCTGTGGATTAACCGACCGATTTCGAAATTGTGCGAATAATGAATTCATTCTTTCATCCTTATTCCAGCATTCTGGCAATTTATCAACAGGCAGTGGTAAACTATTATTCAAGTCTTCATTCGTTGCCATTTTTTACTCTCGTTAATTTCACATACAAGCAAAGTTAATTCATGAAATGCAAACTCTTAAAACTAGTTTGCTATATAACTTGAATAAAGCCACTGTTACTAAAAATCATAGGTTACAAGATTTTCTAAAATTACTCATGAGATCACTTGCTCATTTCCATACAATTTTAAATACAAATTTTATTCCGATGGCACACGATTATTTAGCACTTTTATTAGCAAAAAAAAACAAAACTTTTTACATTATCCTCACTAGAACGTATAATTCAATACAAAAGCTACTCTATTTTTCTTTTGTGTTTTACATTTCAAAAGAACCAGTTAGATAATGCCAGATGATACTCAACAACCGGTAATCTTTATAAGATAATTTCACTGTATGTATGAACACGTGTGGATCAGCTGGTTTTCTGCTCTGGAGTAATATGCGTTCCTTGCAGGTGAGGTTACAAATATATTCCTGATTCTTTATGTATAATTTCTTGTAAACTACATTTATTCACGATAAGATTTATTTTCGACAGAATCATCAAAGAGAATAAAAAAGTATTCCAATATGTCATGGCTACAGCGTGCTTTGAGATTGGGAGTCCGGATGTCAGTCTACAAAAGCCAACAAAACTTCAAAAATCACATCCAAAGTGTTCAACAGATTATAAATAATAAGTTTTACGCAACTTCTGAAATACAGAGAAGAGCATTCAGTGAGACTAATCTTAATTCTGAAGAAAACACGACGGATAATAAACCGGCTTCTAAGAAAGTAATAGGGAAACTTGAAGTAAAACTTCACCTGTCTTTTGTGTGTAAGCGATGTAAATCAAGAAACAATAAGATCATCTCAAGATTAGCTTACACAAAAGGTATAGTGATTGTACGTTGCGATGGCTGCAAGAACAATCATCTAATCGCAGACAATTTAGGATGGTTTGGTCACACAGAAGGCAAAATGAATATTGAAAATATTTTGGCAAAAAGAGGAGAAAAAGTTCGCAAGGTACAAAATGATTATGAAGGATATTTTGAGATAATTACAGAGGAACTACTTAGCAAGATCGAAGAACAACAAAGGCAGGAAATGGAAAGAGAGATAATAGATAAAGCTGATAATTTACCAAAGTTGGAAGACGAACAAGTAAATGTAAAAAAAGATAGCATACCTCAAAATAATGATAATAAAAAAATAATTGTGTAAAAGTAGTTTGGAATGACACCACATTTTGAAATATATATATTTGCTGTAGGATAGTAAAAAATTTATTCATTCTGTTGTACATATTAAAAGTAAGAATCTAAAGTGATGTAATATTCTATTCGACTGAAGGTTGAACAAGTGTTGCCTAAATCAAACAAATGTTACAAATCTCAAACTGCATTAAACATTTTTAAGCGAAAACACTGTCGGAAGACTATCGAAATCATTACAATAAAATCATTCAAAATTGGTAATCATTCGTTGCAAAACTTGTTCATTGGCACAATATAAAAGATTTATTTCCTTGCTAATAAAATGTAAGAATACATTGCATCTATTAGTTAGTATCTGGTTTTATGCAATAAAAATTGTCAATATTGAAAACTGTAAACTTAACGATAAAAAATATCCGTTATATTTTCCATTAGATAACGAATATGACTCATTTTATTAAATTTATTATTAATAATAGAGTACGTCTTTGATTTTTAAAATATATCATTCATGGAAAAACCATTGGTAATATAAAAATATTGACAGCTCAACACGCCCTGTATTTTATGTTATTGAATAAGTTTCTCTCGACGGAATTTCGTATTTTATGACATGTCGTACAGAAATCCACTTTAACGAATGACATAACAATGTTGATCAATGGTCTTTTCTGTAGCTATAACTTTAGAAGTCATTCTTTGGTCACACCTGGAACCGTATCTCTAAGAATTTTTTACCATTCGTAAAGCTATATGTATGTGATGCACCACTCTTTGATTAAGTGTAAAACTAAAAACAATAAAAAATATATACTTAAAAAATAATGTGATTTCTTTGTGTGTGTGTGTATATATCTATACTTAATTAATTAAACATAGAAACCTGTAATCAATTCAAGGAATAACTAAGTACGCCGTATTATTCTGGGAAGTCACAGGATCTGATAGAAATTTTATGAAATTTGGTTTGACTAATCACTTAGTATTAGATTAATAATTGTATAATATTAATAAGGCACTAGATCTGAGTTTTGATCAGTCGAGAATTAAGTTTAAGAATAAAAAGGAAACATGATTGGAACGTAAACAGAAAAATTTCTTCTGTCATAAATTGACTCACACAATTTTCGACTAAAAAAGATTATCCGATTCCTGTGCTACACACTATTGGAATATATCCTAATGTAATTAATCTATGTGATATCAGATGATCACACATTTTTCATTAAATTATACTTTCTTAGGTTTTGATACGATTGCATATTCAGTTTCGTTGTAAACTTTATGGGTGGGTCTCACAGCATTGTCTGCCGACGTGGAAGATGTGCTAGGTGCGGAAGGCATCGTTTTTTTCCTAATGATTCCATAACCGAGGTGACTATCATCGGCAAGTCTAATGGAGCTCATATTATCAATAAAATCATAATCATTCCAGGAAGAATGAGACTCAGGAACAGGGATCGAAGCTGTAGTGTTACTATTAGATTGTGAAGCTTGTGAACTGCCCTGAATATTAGGGGTCTTGTATCCAGGATTGTGATTCAGTTTGTGAGTAGAGCCAAAATACTGCAATTTATCGTAATTAGGTGTATCAGACGAGCTGGATACGTTATTGTGTATAATAGGAGAGATCGGTGTTATTCCTTCTAGAAGGCTTTCTTTATTCTTCGTTGAAGCTTGCGAGGTGATTGTAAAGTGTGGCATTGTTTCGTATTGAGATTCATCATCACCTTCTTCATCGTTACTAACGTTACTGGAACTCAATGGCTTGGGTCTTTCCAGATGCGGAACACGATCAATTCCGTGAGTCTTCCATGCGGCGTTTCTTACTTCGATCAGGTCGTATCTGTGTTTATCCTCTTCCACAGAAGCCGTGTCCCAGATGCTTTTCGTTGATTGTTCAGGTGAGTTTGATGCATTTAGCCTTCTGCATTTACCGCATGCTGATAGGTCTGCAAATTCTGATTCTCCTGACTTTTTTTCAAGCAATGCTGTGATCATATGCTTTCTTGGTGGTTTTGTTGGTTTTGGTTTGATGATTGGTGGTGGTGGTTTAATGAAGGAAAAAGAATCTAAACTGGATGATGAACAGTTTAGATTTTTCTGTGAATTTTGGGATATCGTTGTAAAATCTATATCGATCAAATTAGCAGAACTGTTTGGAGATGGTGGTAAAGGCGACCTGGAGCCTGCTTCCATAGACATTGCTGCTTGGTATTGAAGATCATTGCAATCTATATTCGGACTTTTTTCACAGCTGAGAAATGTCATTGTGTTCTTCATGGATTTCATTTTTGTATAAATACAGCGGAATATTTCCTGCTGATTACTGTGCTCCAGACGAAAGGAGCCTTCACCAGATTCACATTTTCTTCCTGCTTCGAAAGTAAATTTTCCTCCTCTGTAGCCGTATTTTCTGATATATCTATATGGCCACGTATATAACAGTACTTCCCCATCCATGAGTTTTATATCTGCAGAAGCCACGATTAATGTATAACTTTTGTTCTCCAGTCCACAGCGTTTTGACGCGATTGTTTCAACGACTTTTACAGAAAATACACTATGTCCACTTGTGCAATAAAGATCATTGTCTTCCTCTATAGTTTCATTTGATATATTGTCCTTAAATGCAACTGACTGAAATGCAGTAATCCAATTGGTCATATCTGCCTCCGAGGAACAGCCAAAGTGATGTACACCTGATTTTGTGACAACCTAATAGAAAAAAAATAGAATGATGTTTTATTTTTTAAGAGATTTCAACTTATTCCTTGTTAAACAATATAAAGGAAAAATGATTTACTTTACAATGATATTCGTTTCATTATACATATTCATAGAAGTTCTCTTATTACATATGTAATCTTGCAAGTACTATCCTAGGTACAACTATATTCAATATTTTACTTACAGTGAAAACATGTGATTGGTTGCTTGGTGCAATCTTAACGCAAGCTTCCAAGGTGATGATACGAGGAGAATGTTGGTGGACTACAGCCTCATCTTGATTATCATATATTTCCAGTCGTTCGATTCCATACTTGCTGGCATTGAAAAGTTGACAATACCTTTTATGCCATGTTTTCTATAACAAATGTTGAAAACAAAGAAAGTAATCAGGATTAAAAAACACCTAAAAAATTAAATGCTATCATAAAATAAAAAATTGTTTAGTATAAGTGTTGGTATACAGTATATAAAGTTGTACAATTAATATATTCTATAGATAAACTAAAAATATGTAATAACCTTTATAATAACAGTCAAGATTACCAGCTCTATAAAAATTTTGAGTATATACTGTTACTTGGTAATTAAAAATAATGCACGTGGCTAAAGACACAATAATATAACAGACTGTCGCATTACTAGAAAGCCTAAGAACGCGCAATAAATGACAAAATAAACTTTCGCATCATCCTGAAAAGGATATGACTTTAATCGGCGTAACGTCAAAAGTCCTAAATAACTTCTAGGTTAATTACAGTCCATTCGTCAGTAATTTCAAACAAGAAATATAATAGTACATATCGCCAAATAACATATCATGCGGCAAAAGGATATGAATTTCCTTTTGCTGTGATAAATGTAAAGTAGCTATCCCGTTTATCATAGAATTAACCAACCTTGAGCTGACCAAGCATTCCCTGTGGAGGAAATAATAAAATTCCTTGTATCAAAGGCTCCTCAGGCTCCATGATTTAAGAATGTAGATCGAACCTAAAAATGATCACTGTCCTTTTTCCTTTCTGTTTCGAAAAAAAAAGGATTTTTTCACTTTCACTCCACTGTACCCTCGCGTTCTCACTCCTTTGCATTCACTTGCTCTTTCACTGTCTCTATCCTACCGTTTGACAGTTTCAGCGTAGCTAGTCAACCCATTGCAATTTTCTAGGTCTTGACACCTCGTAAGAGAGAAACGTGTATTTTCTATAAATCATTGATATACTATTTGGCACAATATTTCACGGTTGAGAACAGTGGGCAATATGTAAACTTCATGTATTGTGTATATATATATATCCAACAGACTACAGAGTACGGAGCGCGTGTACTCCTACAACAGATTCTCGACACGGCGGAGCGCACGATTTCTGTACGCACGATGATAGCCGAATTATCACGAACGATATGAACAACGTGTCAAGAAATGTCAGAGCCCCGACTATAGAAGCATTGTTTAGAACAGCATTAGATAATTGATATTAGTTTAGTATTAAATTCAAAACGAAACAATTATCAAATTTCTGTGAATTACACGAACTATCTCTGCATTAATAATATTGGATATTAATTCTTTTACGACACTCGTTTCAGAGCACTTCAATTAATACACCTGCTGTTTAATCGTTAACATTTCAACAAAATACTAATTAGCGGAATTGAATATTATAATTGATTGTTAAATCTTAGGATTTTGTAATAAAATATTTTTCTGGGACTCCAATCACACGCGAGCGTTTCGATTACATCCCTAGCCTATAGATTCGATCGAATTGTAATTATTTATTAGAAATCCGACCTTTTCATTCCATTTTGTTGTAATCGAGATCGAAGCTGGTTCGTGTACAATAATGTGGTCTAGAATGGACTAAAAAAACGCAATATAATGGAAAGTTATTCCAAGTAATGAAGTGATTAATTATTCATCATTATATCCGTATATTAGACAGTAAGAATACATACTGTGCTTTAGTTCAGCAGGAAAACATGTTTCTCATATTTCTACTGTTTATCAGTGCTCGTATCGCGTATGGATTCAATGACTTTCCATCGCTCACGACTGCGAATGCTACTATGGGTATGTTCTGATTTTTAATTAATTTGACACCCGCGCTAAACAGATACATAAATCACACCGCACTATCTTCAACAGCGGTTATCATCGAAGAGAATTTCTTCAAGGATAAATCCTATTACGATTGGACATCAAAAGAAATTTATAATATTATATTTAACGGTGTGAGGGATAATATGAAATTCAGTAGTATCGATTTTCATATCTTCCATAATGACGATATTAATCTAAAAAGAGGTAGGGATACAATTTTTTATTTTCAATTATGCTTTAACTACAATGAAATTTGTATTGTTCAAAGATTATACCGTGTTGCTATCCATTGTTACGTGTGATGAAACATGGAGGTTATTCAAAATCGCGCAGAAAGAGAATCTTGTTCATTTAGCAATAACTGGTGAGTATAAGTTGAAATATATTCAACTGGAAAACGGCACATGACGTCACCAAGTTATGCGTATCTTTTACCACTAACATCCTTAAAGATTCGGATTGCCCACGGCTTCCGGAAAATGGTGGAATAAGTATACCCATGATGCAACCAGGCGAGGAGTTGCCCCAAATTCTCTTGGATTTAAGGATGAGCAAGGCATTGAATTGGAAAAAAATAAATATCTTACACGATCAAATACTTGGTAAAAAAATAAATAGAATATAGGAAAATTAAATATATTCCAGTATAGATATATATCTGTTTCTAGAAGCTTGTAATTTCAGGAAAAGATACGATCAGCAGAATTCTCATGGTATTTTCGAGAGAGCTTGAAAAAAGTTTGGAATTAGCAACTAGATCAGTTTTTGCCATTCAATACAAAGAAACTGATTCGGCTCGAAGACAGCAGCTAGTGAATATACTTTCCGAGTTTGATGTAGATAAACTTGGAAATTGTTTTTTGGTCTTCACTACAGCAGCCATGGTTGCGGTCATCATGGAAGTGGTATTTCTATTTCTATTAAGTTAAAAAATTTCCTCTTCGTCATCTTAATACTGCGTTTTGTTGTTTCAGGCGCGATCCTTGAAAATGGTTAATACATCTAGTCAATGGCTTTATGTCATAAATGATGCTAGCGAAAGAGATGTGAATATGACATCATTCAGCGAATTATTAGAAGAAGGAGAAAACATAGCTTTCCTTTATAATATAACAAACAAAAACAAAACGTGCAGTGTATTGTATTCGTCGTCATTTTTTACAAGAAATATGTCAGTTTGAATACTCACGATGAGGTAATAATAAAGTAATAAATGATTTTTTTCTTCAGATTAATTTAGACTGTTATGGCAAAGAAATGATCAGAGCATTGGCAATCACTTTGGACAATGCTTATGTCAAAGAAGCTGAATTGTACGAACAAGTTACTGACGAAGAATTTGAGATCGTTCGTTTGACCAAGGCTGAGAGACAAAGTGAGATCATTGATAATATGATTGTAAGTAATTTTTGGAAAATCATATGCGCAAAGTCATACAATATTAACAAGTAACATTATTTTTGACAGAAGGAATTTTCCTTCGAAAGAACAGTATTTGGCGGTAGTTGTGGTCAGTGTTTATCATGGAAAATCACAGCATCAGTTATCTGGGGGAGGTCATTCATCAGTGAGAATGAAACGATCGGACAGCTTATTGATTCTGGATTTTGGTCGCCTGGAATTGGACTGAATATGACTGATGTTATATTTCCACACGTGCAGCACGGTTTTCGTGGAATGAAATTGCCAATGGTGTCCTATCATGTAAGTTTATCTTGACAAATTAAAAAAAAATTGAATTTAATACAGAATAAAACAATAAAATTTTACAGAACCCACCTTGGCAAATATTTAGTCATACTGAAAGTGGTGAAATTCAATATACTGGATTAATCTTTGATATTATCAAGCATCTGAGTGTAAAATTAAATTTTACATACACCGTGGTAACGACGACGAACGAACGAGATACCAAAATAGCCAATCACACACGCCATGTTAAAATGTTACAAGAAGTAAGTAAATTTCAATGTACTCGAGTATTCAGTTAAAACGCACCAGCTGAATATGATTTTATCATAAGAATTAAGCAGGGGCGGCAATTTAAGGTGGTGCGTTTGGGCTGAATAACCAGGTATATTATATTGAGACGTTTCGTGATTCTTGAGGGTTTGTGATCACGAGACTTTTTAGGAGGTTTGTGCACTGGGCAGGCGT